>ML682187.1:0-26270 GCA_007922195.1 Podocnemis expansa | reverse complement strand
GTTTTACACCCCCTTGCATTTAGTTTCATTCCTTTCTGTAAGTTCACCCCTCTTCGAAGCATCTGAGGAAGTGGGATCTTCTCCCACGAAAGCTCATGCAAAAAATAAATCTGTTAGTCTTAAAGTGCCACGCAGCTGCTTGTTGTTTTTTTACTGCATATCCCAGCCAGTGGGGAACTCAGGTATCCTGTACTCTCAGACCAGCAGTGCGATCTGGCAGCATATGCCCAGCTCCTAAACAGCCAGGGGGGCCTCCGAATGCAGGCAAAGCCCCTTGTCTTGCCCCGTCCCCTAAACAGCTGTTCCTGATAAACAGGCTTCCATGGTTCATGCCCTACTGCAGAGCTGCTGCATTCAATTTTTCTCCCATGAAAGCTTGTGCAATACATACATTTGTTAGTCCTTAAAAGTGCCACAGGACTACATGTTTTTTACCCCACAGGGAGCCACTCAGCTGTGATAACAAGGGGCACACAGACTGGGCTGATGGGTGCATGGTTAGGGCTCAGCCATGCTGGGGTCAGTTCCTGGACAGGCCTTAGGTCACTCATTGGAGCTTTCTGGCTGTGAGAAGCAGAGTAGGGTGGAGGGCCTAAACCCCTTGGGCTCCTCTGAAAAGCCCAACCTGTGGGCCTCAGGTCTCCATCTGTAAAATGAGCTAAGAATTCTTCCTTTGTCTGGCTACCTGGTTGCATTCAGGGCAGTGGGTGCCCTCCACAGCAAATGGGCTCAGATTCTCAACAAACCCACAAAGTGTCTCTGTGTCTCTGCAAACTCAAAAAGTGTTGCTGTGTCAGCTGCAATCAGGACAGCTCCTCTCCCCCACGAGATGGGTTCTGGCTTTTAGCATGTCCAGACAACGTCACTGTGCCAGCTACACGCTGGTCACATTTTCATGTGTGCCTGTGAACTCGGCAGGGCTAGAAGCCAACATTCGTGCTAACTGGCTGCTCAGAGGCTGAGATCATAACATGACTCCAAGCACCAGGGCCAGACACAATGACCTACAGCGCTGACACTGCAGTCCAGCCCTGGCTGGAGTCACAGCTCAGGCAGAGTGAAGGCTGGCTGCAGAGACAGGATCTGCTTGAGTCATGAAAACAAAGGGGTGGAATTATCACACCCAAGGTCCTGGAAAACACGTGGTGGGTGGGATGACAGCACTGATAGGACTCTTTGGGTGCTGTATAATCCAGGAGGGTGGAGCTGTCGTCCCCCCCCCACCACCACACACACACACCAAAGCCATGAAACCGAAAGCCAAATGATTCACAAACAAGGCTGGGGATCTCCAGTGAAAATCCCTCCCCTGAGCAGCTGAAAATAGCAAAACCTCTGTTCATGTGCTGCCCAGCAAGCCCTCTGCCCAGAAGAGCTGCGTACACAGCCACTGTGGGGAATCCCAGCCCTGAAGTGGGGACAAAGCAGTATCCCCATTGCACAGACTAAGGTGAAGGGAAGAATATGGGTCGGTGATCACACAGTGCCTCAGCAGCACACTTGGGGATAGAAGTTAGAGAACCCAGGAGTCCTGGCTCCCAGCCCCCAGCTCTCATCACTAAACCCCACTGTGAACCTACTGACCCAAACTGCGGTCACGAATCTCCCACACTGTTCTCCCCATTCCTGTGTGGTAAGGGGTCCGTCAGCCCCACTGACACTGAGCGAGGGCAAGGGGGTCTTGGTGGTCGGCATCTCTGGGAGCAGGTCCTTCAGGTGGACAGTCAGCCCCCAGGGCCAGTGGGCAGACACTAGCGTGTCAGGTTCACCAGTGGGGAGAAAAATGAGGGAGCCAGGGACCTGTCCCGATGTGAGCTGGAACTGTCTGGGCAGAGCAGGGCCAACCTAAGGACAAAGCAGATGGTTGCTGGGAGGCCAGAGAGCTGAACTGAGCCAAGCCATGCTGACGCAGGCAGGAGCCTGTGATGTGTGAGACACAGACTGAGCATCTCTCAGACTGGAGACACTGTGTGTGATCCGGGCCAAGGCCAGCACTGGGTGTTTGCCTTTCACCTTTCCTGTCTCTGCTTCAGTTTTTAATTGGTGGCTGTTTGATAAATCGTGTTTGCTTTGAACCGTAGGCATGGCTCAGTGGGTCAGGGAAGTGCCCACTGCACAGGGAGGCCCCGAGCTGAGGACACACAAGCTCCTGCCCTAAATGACCATGACAAGGTTAGGGGTGGAGCCCCAGGATCCTTGGGCCAGCCTTGTTGGGGTTACAGGGACCCCACCACATAGGAGGGCTGGGGGTGGAGCTGTGGAGGTCAGGCCATCCATCTCTGGATAAAGGGAGCAGGTGCAAGGACTCAGCCCGCGTTGTTCACCATCTTCCTGGGGCTGTGTGAGCTGGAAACTCCCCACAATAGCGGGACTCTCCCCCACTTACCGTGCATTTCCCACCCCGGCTGCCTTACCCAGGGAGGATGGGTGACTCTGGCCAGACCGCAGACAAGACTGGGAAGGGAACCTTGTATCTCTCGGAGCTTGGCCCCACCACCATGCAGGGCCTGGCTCGCTGACCCTTCCCTGGCCGTTGGGTGGGGGTGACTGGCTGTGTCGATGCCCAGTCTGCAGAGCTACCACAGGCAACATGAGGTGCTGGGCAGCAGGAAGCAGATCTTTGGGTACAGAGGGTTGGTGGCCTGGCTCCCCCTGTACCTCCTCACTGGCAGCACCTGCCCAGGGTGGGGCAAGAGAGGGGCAGAACTGCCGCTACAACTTGCTGATTAAGGCTGCAGTCTCCAAAGTGCTCCTAATTCAGGGTGACCCCTATGCAGGGGGCCCAGGCTGAGCCACCCCGAGGCTGATGTTGCAGGGTGCTGGGCACCCACAGAACTGGTGTAAATCACAGGAGGTCAGGGGTGCTCTGCCCATCTCTTCCCAGTGGGCTCCAGTTGGGCACCTAAAACTTGTGTCCAGATGGGGAGGCTGCTCTGAAAGGGGGGTTGTTGGGCAAGGCTCTGAAATGGCTGGGGGGGGGCAGGCAGCTGACCCACACCTGGGACAGACAGAGGGACCTGGAGGAGAAGCACACGGCTGCGAGACTCAGGCAGGGTGCCCAGGCTGGGGGTGGTGCAGGGAGTCGTGTTCTAGCCCCGTGTGGACACGGCAATCACCAGCTGTACCGGGCTCTGCACCCCAGGCCAGCCCGGCCCGTCCGGCTCAGTAGACAGGGTGCCCGTGGGCCTGGCCCTGGCCCAATCGGGCGAGGCGGGGCGATGGGTGCTTTTCCTTCTCACCCGGGTCAAACTTTCGCTTTCCCGGGACAAGGTAGCTGGCCGGGTTCTGCCCGGCGACCCGTGATGACACTGGCCCTGTGTGTCGCTATTGGACGGGATGGTCCCGCTCAGCCAGCCCCTGGCCCGGGTGGGCTCGGTCCGCACAGCCTGGGCCGGACCAGGTTTGTCCCGGGTCCCCATCGCTGCAGTGGCCGGGCAGAGCAGAGCCGGGACTGGGCACCATAGCCCTGGGGCTGGGGCTGCTGGTGCTGGGGGCTGTGGCCACCCTGGGGGGCTGCGCCTGTGAGTGGGGGACCCGCAAGGGGAGGGTGGGAAATGGGGGGAAACGCGGGGGACACCCGCCCCCCCAGCTGCTCCTGCAGATGAAGGCTGGATGGACCCTGGCTCTGAACCCCCGGGCCGGTCGTTGGGATCTGGTCCAGACAGCGCCGTGCACTCCCCGTGCAAGGCAGGGTCCTGTGGTTTTGGAAGAAAAGAGGGTTTTTTTTAGATCAGCTGAAATTGATTCGCCACCACTGGGCCTGAACTGGGGGGTGAGAGAGATCCAACCACACCCCTTTGTGGAAATAAAAGAGTTTCCCCAGGGGACTTTGCACCAGCATAAGAAATGCCATGGACACACGACACACAGCCATTTCGAAACAAGCAAAATGCTTGTTTTGAATAGGCAGCTGTTCTTCCGAAACGGCTTAAACCACTTTTTTGTTTCAAAACGGTTGTTTCGAAACCAGTGGTTTCGAAACAACCCTGTGCCGACATGTTGTTTTGGAACGAAGTGTTCCGAAACAACATTTGACCTTCTTCCCAGGGTGCTAAGCACCCTGGGAGGAAGGGCGACCCCCTCAGCACCCTGGCCAGGGTGCTGAGGGGTGGCCCCTGGCTGGCAGAGGGGGACCACAGGCACCCGTGGGGTAAGGTGCAGGGCTGCACTTCACGCCACAGGTGCCTGCAGAGGGCTGCAGGTGCCTGCGGGGTGAGGCGCAGCGGGGCGCCTCACCCCGGGGGCTTTAAAGCCCGGGCTGCCCCCAAACCTGGCGGCAGGGTCCCGGGCGCCCGGCTGGAGCCCGCAGCTGCTGCTGGGGCTGGAGGAAGCGCGGCCCGGGATTCCCACCGCAGCGGCTTCTGCCAGGGGCAGGGCTCAGACTGACTGGCTAGGAGATGGTCTTTTAGCAGTGTTCAGAGTGGATCCAAGCAAGTGAGGCTGTGTTTGTCCCAGCCAGAGGGAAGGATGTCTCAGTAATTGAGACAAGATGATGAGAGACTGGGCAAGAGTTTTAACTGTGAGGAGGGGTGGGAAAGGCCACATCTTTTAGCTCTTCTCTTGCTCCTTCCTCATGTCCCTCCCTATGGAGCTGTGGGTGGG
Source organism: Podocnemis expansa (assembly GCA_007922195.1). Taxonomy (NCBI): domain Eukaryota; kingdom Metazoa; phylum Chordata; order Testudines; family Podocnemididae; genus Podocnemis; species Podocnemis expansa. The sequence continues at coordinate 21,668 of ML682187.1, read as the reverse complement.
GCGTTTCCCCACCTGGCCCCACTCTCACTCCCCCACAGGATGAGAGAGGAGGAGGCCAGGCTGGGCCTGTGGGTGGTGGGTTTGAGTCCTGGTGGGTCTGACCCTTCATCTTCCTGCAGACTCTGGCCCACGCTCTCTGCGCTATTTCTACATGGCGGTGTCAGAACCCGGCCCAGGGCTGCCCGAGTTCATCACAGTGGGCTATGTGGATGATCAGCTCATTGACCACTATGACAGTGAGACACAGCAAGTGGAGTCCCGCACAGATTGGATGACGCGGGTTGGGGACTTGGACCCTCATTACTGGGAGCGGGAGACGCAGGTTGCTTAGGGCCAGCAGGCCACATTCCGGGTAAACCTGAACATTGCCCGCCAGTGCTACAACCAGAGCGGTGGTGAGTGTGGGCGCAATGGCCTGTGGGCCCGGGATCACCAGGGAGGGACTGATGGGGAGGGGTGGCGTGAACAGGGAAGGTAGGGGGTTTTCATGGAGCTGGCAGGTTCCACGGATATCACAAACAGGCTCTTTGCATGGCTCGTCCTCAGTTTGTTCTGTGCCATGCAGCATCTAAAGAAGAAATAGCATCAAACTTGCTGTGCTGGGATGGTGCCTCCCAACAGCCTGCATGTCAGAGAGCCTAGCCACTGTGCAGAGTGGCTGTAGCCTGCAGGACAGAGAGCTAGAGCCCAGCACGGATACAAATACATGGATCCGTATCTGATCTGCATCCACAAGAAATGGTCCACGAATATCCGTGTTGTATCCGCAGATGCGGATATCTGCAGGTTTGCAGGGCTCTACAGAGGGATCCTACACCCTGCTTGCCGAAATCTGCCTGGCCCCATTCACACCTTCCCACCATGTCACAGCTGGGAGTTCAGGCCCCAACTGATTCTGCCTTCCCGAAAGCCGAGAACAACTGAGTGCCCTGGCTGTCGCTCTGTGGGACCTGGGAGTCTGCTGGTTCTGAGTCTGGGTCCTGGTAGCTGGAAGAGACGGAAAATGTGCCCTGAGAGCCTGATCCTTTCTTTTCTGAGTCACACATGCTCCATGGCCTGACTCCTTATTTGGAGCATTTCTCTGGCGCTTGGGTAAAAAGCCTTGGTGGGTCTGTCCTCCTGGTTCCTGTGGTGCCAGAACTCACTCTCAGTGCTGCCATGCCCAGAAACTCAGTCCTGAGCCTTGGGCGCAGGGCCCTTGTCCTGTGTGCAGGAGGCTGTCTCTGCATTGTAGCTGCCCCCACCCAAAGCAGCCCCTGTGGGTCTGGCCATGGTGCTGGAGGTGCAGCAAGCAGAGGGGATTTATGACAGATTGGCCCTGTAGTCCCAAGAGGACACTTCCAATGAGTTGGAATCAGTTTCTTATTATGGGGGTGGTCTGTTTTGCCTTCTTGCCTTTTGAGGTTAGATTTGGGTCATGTATTTTGCAAGATGGCTTGGCCTTTGCAGGCCTAGCATGATACCATGTTCCCTTTACACTAGCTGCAGGCTGTCCCCTCGTGTGCGCCCTATTACCTGGCAGAGCTGTCCTTAAAAGGGGGCAGAAGGGGCAGCTGCCCTAGGCCCTGCACTTTTGGGGGCCCCATGTAGCCGCCCTGCTGCTCCCCCCCATGCTGGAGACCAGGCGAGCAGGCAAAAAGCTGGTCCACCACTGCAGTGGTGCTGCCAGTCTGCCACCCCCCCCGCCACGTGCGCCGCTCTGGGCTCCATGCCGGAGCAGCAGGGAGGGGGCGGGAGGCAGTGCAGAGCTGGTATCACTGCCCCCCCGCCTCCTCCCTGCTGCTATGGCAGGGTGTCCAGAACAGCGTGCGTGGCGGGGCGGTGGACCAGCAGCACTGAGGTGGCAGACTGCCCTTTTGCCCACTCACCTGGTCCCCGGCATGGGGGGGCAGTGCAGGGGTCTGGCCCTCCCATGGGCTGGCTGGCGCCGCACTCATTGGGGGGGGGTGGAGGGGGCTCCAAGGAGGGTGATTCGCCCTGGGCCCTGCACCCCAACCCACCCCTCTAGGGATGTCTCTGTTCCCTGGCACCCCTGAGTCTCTGCCGCCCTGCTCCCCTTACTCTGCCCCTGGTTCCCCCGTCACCACCCAGTGGGCATCACTCGCTGCCAGCGAACATCTGCAGCCGGGATCACTGGCCTGTGGCTGTTACTAACAAAGCCAGCTCCTGTGAGAACCATGTCAGCAGCTCCCTCTGACCCCCAACACCTGTCAGCTGGTGGAGGGGCTGTACCTGTCCCTTACCGCAGCCCTGCTTGCCTGCTGTTCCCCCAGAGGAGGGGCAGTGCAGAACGGCAGCCAGTCGGGGCATCTGTATCCTCGCAGAGTCCATCGCTGTGCTGACAGCGCCAGGGCTGGCTGCCCCAAGCTCCCCCAGCCCTGGCCCATCCACACTGAGCCCCCGACTCCCTCAGCCACATCCTGTCTGTGTCCATGTTCTGTCTGCACTTCAGCTTTCCCCATGTCCCCTACACACCCTTTTAGCCTGCGGGGGCTCTGGCTTGTTCATTGCAGGGCCAAGGTGACCCAGGGCGAGGGGCACAGCATGGAGGGGACCTGGGGCAAAGGAAGCTGGGATGGGGACACACAGAAATTGCTAAGGTGGTGGATGTAGGGATTGGGGGGCAAGGCTGTGGGGCAGAGGGAGCTGCAAGAGCAGGGAGGTGGAAGGGGATGTTGCATGGCAGTGGGGGCTGAGGGGTGACACGGTGCATGGGCAAGGAGGCATTGAGGGGCACCTGGTAATGGGGGCAGGACAGTACAGGTGTGGAGTGGGTGAGAATCAGCGGGGACCGAAAGCAGAAGGGCAAGATCAGGAGAAGAGATGTTGGCTAACGGGACTGGGAGGGGGACCCTGTGCAGGAAGGAGGCTCATTGTAGCTGGCTCATCTCCCTGCCACTGTGGCCCAGACCTCCAGCGTCTGGGCCATGAGATGGGCTGTGTCGGGGGGAGGCCCCAGGCAGCCTGCCCAGCCCAGCTAACTTTGGGGTTCGCTCTGCAGACAGAGCAAGGTTTGTGTCCAGGCTGCATTGGGTCAGGCCAAGGTCCTGCCTGCCTCAAAGTTGGTTAACAAGTCAGCTCTCACCTGCAGCCCGCACTGAATTGTAGTTAGGGGCTGGGATGACCAGAGTATGGGGCTGACTGGATGTCGGTAGGGCCTGATTCTCAGAGTGGGGGCTTGGCTCCCCCTTTCCAGGGTCTGGGGCTGGGCCTGTTGCTGGTGGACACACCACCCATCCAAGCTGTAGTTCTCAGTGCACGGAATGGGGACCCCAGCTGGGTTGTCCGTCCGTCCCCCCACCCCCCGGCTGCACCCTCAGTTCCCTGCTTCTGTTTTCTGAGCCAGGGGCCGGCCCTGTTGCCCCGCAGTCTTCCTCATGCCTATTATTGCCACCCTCCCAGCCCATAGATTCTCTTTCTTGCCCCCCATTCCCAGCATGTCCCTCCCCACAGGGCAGCCATCTGTCACCAGCTGCGTGCTGTGGGACGCAGGCTAACACAGAAAGGGGGGCAGCTTGGCCAGGGCAGGCTCTTTGCTGGTTGCATGGCTGTAGGGAGACAGCCACTATCTCATCACAGGGCATCCTGCCATTTCAGCCCCCTGGAGAGCTGTGGGGCACAGCAGCTGTTCTGAAAAGGAGCAAAAAACAGCCAAGTTTTCTCCTGTGTGACCTGCTACCACGGACAGGTCCCAGTGCACTGGGCAGGCCTCCAGCATGGATTTCAAGACCTGGTTCACAGCACATGTGGCTAGGGGTGTTGGGAGAGGCTCAGGACCTGCCCATGGCTTCAGTGATGACTCAGCCCTGGGCCTGGCTCCATGTGTTTCAGGGTTTCACACTCTCCAGTGGATGTACGGCTGTGAGCTCCGGGTGGATGGCTCCATCGGGGGGTTTTACCAGTTGGCATACGACGGGCGAGATTTCCTCATGTTTGATAAAGAGACAGAGGTCTGGATAGCAGCAGACGCTGAGGCTATGGTCACCAAGCGGAAATGGGACACTGACCGGATCTTCACTCAGGGACGGAAAGCCTATCTGGAGGGGACCTGTGTTGAGTGGCTGCAGAAGTACCTGGAGTACGGGGCGGAGACACTGCAGAGGAGAGGTGAGGGGGGATGTTGGGCCCAGGGCATCACTCGAGTGTCTCCTTGTTGCATTTATTGCTGTCCCTATGCCTGTTGTGCCAAGCGCTGGCAGGATGTTTCTGTCCCAGCTTGGGCGAGACCCTGCAGAAGCCTCCATTCGTCTCCTTATCCCAGCCCCTGGTTTGATCCCCACAGCTGAGCAGAGCCCTCAGGGTACCTGGCCCAGCCACGTGTCTCAGAGTCAGAGGTGAGAGCGCGGCTGCCACAGGTCCCATCCCTCTGGCCAGGGCAGGACCAGGCTGTTCCCACGCTCCATGGCCAGAGCTCTGCCTGCTACATCTGGGTGGCAGAGCAGCCTGTGGGCCCTGGGCCGAGAGAGGTGGGGTGGGCCCTCAGCTGTTGGATCTGCCATGTAGGGGGCTGAGTTGGGCTTCCCACATTGGATTCCAGCCCCTTCCGCTGCTGCTGCCCCATGGATCTGGATCAAGGGTTCCCCTAACCCTGTCTCCTTCCCCCAGAGCGGCCGCAGGTGCAGGTGAGCGACCAGGTGAGCAGGGACGGGCTCACCACCCTCTCCTGCAGAGTCCATGGCTTCTACCCACGCAACATCGCCGTCGTGTGGTTGAAGAAGGGGGTGGCTGTGCCCCAGGAGACGAGGCGTTGGGACGTGGTTCCCAGCGGGGATGGGACCTACCAGACCCGAGCGACCATAGACATCGACCCCAGCAGCGAGACCGATTATACCTGCTGTGTGGAGCACTCGAGCCTGGCGGAGGATCTGAGAGTGCCATGGGGCAAGGGGGGCTGGCTCTGGGATGGGCTGAGGATGATTTGGGAGGGGGTGTCACAGGGGTCTTAATGGGGAGGGAGGGAGTGAGCCCTGAGATGAGGGGAGGGGGTTAGGGAGACAGAGGACAGCTGCTGACAGACCCCAAAACAGGAAGGAGGGTTCAAGGCGTCCCCTGCTGACTGGCCCTGCCCGTTCCAGTCCCCAAGTCCGTGACTCTGACCATGGGTGTCATTGCCCGTATTCTTGGAGCCATCCAGGGAGCTGGTTTCTCCTCAGTAAGCAGGGCCAGATTAAGGCAGGGGCTTTAGAGGCTGCAGCCCCAGATCTTGGCCTAACGGGGGTCCTCCACAAAATCTAGCTCTGCTCAGACTGGCACAGTGCTGCCCAGGCCACCTCAGCTGGCAGGTCTCTTTTGCCAGGTCACTGAGGGCCCTGACGCAGCAGACTGTGCTGCACACCCCACAAGCTGCCAGAGGCCACACTGCACACATCCCAGAGCGCTCTTGCTCAGCTCTGGCCCATCCCATCCCCAGGAGCTCTCTGGGCAGACCAGCCAGGATGGGGGCCGGGAAGGAGCGTTGCACACTGCGGTCTCTGGCCCCAGGGTCCTGGCTCTTCCCAGCACGGAGCACTGGCCATATATTTCTGGCTGGTCTGCTGGGTGACTCCAGGCCAGCGTGCCTGAGCTTTCCCCTGCCTTGTCCTGTCCCTGCTCCTGTGCACTGTGGGGGAGTGGGGCCCCAGGCCTGGAAAGGTGGGGCCAGTGAAAGCAGGCACTCTGAGACCCCATAATCTGGCCCTGTCAGTAAGTGCTGCTGGCTATGCCTACACGGCACTTTTATTTCGAAATAACACTTATTTCGAAATAAAAGAAATTAGGTCTACATGACGTTTCCTTATTGCGAAAGGATGGACCCTGTCCTTTCGAAATAAGAATCGTCATGTCGAAAAAGTAAAACCTGTCTCCCCCCCGAAATGGCTGTTATTTCAAAAGGGATATTTCGAAATAACGCCATTAGACCTGTTGTTTCGAAACAACTGTTCGAAACAGCGGTCCAATTGGCGTTATTTCGAAATATCCCTTTCGAAATAACGGCCGTTTCGATTGCGCGGTTCTCCTTATTTAGCAACGAGCCCTTTCGAAATAAGGGTTTTATTTCAAAATAAGCCATTTCGAAAGGACTGATTTCGAAATAAAACTGTGCGTGTAGACGTGCCCTCTGTGTCTAACCTCTGTAGTGCCTAGGCCAGGAAATGCTGGTCAGCTCCAGACTTGCTGGGCCCTGCCCACACCCCAGGGGGGCAGCATTCCCTACCCAGGGTCAGTGCTGTGTGACCCCTGCTCAGCTGCGGAGGGAACGGGGCCATTACCTGACCCCTGAGTGGTGGGCGGTAGTGAGTGGTGGTGTGACGTGGCACATGGGTCGCAGTGCCAGACCTGAGTCGCTGCTGTGACCCAGTGTGATCCATCCATGCCTGGGTAGCCACCTGTAAATGCCAAGATCAGGGCAGGCTGCAGAAGGAGAGCAAGTTCTCCCAGCACTGGTGGGTGACATTGAAGTCAGGCTTCCCAACCAAAAAGCAAACTGTAAGAGAACTGTTAAAGGATTAAACTCCCAAAGCAACCAGATACCTAATGATTTAAAAGTCCCTATCGATCAGATTCTCTGTAGAATTGTGGAGTTTGCAGGTTGATACAGTCCCCTGGTGTGCACCCAGTACCTGGCCTGGGGCTCAGTCCTTGGTTTCACAGCTTCAGTTGTACATGACTAGATCCAGAGGTAGGTGACGGCTGAAGAGAAAACGGAAGGGCTACAGCTACTTTTTCAGCTTGCTGTGGAGATGTACAGGAATTTGATGGAGTCCAGAGTCACATGAGTAAGTGCTGGTGATTTGTCAGGTGTAGCCCTGGTTCTCTCCCACCCACCCATTGTAGCTGGCAAATCCCTTGATGGGCCATTCAGCAGCTTATTGCCACTGTCTTGCTGTGAGGGGCGTCTTCCAGAAACAGCACAGGTTGAAATGCACGCATTAAATATATCTGTAACTTCCAATACAAATACAACATACACAATAAACGCTCAGCAAATCAGAACCTCTCTAATAGTGTCTGACATGAGCTCTCATTTTGAAATACTGATGTTAGATAATACCATAAATGGTCCCCATAATGTAGCCAGCATCACGCCCAGGACACCAGCTCATAGAGCCAGGCCCAGCCCTGCAGGACAGGAGCCCTCAATGCAGGATGAGCATGGGGCAGGTTCACACTCTACCCCACCCTGCCTGGCCCTACCCTGTGTATTTTCACCCTTGGAATGAGGGGAGGAAGCTCTGGGTGGTCCAGACTCACTAGCCAGAAACCCATGGAGGGAAATGGTTCCCACGGAGCCTGTTATGGCTTGGTTCTGGGTCAGATCACAGCCAGTTCCTGTCCTGGAGCAGCCATAGTCATTGCAATCTGCTTTCCGTCTGCAGGGGAGAAGGAAGGTGGCGGTGGCTACTATGCGGCTACAAGTAAATACGCAGTCCCTCCCTCTTCCCAGTACTTACTGACATGCAACCCTGAACATGGCACCCTGAGGCCAGTAACCGGAGACGTCCCCCTCCACCCATGACCTCTCAGAGGCTGTATAGCAGGGGTCTGGCTGGCAACAAGCCTGGGCAGTGACACTAACACCCTGGCTGTACTTGTCTGGGGCTGTTGATGACTGCTCCCCTCAAGATTTTGGTCCATTTGCACCATCATTTTGGAGCTGCACATCTGCCCAGTAACCCCTGCATCACATGAGAGCCTCCACTTCAGTGATAAGGACAGCCAGGGGCATCCAGGGGCATCGCTGGCCGGGGGCGAGACCTGGGGCACAGGCACAGGCCCCACCCCCTGGCCAGGAACAGGGCCAGGCATGGCCGCGCCACCGTGGGCAGCTAGGTCCCACATCCCCAGCTGGGGACGGGGCCCACACCGCCACGGCTGCGGGCAGCCAGGCCCCGGATCCCCAGCCGAGGATGGGGCCACCGCAGCCGCCGGCGGCTGGGCCCCAGATCTCTGGCCCAATTGGTGCCCAGCGCCAGCAATGCCCCTGAGGACAGCCTGCCTGAGAATGAGACCATTACAATTCTGGTTGCCCACATTTTTCCTCCCCCGGAGACATCCTCTGTGCAAGGTACTGTCAGTCCCCTGCAATGTCCTGGAGACACTGGAGATATGGCAGGATCCCCTCTTTGCCATGGGAGGAATCCCATTCAGGTTGTCAGACCCTACTGGGAGCCTGATCACTGATGCCTCAGACTCAGGGTGGGGAGCCCACAGGTCAGGGGGACTTTCCCAATGGTCCCTCTAAGGTGATGATGCAGCTGAGCAACGTATGAATGTAGATAAGCAAGTTTCTCACCCTGCAAATAGTGTAGGGACTAGTATATCTGCTTTACATGCAAAATATCCTGGATTCAAGCCCCAGAGGGTTAGATTAGATGATCTCATGAGGTCCTTTCCAACCCAGTGATTCTCTTCTATATTGGGCCCCTTCTCTGCTGCCCCTGCAGATCTCTAACTTGCTCAGCTGTGCCCTCTGCTTAGAGGGAACACTTCTGTCATTACCATATTATGTCATGGAAAATGGTAATGATAATGAATGCAGCATTAAAACAGTGCAAAGTCTGGTGTTTTTAAAGTTATTTTAAAATAAAAAAAAAATTACCAAAAGGTTTTCTTTTACTGACTTATTTTTTCAGTAAATGAAAGATCTTCATGACCCTTTCATTAATGTTCATGAAACTAAAAATACTTTAAAAGCTAAATTTGCAAGTATAAACTTGAAAAGCACCTAAAAAGTTTAAAAAAAAAGTTGACTTGCTTTTTCATTTTCCACAGCAGACTGTTTTACAATTTAAAAAAGAAAAAAATTGTCCTCTATTATTTCTAACCAATTCAAATGTGCCCCTCTTTACTTTACTTAATTTGTCCCTGTTAGTAATTTTATTTACAGTATACATTAAGTTCCTTCATTTTATTAGGGTTTGCTATATTTTTTCCCAATTTAGCCCTTTTGGAGATAGCAAGAGTCCAAAAACAAAAGGAAGAAAAGAATCAAAGTGCCTAGTACAGGGCTCAAACCCACATCCCCAAGATTAAAAGCCAGCACTTCAAGCAGCTAAACCACAACAAATCTGCCTAAGAATACAGGAGAGGGTTTGTTCCACTTCCCCTTGACTTTGCTGCAGGTTCTTTTGTCCCTGTGCATATAGCAGCTTCTCAGGCTCATGGATTCCAGCCCTGTATTGAGCATGTTTTGAGTTGTTTTTTTTAAGCTTCTACTCATAGAAAGTAAGAAGCAGGGAGAAAATCACCTATTCTTAGAATACCTGCCGGATGGAGGGCATGAAGGTAAAAAGGAGGACATGTCCTCCTTTTGCCAGACGCCTGGCAACCCTAGTCCTGGGGAAGCTGCTTGTTCCCCCTGAGCACTTACCTGGTGGCCAGGTGGATGGGGGCGTCCCGAGTTACACAGCTGGGCACTTTCTCTGCATGCCCTCCAGCCGGCTTCCCCGAGACCCCCTGGCACCTCTTGCCTCAGTTCCCAGAGACACTCCCAAGTGCAGTGCACCCCTTGATGCCACCATTCTTCCAGGAAGCAGGAAGCTGCACAGGGAAGTTTAAAATCTCCTGCCATGAGCATATTCAGGGTAGATTTTAAACTCCCTGGAGCAGCTCCCTGCCAGCTAGAAGAATGTGTGCTTGGGGCCAGCAAGGAGCCACAGCTGCAGGCCCTGTGCAGCCAGCAGTGAGGAGTGCGCCACGGAGTCAGGGCTTCTGCGTGCGCATGCGCGCACACAGCCTAGAGGGAACATTGCCAGGGACAGACCCCTTCACATAAATGGCAGGGAGCTACGGGCTATCCGCCTGGCCTGCAGGATCTTTCTGGACAGAATAAAGGGCAAAATGGTCCAGATCCTGATGGACAACACAGCGGCCATGTTCTACACGAACCAGCAGGGGTTGACCACTCTCCAGCTCTCCGCACAGAGGCAATCAAACTCTGGAAACTGGCCGTGAGGTACGATTTCACTCTGGTGGAGGCTCAGCTTCCCAGGGTGGACAACAATCTAGCAGACTCGATCAGCAGAACCCCTCTAGCACACCACAAGTAGTCCTCCCCCCATGATGCACTGGTGTCCCACCTTGTCAACAGGTGGGGAGCATCCCAAGTGGACCTATTCACAACACACCAGAACTGCAAGCGTTGCTGCTTCTGCTCCCTCAAGGCTCAGGAGGAGGGCTCGCTCACGGATGCCCAGCTCTGTTGTATACTTTCCCACCAGTCCCTCTGATGTACTGAGTCCTCCTGAAGGTAAAGTTGGATGGAGCAAACTTGATACTAATAGCTCCGGACTGGCCCAGGCAACACTGGTATTCGATCCTACAGGATCTGTGCATAGACACACCACTCCACCTCCTCCTATGGGCAGACCTGCTGACACAGAACTTGGGGCACCTGAGGCACCCGAACTCTGGTCCCCTGCACCTGATGGCCTGGAGACTCCATGGCTAAACAAGCAGGAAAGACTGTGCTCAGATAAGGTCGAGATGGTACTAATAGGTACTAGGAGGCCCTCCACTAGGGCTGCCTACACCACTAAATGGAAACAATTTTCCCTTTGGGCAACAGGAAAAGGTGCAATACCTGCATCAACCCCTATAGACGTAATCCTTGATTACTTGCTAGACCTCAGGGATAAGGTCTCTCCCTTTCCTCATTGCAGGTCCATCTGGCAGCAATTTCAGTCGTCTATGATAAGGTGGAGAGCATTCCAGTTCTTTCCCACCATACCTCTACCAGATTTCTAAAGGGCTTTGAAAGCGTCTACCCACAGCCCCAGGAACCCATCCCACTATGGGACCTTAATGTGGTACTCTGCTATTTAACGGAGCCCCCCATGAACCCTTGGACTCATGCACTGTGCTGGTCCTTGCCTGGAAGGTGACCTTTTTGGTAGCAATTGCCTCGGCCAGAAGGGTATCCGAGCTCAGGGCCCTTTCCTCAGAACCACTGTATACGAGGCTCTTCCCTAATAAGGTGGTGCTCTGCCCACACTCATCCTTCCTTCCTAAGGTGGTCCACCCTTTTCACCTTAATCAGGACATTTGTCTGCCACTGTTCTTTCTCAACCCTCAGTTTACCGAGAACCAGAGGAAGTGGCACACCCTGGACATCAAAAGGGCACTCAACGTATATCGAGTGCACACATCCATTCCACGGAGCCTCCCAACTGTTTGTGGCAGTCACAGAATGGAAAAGAGGACTTCCAGTGATGTTACAGTGTATTTCTAAATGAATTGTGAACTGCATTAAAGACTACTACAGAAGGTCGAATGCGCCCCTCCCAGGGAACGTCAGGGCCCATTCAACCAGAGCCCAGGCTACATCAACAGCCTTGCTTGTCTAGGTCCCAATCCAGGAGATCTGCAGGGCAGCTATGTGGGCATTGGTGCATACCTTCATGACACACTATGCTATCAGCTAGACAGGATGCTGCATTGGGCAGAGCCGTACTCAAAGTGGGTCAGCTGTAATTCTGCCCACCATCCTGGGTATGGCTAGCGGTCACCTGTAACTGAATGATGTGAGCAGCACTCGAAGAATGGTGGGTTACCGATGTAACCGTCCTTGTTCGAGATGGGCTGCTCACATACATTCAGATCCCCTCCCACCATCCCTGTTAAGCAGAGTAGGCGAAAAGAAGGGACTGGGGGGGTCAGGGTCATGGCCACCTACACAGCAGTGGTCGTGGCACAGAAGGGGCGTTCGCCACTGTCCCTGATCTGACAGGCTAAGGCTAAAGACTTTCCAAGCTACCGTGTACTGCGGCATGTATGCACCTCTAACTGAAGGTATGTGAGCAGCCCATCTCGAAGGACAGTTACCTCAGTAACTCACCATTCCTATCTTGTCTCTGGTACTTGGAGTGCCCAGTGTGGGATTCTTGGGATTGCATCTCTGCTCATTCAACTGCTTTTTACTTTTCTGGTGTTACAGGCTTGTGTGATCAGATTCCATATGCACAGAATAATTCCTAACACCGCAATGGATAAAAGCTTTTAGTGAGAGTCCTGGTGCTGCAGGTCAAGAGGACAGAGGACACACCTCACCCCAAGAGCTGGAGAGGGCCCTGAGAGATGCCGGTTGTTGGTCATGGGTGGAAGTCCTGAAATGAAGACAGAGCAGATATTATGAGACTGGGGGCTAGAGGGGTGGGAAACCAGCCAGAGCTAGCAGCACGGTATTCACACTGGAGACGTGGAGCTGGTCTAAACACAGGTTTTTGTATCAGTTTAACAAGGTGGGTTTTTAAACCTAATCTAATTAAATGAATGCTCCTTCCCTTTCATATGGACTGAGCAATGTCAGGGCCCAAGGGTTGGGGTGGATCCAGCTTGTATTGGCCCATGAACCAACTAAGCTGTGTTGAAATAATTGCACCCTCACCAGGGGCTGCACAAATTTAATGGTACGAGCTGAGAAATTCATAGTGTTAAACTGGTCTCCATAGAACTCCATACTGTTAAACTGGTGTGAAAATGGTGCCTGGAGTCACCCTTAGACGAGTGGAGGAAAGTCAGAATATGAGGGGGGTTGAGGTCACGAGTAGTGCACAGGTGAGGAAGAGAGTGAAACCTGTGAGGATTTTCTGCCACACCTGACTGAAGAGATAGTCACCATGTGCTGTCCAGGTGAGGTGATATGCCGGCAGTAAAGGGACACCGGATATGATCTGAACTACGGCTGGGGACTGGACCTGTTGGGTGGGTCAGCAAGTGGATGCCACTGATCCCTCTGGGGTCTTTTTCAGGTGCCCTGCAATGGCAGCCAGCCCGCTGTGATGGGATATCCCAGTATGCACAGGGCTAGTGAGGTGAGCAAGGGCCCCCAGTGCTGGGGTCTGTGGGATATTGGGGAAAGGGTGGGATTTTCAAAAGGGGTCAAGGGAGTCAGGGGCTCCAATGGGATTTAGGTGCCTTGGGGAATCTCACTAAATCTGCACCCAGTGGAATACAGCCTGCTGTGCTCACACGCACGTGCTTCCTCTTGCGCACACACACACATGCTCACACTTGCTGGGCCATGCTCCAGCAGCTGCAGCACCTGACTTCATAACAGGCATGGACTCCTGCACAAAAATCCCATGCACTTACAGCCCTCGGGAACCCGAAGAATAACTCTACATAGATTTAAGGGAATGACCCTGCTGGGTGGATGGGGAAGGGATTTCCCAGGGTGAGCCCTTAAGGTCAGTCAAACAGACTGTAACTTGTACCCTCTCCTGTCAAACAATTCAATGCAGCCCAGAGAAAGAGACAGGCCTCACATGAGATCCAGCTGGCTAGTGTTATGCTGGATCTGGGAGAAGGAGACAACCACTGAACACTCCTTTATGGTATATCACTATTTATGTGACTTTTACTTGAAGGATACACATACGTGATCGTAATGAGTGCCCCTGCAATACAATGCAAGTACATTTCCTTAAAGGCAGCATGAGGTGCTTAATGTGTACAATTGCCATTTCCCAACGCCATCCACACCACACAGTATGATACGTCGTCTTTCCCAGTCCCACCAGCTCAACTACAGCATACTGCAGACAAGGCCTCATACATTAGAAAGTTAAATGTGGCAGCATAATAGATAACATAGAAAATGACACATCACACAGTAACACTTATTCCACCACTCACACAGCACACTCATACCTGACAGACACAGGGCTTACTTGAGACTGGCCAGGTCTGAATTAACCCAGGTGCATAAGGTTGATGGAGTGAGGAGACTTTGGGTGCACACACCGACCCCGCTGCACTGATGCCAGAGTCTCCTCCCAATGCTGTCACACTGGGCTGTTTTATAGATGAACCAATCCCCATCCCCAAGGAGGGGTGTCTATCTTCTTTCTCCTCATCTGTGCCCAAGGTGACTCAAATCAAATCTTCAAATCAAATCATAGAGCTGGAAGGGACCTCATGAGATCATCAAGTCCAACCCCCTGGGAATTGAACCCAGGACCTTCTGTATGCTAAGCAGAGGTGCTCACCACCACATCTGCTTTCTCCTTAATTGGTACCTTGAGAATCCTGGCCAGTCCCACAGCCCACCCTGGAAAAGCCAAACTGGCTTTCTCCCATACTCCTAGGGTTACAACTGGTACAATAAACAATAAACACTGTTTGCCCTGATACCTCGGTGACTACAGTTGGAATCATAAACATTATAGTTCCCATACAATAAAAGCTGCTGCCTCAAGCAGTTTTATTTTGAGGCACGATATTAAACTCCTGGGAGGTTTACCCTCCACCCTCTCAAGGGGCACATCTTGCTCAAGTGTTTATCACAATGCTGCTAACCAAAATCCATGTCACAAGCTATTTCTGCTTAGTTCAGGCCTTCTTGAAAAGCCCCTTTAGGATCGAGTCGATTCCCTTTAGTCTATGCAGCCTGGGCGCTGGCAGCTTCACTTCCTCTTAGCCAGAAACCTCACAGCCAGTCAATCTGCACGTGTGGAGGATAAAGCGGTCACAGCAGCCCAGCTAACTCTAATCAGATTACGCTCAGGGTGGCTGACCCAGTCACACTAGCTGTGGTTACTGTGGCTTGGGCTGTGCTATTTCTCTGTCACTATCTGTTGCTTGGCTAAGCCCAGCTCAGACAGCCCGAGTAAACCCAGTGGGCATGTGTTAACCACACCAGCGCTCCACCTGCACATCTCAGGCGCAGTGTGTGGGGCTGGATAACTTTGCAAAGTCCCTGTTGGGCTGTCCCTTTAGAGAGCTTCTTGTAGAAGGTGATTCTTCTTTGAGTGCTGCTCGCATCATTCAGTTCTAGCTGTCTAAGTGCCACAGCACATGATTGGCTGGAAACTTTTAGCCCAAGCCTGTTAGAGCACCGTCAGTGGCCAATACCCCCTCCAGCCACTCCTGTGGCTCTCTGTATGGCCACGACCCTGATCCTCCTCAGTTCCTTTTTTCCACCATCGGCGATGGTTATGGAACAGCCCACTCCTTGCATTAGCACAAGTGCCTGTCTTTCTGCGCTGTTAATGAGCCACCTGTTCTCACTAGAAGACCCTATTCATGGATATCATCCCGTCACAACCTGGTGCTCCTACAGAGTCCTCACAGCCAGAGATGGAACACCGCTCCCACCCACCGTATGCCATGCCGGGGTTCAAACCCTGCACGAGTTGCAGCAACGCCTTCCTGAGAGACAACACCCATGAAAAGTGCCTTAAATGCCTGAGTGAATCTCACCAGGAAAATAATGCTCTATTTGTCAATCCTTCAAACCAACCTTGGAGAGCAGAGGAGTCGTGCATTGGCCATGGAGCAAGCACTGCAGCCTACCCCCAGTAAATCAGGGACTTCTGTAAAGCCACCCCCACCGTGTACCAAGTTGGCACTGGGGCACTCATGGCACTGCTCCCCAGAGGAGCATAGGAAACTGCGCTCAGCGCCGACCTTGGCACTGTAGCACCAGCACCGCTCCGGCTCTCCCCAGCCAACCCCTTCTCGGTGACAAGGCCCAGAGCCCATCTCAGTGCCATCTACACCAGATGCCTTTGAAGCCATGAAGGCTCTTTTGCTCCTGCCCATCTCCACACCACCGAAGCTGTGAGTGAAGTCAGCCTTCCTCTTAGGGACAGGAGTTGCTCCGGAACAGCACCAGTCACCACCTACCCTGGCACTGTAAGCTTCGCTGCGCCACGTGGCACCAGAGCATGAAGAGGTCCCGGGATCCTCCCGTTCCCCAGAGACCTCTGCCTTCCCTTGCACTGAGCCGGGTCACATGCCCAAGAGCTCTTGTAAGCGCTCTCCTTCACAACCTTGGCACCCTAGCGCCTACCGGTGCCATCCACCCAGCACCGATGGTATCAAAACCCTCATTCACAGCGCTGACCTCCCGTACCTGGCACCAAGAGAAAACCCGTTCCCCAAGTCTCTGGGAACCAGAACCTCACTCACCTGCCCATCCCAGCCACAGGTGGGTTTGGCCTGCCTGTAGAGGGCCGCCAGCACCAGGCCCTCCCTGGAACCACCCTTGCAGCTGAAGATTTTCACCCACGGCCTCCAAAGAGGAGCCCTCCTGTGACCCAGGCTTCCTAGGACAACCTTCTGAATATGCAAATATCAGGGCAAGCTGCAAAACCAGGGGGCCAAACCCCCAAACCACTGACAGGTGGTTCTTAAACCAGTCTCCCAGTCAGTAACAAAACATGCTTCCCATTTCCCACTCTTGTCATCACCAAGCATAACAAAACAGAAGCAGACCCCTTATTACACAGTAGTTCCTATGGTCCCCTCTAGCCACTGGGTCTCTTAAAGAAATAGGTTCTCCTGGCCCCAAAAAGCCAGCCACATCACCCAGAACAATATAGACTTGGATCTTACCCCAAACACCATGCTGCCAGCCAATCCTTTAGTAATTACAACTAAAGGTTTAATATAAAAAAGAAAGAAACAAAATATGAGAGATATTGAAGAGTCAAAGTGAACCACATTTCAGCAAAAAATTTAGAGTTCATAGAAAGCAACTCCTTGAAGAATCTGTAGTTTGCAGGTTAGTCCAATTCCCCTGGTATGCACCCAGCAGCATTGATCCCCAGCAAATCTGTGCCCATCAGATGCCCTTCTTATACCGGGATGGGTAAGGAACAGCTTCAGCCCCTAACCAACGAAGGGAACGAGGGAATGATTGCAGCTTCCCTCTAGCCCCAGCCTCCGGGGAAGTACCACATGGCAGTTTATCTTATCCTTCAATGACCACTATGACAGTGCAGCTGCCCTTGCTTACCTTGCTCTAGGGCCCCTACGAGCCTCTCAAAGGTTTTGCGGAGCCCCACTGAGGTCCATAAAGGGGAGTGACTCCCCTTTTCCAGCTTTCTTTCTCCAGGGATGACTGTTCTTTCCCCATTAGTGATACAGTCAACTAATGGCTCACTGCGCCATAGGACAAATCTCATTAGTAGCCCCTCCCTAGTCTGCAGGACACATCAATCCCTGCCGTCCTGAAAATCGGGCAGGAGGGGTTTTTACCTTTCTCTTCTTGACAGCCTAGCTGGCTGCTGTCCTAGCCCCTCTCTATCTGCTCCTGATGAGGGCCCTGGCTCCCCAGTGCAAAGCTTGATAAGTATTCTGGCCCCATAAAAGAAAGGGTTCCCTCATAGTTTTCAGGGCCATGAAGAGCTCTAGCTGATACCTCAACTGTGGGCTGGACTGCCCCCTCTCCAGGGAATTCCTAAACCCAGCGGACCTACTTCCGTGTGGCACGAAACTCAATAATGTGGCGGTGTCCCCCATTTTTTCCTATGTGTGTGTGTGGGGGGGGTCTCTGCTGAACCTGTGGTCGGGTTGGACAGGTTATGTCCCATACAGTCTGCCCTAGAGGCACCCACCTGTCTCTCTCTCTTCCTTGGCAGGGTCATCCTCAGCCTTTGGGAAGTGGTCTGAGGCCCCTAGCAAACCAGACAGGCCTGGTCTACTGTTGGTAGCACACCCCAGAATGGGTTTTCCCCAACACTCCTTGCTCCGTTCCCCCAAGGACACAGGAGACCGGTGTCTTGCACCCTTACAAAGGGACTGTTATGTCTCTGGGGTCCCCCTGCTGTATTTTCTTTTCCAATCTGGGATTACCCCATTTTCCAACCTATTACATGGTGGGGTTTATCAAGGGAGACCACCTTCCTCCTGTGGAAGAAGAGATACACACCTTCCCCAAACACCACCAAGAAACTCCTTGATTATTAAAGGGGCAAGTGGGGGCATTGTAATTCTGATCCTGGACCACCTCAAGCAGCCAACAGCTCTAATTCGCTGCTTCTGATGTGAAACTGCTTGCCTGGCTTAAGAGAGGCTTTCCAACTTACTATCTGTAGGTCAGGGCAGGGGATCAATAACTGGTCATATGAGAGCTGTTGCCTATCTAGCGCTCCTTGCCTGAGGAAAGTGGGCAGGTACTGATAGCAAGGCTGCCTTCCTCATAGCAGTGGCTACAAAAGTCGCCCCCTTTTGTTCTTTTCTCCCTTTTGCTCTATTTCCAAAGAACAGAGAAGGAAAAGAGTGAGGGAAACATGCATCTAGCTACCCACTTTGCATGAATATCCGCTAGTATCTAGATAAGGGATCCCTCTATCTCCCTACTCGTCATATACCTTCCTTGCTTGCTACCCTAAGAGTCGATTAAAATGGGGTCATATCAACTTCCCCTCTGCCTTTCCTCCAGTCCTCCCTCTCACCTCATCCTCCTAGTACAACCCCCCCCTTTCTTTCCATATGGGGCTTGAGGAGCTCTTTCCTGGAACTCAGAAAGGGAGTTTCTTCAGGGGGACCTCCACCCCTGTTGCAATGACTTGTAGGAAGGATTATCTCCACTGGGTGGGCCCTACTGGAGAACAACCCCCCCACCCTCTTCTTCTTCTTCACGTAGCCATGATCCCTGGGGTCCCGTCAGAGGTCTGAAGGTCTTTCTGGTTGGCCCTCACCTAAAGAGACAATCTTGAATCAGGGTTTTCTCCCTGTGAATACTTATAGGACAGGAGAATAGGCCCCTCTGTTCAGACCCAATGCCCTCTTTCCATGGTTGTCTTCCCACATGTCCTTCCCCACTGGAGAAGGACACCCATCCCCCTTGCGTGTCCTACCTGGATTCCGGTTATGGTGAACCAGACCATTGTATCACATGTAGAGGTGACTAAAGCCAACCCATATACATTGGAGAGGCCATATTCCCCTTCCCCTTTTTTGGGACACAGCAACCATTTGCCATATTATGGGATAGTGGAACGGTGCTAGTGACAACAGTTTCCTTTGCTGAATCAGTTAATGAGGGCATCCATACCGGGTCAAGGTCACACTCCTACCAGAGCCTCAAGTCTTCCCGAGAGAGTGGCAGATAGCCACTTTGGCGCCCCTCTTGCGGGTCTTTTCCTAGAAGAATCCGCAGGTTGGTAGCATGTTCATCAGTGTAGACTTGATGGCCCACTGTTCTATCTCCCAACCACATTTTGGGGAATGCCATTTTGAGCATAATTGTGCTAATGGTGGGGAAAATTAAACTCTGTTCACCATCCAAGGTACAGCTAGTAGTCACCTAGAACTGAATGATATGAGCAGTGCTCGAAGAAGAATGGTGGGTTACTTGTGTAACCATCCTTCTTCAAGATGGGCTGCTCACATACATTCAGTTCCTCCCTCTGCCTCTGCTGTTTGGAGTTAACGAAAAGAACGGACTGAGGAGGATCAGGATTGGGACCATATATATAGCCACTGGAGACTAGGGCCTCTGACAAGCTAAGGCAAAAAGTTTCTGGCCAATTGTGTGCTGCGGCACGTAGACTCCTAGAACTGAATGTATGCAAGCAGCCCATCTCAAAGAAGGACGGTTACACAGGTAACCCACCATTTAAAGACAATCCCCAGCATGACCCATTGTTGTGTGGACTGGGAAATGCCTTGCAGGTGATCTAAGCCAGGTGGCTTCTCCCAGCTACACATCTGGAGTCCCTCCTGTCTGTCATTAAAGTTCTGTTCCTCACTCATTCAAGTGTGTCTTTAATGAACCCTCTAAATTGTTCCAGGCCACCCAGCAGTTCAGTTCTGGTCCCTGTTTCCTGCCTGCACCCTGCTCTGGCCCAGTGGCCATGTGAGTGCTCTGGCTGGCTGCAGGGAATGCCCAGTGCTGACAGGAATCAGGAAACCTCCGGTGTCTAATTCCAGAGTAAGGGAGTTGGCTGCAGTGGCTTCTGAGAAATCATGTGAGAGGCAGGAATGTTCCCTCGCTGGGCTGAGGGTGGCACTGCAAGCTCTGCTCATCTCTCCCTGTACCTAGTTTCAGCTGGACTGGGATCCTGGGTGATGGGAGAGAGAATCTCTGGCTGGCAACCTGACTGCGACCCAGCCTGGGAAGGTCCCTCTGTCCTGAGAGCTGCACGGGGAGGCTGAGCAGGGCAAGGATCACTCATGGATGTTGGTGCTTTGCCTGTAAAGCTCTGGTGCTCTCAGAGTCACTCTGCGTCTAGAATCACGCCCAGCGTGACTCAGAGGCAGGTACGGCTCCCACTTTCCCAGCTGTAACCCTATATTACAGGCCTGGCTGGGGAAGCTGGGACTGTTCTGGGTCCACCAACCCCTCTAGACCATGTCTCAGGCTCAGGAGCAGAGCAGAGTAGTTTTTGCGCCTGGGGCAGGCAGCTCCAGACATGTCCCTCCACCTTTGGGGCTCCAATCTGTCCCGAGGCTCAATCCGTCCCCAGCCACATGGCTGGGGATTGATCTGGAGCCCTGCTGCCCGCCAGTGGTGGTGGGAGCTTTCTGCCGCCAGCAGCAGGCTGGGGGGATCTGGATCTGTTCCCAGCTGCCGCAAGAGGCTCTGGAAAGCTCCCGCTGCCACTGGGAGGGCACAGAGGGATGGAGCCATTCTCAGCTGCTGCCAGAGGTGCTGGGAACTTCCTGCCACCGCCAGCAGGCTGCGGGGGGATGGATATGGATCTGGATCTGGCGGCAGCGAGCCCCAGCAGAAGTCCCAGGCACAGAATTTTAGGGGGCACAGGGGACGGATCCAGCTCCCTGCAGCATCTGGGAATGGATCCGGATCCATCCCCAGCTGCTGCGAGAAGCCAGATCCATCCCCTGAGCCCTCTAAAGTTCTGCGCCTGCGGCTTTGCCCCATTTGCCCTGGCCTAATTACAGCTCTGCTTGGGAGGGCTTTTCCCCACTGTGGATTTGCAAAGAAATCTACCTGGACACTTCCCACCCCCTGAGATATCTGGTGGTAAGGGGGGAGTCCCTTTCTGTGCAGGGGCCCAGGGGCGAGGGGGTTAAGGCTGCACTCTCAGAAATGCCCCTAATTCTGGGTGACCCCTAGTTAGGGGCCCAGGTTGAATCACCCAAGGCTGATGTTGGAGGGCACTGGGCACCCAGAGTGCTGGTGTAAATCATAGAGTGCTGGGGGTGCTCAGCACCTCTGAGTCACGCCCCTAGGAGTGCCAATTGTTGGGCACCTCAAATGCCGGTGTCCAGATGTGGAGGCCACTTTAGAAATGGGGGCTGTTGGACACTGACCCATAGCCCAGGCCAGACTGATGGGGCGATGGTCAGACGAAAGAGGCAGTACATTGGAGCAGCCATCTTGTGCTCAGTCACGCGCATCAGATACACAACATGACTGCCCGGCCTGGAACGGGGCCAGAAATGTCCCGCATGTGGAGCTGGTACCAGGAGCTCGGAGCTGCCCCCAGGGGAAACACCAACTGGGAGTCACTCTGGGCTGGCGGGAGACTGTCATGGGGGGGGCTGAGGTGGGCATGGGAGCGAGAGGTGCATGGCAGGGGTGACGCTGGGCTCTGAGAAATTCTTCTGCCGTGATGCAGCCGAAACTGAAAGCAAGCGGGGGATCCAGCACTAACGCTGGTCTGGGAAATTGGAGCTGCCCTGGACTTGGCCTGTGATGCTGCTCCCTGCCCCCCCAACGTGCAATGAACATCCTAGATAGGGCAGGCTCCCATTAGCCAGCAGAGACCCAGCCAGGGCAACACCCAGCACCCACTGACAGTTACCAACACCCACAATGACTGCATGCAGGCCAGGGCAAACTTCACGGGGCCCAGAGCCACGTCCCTCCGTCCCCCCCCATGCCTGATGGGGAGGAGCCTGACAAAAATAGTCCCAGAAATGATGTGAACATCCCAGTGATGGGTCACTGCAAAGAAAACACAGGGGCTGCGTCACTGGCTGTGCTTGGAGCA
>ML682186.1:40997-149499 GCA_007922195.1 Podocnemis expansa | reverse complement strand
CTGATGAGAGTGATTTATGGATTGGATGTTTTTGAGCTTGTGACATCATCTATGATATCAATGAAAACAGCAGAGATGTGTCACTGTGAGGAGCACACATTCTGTATAAAGTGGGGGGGGGAAGAAGTCCTGTGCCACTTAAAGACTAGCACATTTATTCATCACATGAGCTTTTGTGCGAAAAAAATCCTACTTCATCAGATGCTTTGAAGATGGGGGGACTTACAGAATGGGATGAAAATAAATACAAGGGAGTGAAAGGCACGGGAGCAGGTCATATGATAACAGGAAATCAGAGCAGTTGTTAAGATTCAAACCTTTGGAAACAGCACATAGAGGAGGGTGAAATCAAATGACCTGTTGTAATGGGAAAAAGAAACCATAGTCACAACTTCATCATACTTTCTCACAATCGAATCTGCATATCTGTTCTAATTCAGCTGCTTCTCTTTGAAGTCTTGATGTCCCATTGACTTTCTTGAGCACAGTCATTAACAGATCATCCATAGAGTAATTAGAAAGATGAAAGTACTCAACAACTGGTTTTTGCATGTTGTGATTTCTGATTTCAAAAGGGATAGCCGTGTTAGTCTACTCCAGGAAAAAAACAAAACAAAACAAAACAAAACAAAACAAGGAGTTGTGTGGTACTTTAAGACTAACAGGCTTATTTTTTGCATGAGCTTTCTTGGGAGAAGATCCCACTTCCTCAGATGCTTCGAAGATGGGTGAACTTACAGAAAGGAATGAAACTAAATGCAAGGGGGTGTAAAACATAGGATCAGGTCATAAAGTAAGAGCAAAGCAGAGCAGTTTACAGGCTCAAACCATGGGAAGCCTGAAGTCAAATTACCTTTTGTAATGGGAAAAGAACCCATAGTCTCGATTAAGTCCTGCTTTCACAGAATTTAGCTTGCATAATAATTTGAGTTCAGCTGTTTCTCTTTGAAGTCTTGATGTCCCAGGTACATCTCTAATGACAGTCGTTAACAAATCCATCATTGAGTGATTAGGAAGATGGAAGCGCTCAGCAACTGGTTTCTTTGTTCTGTGATTTCTGATATCAGCTCTGTGCTCATTCATCCTTTTATGCAGCAATCATCTTGTTTGTCCAATATATAAGGTGTTGGGGCATTTCTTGCACATGATGTCATAGACCACATTAGTAGATGAGCAGGTAAATGAGCCTTTGATGGAGTAGCAGTCTTGATTAGGGCCTATGATGGTAACTGTTGTGCAGATATGTGGGCAGACTTGGCAGCGTGGTTTGTTGCAGGGGTGTGTGCCTGCTTCAGTGCTTCTGTTGTTAGATCCATAGTTGCTGGTGAGTATCTGTTTAAGATTGAGTGGTTGTCTGTAGGCAAGGAGAGGTCTGTCTCCCAAGGCTTGAGAGAGAGAGGGATCATCTTTTAGAATAGGCTGTAGGTCCCTAATGATCTGTTGCAGAGGTCTGACTTGGGTGTTGTACAGTATGTGGTGACTAGTGGTGTTCTGTTGTTTTCTTTCTTGGGCCTCTCCTGTAGTAGATGACTTTGGGGAACCCGTCTAGCTCTGTCAGTTTGTTTTCTTACTTCCCCAGCTGGGTACTGTAGTTTCAAGAATGCTTGATAGAGATCCTCGAGATGTCTGTCTCTGTCTGAGGGATCAGAGCAGATGTGGTTATATCTTAGGGCTTGGCTGTAGACAATGGATCATGTGGTGTGTTTAGGATGGAAGCTCGAAGGATGTAGGTAACTATACTTTTGTGCCCATTTATTTCTTTGTGCAGGGATTGTCCTGTATGTCCAATGTATAAGGTGTGTGTGTGGGGGGGGGGGCAATCCTGGCGCATGATGGCATAAATCACATTAGTGGATGAGCAGGTGAATGAGCCCTTGACAGAGTAGCTGGCTTGACTGGGTTCTGTGATTGTCTCTTTTGTGCAGTTATGTGGGCAAAGTTGGCACCGTGGTTTGTTGCAAGGGTGTGTGTCTGTTTTAATGTTTCTATTGTTAGGTCTGTAGTTGCTGGTGAGTGTCTGTTTAAGTTTGGGGAGTCTGTCTGTAGGCAAGTAGAGCTCTTTCTCCCAAGGATTGAGAGTGAGGGATAATCTTTTAGAATAGGCTGTAGCTCCTTAATGATGTGTTGGAGAGGTCTGACTTGGGGGTCATATGTGGTGACCAGTGGTGTTCTATTGTTTTCTTTCTTGGGCCTCTCCTGCTGTAGTTGACTTTGGGGTACCCGTCTGGCTCTGTCAGTCTGTTTTCTTACTTCCACAGGTGGGTGCTGTAGCTTTAAGAATGCTTGGTAGAGATCCTGAGGATGTCTGTCAGTGTCTGAGGGATCAGGGCAAGTGTTGTTATATCTTAGGTCTTGATTGTAGACAGTGGATCGGGTGGTGTGTTTTGGATGGAAGCTTGAAGGATATAGGTAACTATACTGATCAGTAGGTTTTTGATATAGGGTGGTGTTCATATGTCCATCGCTAATTTGTACGGTAGTGTCCAGAATGTGGATCTCCTGTTTGGAGTGTTCCAGGCTAAGTTTGATTGTGGAGTGGAAATTGTCAAAATCTCTGTGGAAACCTTCAAGAAACTTCCCTGCCATGGGTCGAGGTGATGGAGATTTCATCATTGTAGCATAAATAGAGGAGAGGTGCTTTGGGATGTGACTTGAGGTAACATTGTTCTAAGTTGTGCATAAACAATGTTGGAATACGTGGACTCCCTTCTCAGACCCTATGCTATCAACATTCCTAGCTATTTCTGAGACATCACAGACTTCCTGAGGAAATTCCAATCCATCGGTGAGCTTCCAGAAAACACCATCCTGCCCACTATGGATGTAGAAGCTATTTACACCAACATCCCACACAATCATTGATTACAAGCTATTAGAAGACTCATCCCAGATGATGCCACAGCACAACTTGGCACTGACCTTTGTGAGTTTGTTTTCATCCACAGCCATTTCAGATTCGAGGATAACTTATTCCTCCAAGTCAGTGGCACTGCTATGGATACCCACATGGCCCTACAATATGTGTGACACGGACTATGGGGGGGCACATCCAGGGGAGAGGGAGGGTAACAGGGGTGCAGAGTCCCTCACACAGGGGCATAGGGGCAGGAGACTGTGTGGTGTGTGTACCCAGAAATGAGAATTGCAGGGGCCTGGCAGGAGATGAGGTGGAGGGACTGTAGGTGGGAGTGCCGGGGCCAGACAGCATGCATCAAACACCATTGGCACATGGCTTTAGGAGGGATCCCTGGGGCAGGGCTGCCTGATGGTCTCCACCCTGGGCAGTGCACCTGACCTGTGCAGCAGAGCTTGATGGCATATACTAAGGGGTTCCTGTCTGGAAGGACAAGGATTGGGAATTAGGGGTATGGGCATGAGATAGCAACTGCTGTCAGACTGCAATCACACAAGCCCATGGGAGAAACTCTTGTTCTTTGGCTCTCTCCTGCAGATCCTAGGCCCTTAACAAGGGACGCTCCTGGTGCGGACCCAGCCCTGCCGAGAAGGAGATGAGAGTCGGTCTTGAGAGGACATTTTGGAGCACCAGCTCCAGATGGTGGAGTACATGGAGGCAGACCTCAGAGCCTGGCAGGAATGGGAGGATGAGAATGACCATTTGCATGAGAAGCAGGGCCTACTCCAGGTGATAGCACAGCTGATGGAGCATCAGACCTGCACCCTGGAGCACCTGGTATGCTGCTGGGGCTCTTGTTGGGTGAAGGGTCCCCCTTCCTGGGACCCCAGCAGCATCCCTCCTAACCAGTGGCCCATGACTTCTGGTAGCGAGCTACAGGCCTGGAAACCTGCCTGCCTGAGCCTGTTAGTACCCATCTCCCACAGCAATGCCCCCATCTTCTATAGACCAATGACTACTTGCTGGCCCATGGGCTGGGTGGGTCAGAGCTGGGTGTTAGTGTGCTGCAGAACTGGTGTGAGCTTGGTGACCAGCTCCAGAAAGGCATCATTCACAGGTTCTGCAGCCACTGTCGATTGTCCCAGCCGGTGAGAAAAATCTGGTCCCACCAATCATTGCTGGTTTCTCTTGGCCGTATGCACAGGTGCAAGGAGGGCACCCTGTCCACATCAGCCTCCAGATATGGTGAGTGGTTTGGTCTTCTCCAGCTTATCCCTGTGCTGGCAGTTGCTCTGTGCTGCCTGGTCCAGAGTGGGAGGCATCTTGCCAATGCACAGCCGATGTGCAGCTCTGTCCTGGCACATTGCTGGGGCATGTAAGGGTTTCAGATCTCCTCAGGCTCCATGTTGCCACGCACAGTGTGGAGGATGCTGTGGTCTCTTCCTGTCTTATAAGAGTGGCCATGGGAGGGGAGAATTTATCTGGTGCATGTAGGCCAGATACCAACAACACACCACTCAGAGGGCAACTTAGGAGCTCCCAGTGTAGGCGTGGGCAATCCACTGGCATTTTCAATGTGGATTCTCTAAGTCGATTTAACAGGGTCTTGTTTAAGTCAACCTAAAGTGGGCCTTGTAAAGTCGAATTAACTGAACCCTCTAGTGCAGACATAGCCTCAGAGATGGACCCCTTTTACTCTAACCCATGTCAGATTACAGCACGATCAGATTCACCCATTACTCATTCTTCATCCTGCTGGGTATTCGTCCACTGGAGAGAGCTCATGTCTAGATCACCATCCTCTCCTGCACCATGTACACCATAGAAATCTTGGAAGATCATCCTGTGAATTGTTAGGGCAAAGATGAGCCTTCATGCACCAATGTCCTATCCCTTCTGTATTTTAGCTGTCAGTGACCGGATCCTGTCTACGTCCACACTGCCCAAAATGCTGAGCACCTTCTGTTCCAGTTCCAGAAAGATAAATTTGAGTACCTGTCTCACCCAGCACTACCTTTTCCTTGCTTCACAGGTTTGCAGTCTTGATGGCCCTGGCTTTGGAGTACTATATGGCCATTTTGTGATCCTCTGAGAGATGGCACCATTTGGGGGAAGGTGGGGGACTGTTAAGGCCCAGATCAGCCCATCTGTGCTACTGTGAGGCAGCCTGCCCATCCTGCCCAGGAAATATATGTACTGCGGAACAAGTCATTGCCCAAATATACAGTGAACACATAGCTGTGCTGAAACTGGCCTGTGATGACAGCCACAACAGCAGATACTGTGGCTTTTTGGTGACTTTCTTAGGCCTGGTGTGGATGGGTCTTTTATCATGTTTTCCTCTACTCAGATCCCCAGGCCATCTTCAGTCTCCCCACAAAGGAAGCCTAGTTGAGGCCTGCTGGTACCTGTGGTTCCCATTGCTTTGTTCTCTTAACTTCTTAGGCCCCTTTCCTCGTGCATAAGTTTGGTCACAATGTGCCCTTGAATTTCCATATCATCACTGCTAATGTGTACCTCCTCATGCCTCCCATGATCTATAGTGGGAGGATCAGCCACATGCGGGACAGACTGCTCCAGCTCTTTAGTTTAAAGAGCCTAAACTTTTCTTCTGGTGACCTGGTGATCAAGACAATAGAGAGCTATGTGGTGACATGCTTCAGAGCCCTCCTTCCTAAATCACTGATAGGATATCCAAAGAGATATTTAAGCCTTCAAGCCACATGCATGGTCATGTTACCAGCTAAGAACTTAATATCAATAAATACTTGGTGACTATAAGTATATCAATCTTTGTTCATTGCTGACCATTTTAGTCAATGGTGTGCAGCTGCCTGACTTTACAACATATAGTTTTATTACAATAAGACATACAAATTACTGACCAAGCATTTACCAAGGGAGTCGAAGAAGGAGAAGGATGATTTGCATATTCCCCATAAGGCTCTTACACAGGAGAGAAAAGGCAGACTTTTTTTTAGTTACATTTCTTTAGCAAGCTGCTGGAAGGGAAGAGTGAAAAGGGAGGTAACAAATTTTAACTACAATTCCAATTACATGGAAGCAAGGCCTTCCCATAACCAGATTACTGTAGCAAACTGTAGCTCTGGCCAAGACCCAGGGGTCAGGCAGAGGCCTAGTGTCCACATCCACCTTTTACACTCCTACAGTGTCCTGCAGGGTTGCTATGGGTCCTTGTTAGGCAAGGGCAGCCCTTTCACATCGAATGTGTGCCCCTGTATTTAACACTTTCTTTCATCCTGAGAGAGCGATGGGGATTCTTCATGGCTGAGCACTCCCATCCTCTCTCCCCATTTCAGCTCCCTACAGTGCCCGTCATCCTGCAGGGCCTGCCGGGGTGCAGCATGAGCACTGGTGTCTCTCCTTCCCTTCTGCTCTGACTACATCATCTCCCTGTAGGGCAATGCTGTCCTGTTCTTCCTCATCAGTCTGGAATGATGCCTGCACAAGTCTGCATCTCTCCTTCTGTCTAGGATGGCCCTGACCAAGGTCATCCTCTCCAGTTCCTCATTCTGTCCTGGGGGGCTAGAAACCTTCTGCTTTTTTTCCAGGAAGTCATCTGTGCTACCTGCCTAACCCACATATTGCTGGTCCATGCACTGTGTGTGGTGGAGTCATGGGCACTGGTGCCCATGGCCTACAACTGCTGTCTGCCTACCTGTACCCTGCTGTTGTACACCTCTGTTCTCACCAGCTCTGGCTTTGCAAATCTGCAGAGGTTGCTACCACCTGCTCCTCCAACATCATTTCCCACTCCTATTGCTCTCAAACAGATCGGTGACACTGGGTTGTGGGCCAGCAGGTTAAACAACCTCTATGTCCCTCACCATTCTCAGCTTCAACATGAGTTGCATTTTCCTGACCTGTGGCCTGATACTGCAAGGTATCTTCCTACTGCCCTTCTATGGGTCCTGGAGCAAAGTCCTCAGGATCTGCATGCCCCTCAGGAGCATCATCATCATCATCATCATCATCATCATCCTCTTCACCCCGAGGTTTATCTCCTTCCTCAGCATTTTCTTGACCAGAGAGTCCACATGTTTTGTTAGGGTCATCAAGGGTTAAAATAATAGAGTCTGAGGAGTGACTGCAGCTTTACAATTCAAAATTGGAGGCCCCAGACATGGAATATATTTTCCTGCCAAGGACAGTTAGTTGGTTGGCATCCTTAGCTTGTCTTGTGGATCCCTGCTGACACTGCCACTTGAAATCATTTGCTACAGAAATTGCTAATGGCCATGGAGAAGGTATTTGACATCTGAGCATAAATACTGCAGTGATAGGGATGGCACACCCACACTCAGTAAGCTGTTCTGTGGATTAATTTACCCTATTCTCAGAAAATGATTCCTAATCTCGAAGCAAAATCTCTTCCTGCTAACTGAGCTGATTATGTCTTCCTCATCCTCAGTAGATAGGGAGAACAACTAAGCACCCTCTTTTATAGACGCAAGGGTGAACGTCAATGACTAACAATGACACCATAAGGGTGCATGCGAGGTGCAGGATGTCACAGTCAGATATGAGCAGGAGTTGTGCCAGACTGTCCGTGGCCAAACTGAGGTAGGAATGAAGAGTAGGCATGGCACAGGGTGCAGAATCCAGATCATACTGGAGTGGAGTTCAGAAATAGGCTGGAAGACTGCTTGAGATAAACACCAGGCTGTACCTCTGAGTCTGCATATGGCCCTCCTCAACACTGGCTCCCAGAGAGGCTTTCCACAGCAAAGCTTCCCCCCCCCCCAGCTGCCTGTGGCAGGAATGAACAGAAACACAGAAATCCTGATCAATAAATAAATGCATCTAAAACATGGTTCTTTTCTTTGGGATTCCAGCAGTTCAGGACCACTCTAGCAAGTATGCAAGACTCAGTTTGTCCTAAATTAAATAGTGAGCATCTAAGCCTCCATAATCAGAGTATCATTTCTTCACTCCAGAAGAAGGATGGCAATGTGTCCTTTTCCTCGTTGATGTGCTTAGATCTCCTGCTTGCTCTCCACCAGCCACTCATCATGCTCTGCTGTTATCAGACCCAGAGTATGGCTGGCACTTGTTAGTCCAGTCCTGGCCTCAAAACTCCCAGCTGTAGATCAACCCTTGCTCCCTATTCAAACCATTATTCTATGCTACTCCAGATCCCTGCTCTGGCTCATCTCTGCCTTCTGGACTGCTGCTCTAGCCCCAGCTCAGCTCAGCTGCTGCTCTTTCCTATGCTCTTCCCTACACAAGGTACCAGATTTGTATTGCATTAGTGGTTCAAAGATCCCTAAAGCTTAGCCCTAAAGTAATTCAAACCAGTATTGAAACAAAGCATTTTTAATTAGCAAATGGGTCTCTTTGTCAAATAAGAGTGGAAGGATTTCCTCAGATGTCCAGCACAATTTTGGCTAAATACAAAAATTGACAAGCCCCTGAAGGAGTTGGGCCATATTAACTGTAAAACTGTGAGCTGCCAATCAAATTCATGGTCAGTACCTTGGTTCTGGTACCTGTATCCCTCTGGGGGGCTGGCAGATGTTTCATCCCAGAAAAGGTGAAAGACAGAAGCCTGACCTTTCCACAACATCCCTTTAGGATACGTCAACTCTCTTGAATTCAGGACATGCCCCTCCAGCAAGATTTCTTTGGAGCCTCACTCCTTCCTGATCAATAGTGTCATTCAAATAAAGTACTCCACCAGCATGGGAGCAAAAGGAGGGGCCCCCTAGAAGGTTTTCTGCCCCTTCTAAGACTTCCCTTTGATGAGAACTTATGGTGATGGATATGAAAAGATTTTTGACATCACTTACAAGGATTAAATAGGCTGCTGGAAATCAGGGTGAGACAATTATGCTTGAGGTGTGGCTACTGGAGTCAGTGCAATGAGCCATAACAACACAGCCTTTAAACTCAAAAGGTTAGAAGCCAGGTGCTGACAGACCCCTACCCCACTTACTAGTCTATGTGATGCCCCAAATGACACAGACTATGCAATTTTTTCATCATCTAAGTGGGGTGCTCTCTTGGAAACACTGGGTCCTTGGATGACTGAGGGCAGATAGAAAACTGTTCAGAGAATATAGGTAACTTGTATAAAAGGGTATATGATTAGTATAGAAATGGGAAGCCTGAGGTTTCCTTTTTGTGTATTTTCTGTGTAACTGAACAATGTTTGCTTTTCCTCATTACTTCATCTTCAGTCTCTCTGTAATGTGTGTCTGTAAGGGAATAGATAATTGAGGGTTGATTTCATGCCTCCAACAAGGATGAACCACAGGGGAAATCTCCAAGTCTCTGTTAGTTATTAAGTCAGAGGGTATGTCCGCACAAAAGTTTTATTTCAAAACAACAGCTGTTGTTTCAAAATAAAACTTGTTAGGTCCAGATGAAGTTTTGTTATTTCGAAAGGATGAAACTCCATCCTTTCGAAATAAGGGCAGTTATTTTTAAAACGCTAAACCTTGTCTGAAATCGAAATAACACGTTTCAAAAGGGTTGTTTTGAAACAACAGAGTTGGAACATGTTAGGCTTGCCTTATTTCAAATTATTTTTTTTAATTCAATATAAGTCTTTTCAAAATAAAGTTTTTATTTCAAAATAAGTCATTTCAAAATAAAACTTGGTGTGCGGACATAGCCAGAGAGAACAATTTGGATGACTCAGTACTTGAAGGAACTGTTGGGTCCTAGTGGATGGCACAACTCTGGATATTGTGATGGCAGAGAGGAGGAAAGGGGGCAAAGAAGTGGGAGAGTAAGAAATAATGAGAATGAACAAGCAGTCTGATGGAAAATACAGCTGGGAGCAAATTAGAAGTCATCAGCTGTGGTGATCAGGAAGTTATGCAAAGACCAACTGACAAGATATGAGGGGGACGACAGGTGATGAAAGGGTTCAGGTGATGATCAGAGAGAGGGAACTCAGCAACAAAGAGCAATGACTGGTGATGGAATGACAAGACATTAAATATCAGGAACTTCTCAGACTGTACGCTTCCACAAGGCTGAGCTCACAAGTTTTGCACACATCCCCCTGTATTGTTAATTCAGCTTGAAGAGAGTGGCATAGGTTGTCACACTCTATAGAAATATTTTGCCACCATATTACAAAGCTCTTTGGTTTTGACACCATAAATGATGGGGTTCAGCATAGGGGGGACAAGGAGATAGAGGTTGGCCAAGAGGATGTGAATGTGGGCAGGGATGCCATGACCAAACCTGTGTGTCAGAGCAGAGAAGATGGGGGGAGTATAAAACAACAGTATCACACAGATGTGGGCTGTGCAGACTTTTTGGTGGGCCTTCTTGGAAGAGATCCTAAGGACAGCCCTGATGATCAGTCCATAGAACAAGGCAATGAGTGTCAGGTCTAAGCCTATGATCAGGAATAATGACACTAAGCTGTATGTACGAATGAGTGTGGTGTCCCCACAGGACATCTTCACCACAACCATGAGTTCACAGTACGTGTGGGGGATAATGCGGCTGGCACAGAATGGCAGCCTCTGTAAGAACAGGGGCCACAGCAGACTAAAGAGAACAGCTCATATCAAACCCACTAGCCCTAGCTTAGGGGTTCGAGCATTGTTGAGGATGGTGGCGTATCTCAGAGGGTAACATATCGCTACATACTGACCAAAGGCCATTGTCACAAGGATGGCTGACTGCGGAACAGCAAGCATGTAAATGAAAAACATCTGAATGAAGCAACCATCCACAGTGATGTCTTTGAAAAGGAACCAAAATATACACAATGCTTTCGGCACAACACAGGTTGACACACCAATGTCTGTTAGTGCCAGCATGCAGAAGAGCAGGTACATGGGTTTGTGCAGGGTCTGCTCTTTGCTGACAACAAACAGTACCGTGAAATTCCCCAGCAAGCTGAGGAGGTAGATCATAGAGAAAGGGATTGAAATCCAAATGTGTACTGCTTCCAGCCCCTGGATGCCATTCAGCATGAATGCTGACGAACCTGAGAGGATGAGGTTGAAAAACTGCATTAGGTGTCAAAGCATGGGTCCAACTCAGAAGTGCTCAGGGTTCCTGTGAAGGGGGACAAGCACATTGGGGGGCGGGGTTATGAACTTGATAACAAACAGCACAGTAAATATTTTATAACTCCTAACAGTGTACAAAGAGGGTTAATTTGTGTGGTGACAACATTATTCCTCACTGTTCAATGCTGATGAAATCACACTTGGAGTACTGTGTCCGGGTTTGAGACCCCCAGTACAGGAAAGACGTGGACTAATTGGAGCAAGTCTAGAGGAGGGCATCAACAATAATTAGATAGCTGGATCACACAACTTATGAGAACAAGCTGAGTGAAATAAGGTCACTTAGGCTGTGTTCACACAGCCTCCTTATTTCGAAACAACAGAGGTTGTTTCGAAATAAGGTTTCAGCTGTTCACATGACGCATGGTTGTTTCGGAACAACAGAAACCGTTGTTCCGAAACAACCATGTTGTTTCAAAACAAGTAAAACCTAGTCCGTGGGTGAAACAACGTTGTTTCTCAACACTTGTTTCAAAACAACACCATGCGAACGTGTTGTTTTGGAACAAGATGTTCCGAAACAACAGTTCAAGACGTGCCCCCTCAGCACCCTGGCCAGGGGACACCCCTTAGAACCCTACCAGGGGACACCCCTCAGCACCCTGGCTAGGTCACGGTGGGATTGGGGGCAGACCGGGCTTTAAGCCGGCGGGGAGGAGCGCTGGGCAGCGCTGAAGCCCGCGGGTGCCTGCAGCCCGGGTGTGCAGGCACTGGCGGGGTTCAGTGCTGGGTAGCGCTGAACGCCGGGGGTGCCTTCAGCCCCCTGCGGAAGTGAAATAGCAAGTTCACAGTATGAACCTGCTATTTCGTTTCCCGCCTTTTTCCCTTATTTTGAATTAACATTTTGTTAATTTGAAATAAGTTGTTTCGAAATAAGTGTTATTTCGATATACGGTTGTTGCGAAACAACCATATCGAAATAACCAGCTGTGTGAGAACACAGCCTTAGTCTTCAACAGAGTCAATCATGAGGGGATTTATTAGCAACCCAAAACTCCCTGAAAAGGACGAGGAAGGAAGTTTACACAGGTAAAATGAGAGGCTCAGTGATCATCATTTAATAAAATGAAAATACTCTAAGCTGTCAAAAATGAGAGTGGAAAATCAAAATGGAACTGGTGAAATATTTATTTTCATTGACTAATAGCTCTTTAATTACAACATTTTTCCAAAATTCTGTAGTCATCTAAAACTTTCCCTTTTTAGTTTATATCTTTCACATAAATTTTCAGATTTTCATAAAATCAGCTAGAGTTATATGGCACCTTGCAGACCAGCAGATTTCTTTGAGCATAAGCTTTCATGGTCTTCAACCCACTTTGTCAGATGCACCTGATGAAGTGTGTTGAAGGACAGAAAAGCTGGCACTCAAAGAAATCTGTTAGTCTATAAAATGCTACAGGACCCCCTCTGCTTCTGCTGTACACAAACCTAACCTGGCTACCCCTCTGCAGATTTTCATGGTTTCTTCCACAAGTGAGCATCCCATACACTTGTCTGAAGAGTCAAACATTGTGAAACTCTGGAAACAGCTGAAAGCATAGCTGACAGGTTTATAATTTGACACGTTGCAAAGGAGCAGCTGTGTCACCAGAGTGAACCATCCCTGGGTTTCACTGGCTGTTACTCTCCAGTTTTTAAGTTCTCAGCCATTTTGCCTTTATGACTTACAATAAGGCAGGCAGCTCCAATAAGGTATATCTCTGCCATACAAGACTCCTAGGCCATTGTGATATCAGAGCTATCTGAACCAATTGCTCCTTGGGGAGCACCATTCACCCTTGTGAAGGATTGGTTGAGTCATTTCAGACATCACTGTGGCCTGTCACAATGCACCCTTCATATCACGCACACACATAGCAGATTGGTAGAGCTGATACTTCTTAGTCTAATTGGCATCTATAAATCACATTGCAGCACAAGGTTACTTAAATCCTCTGTTAAAGATTTAAATCTTAATTGCCACACTTGTGTTCTGTGTGATCCAGCAGCAAAAATCACAAATTTTCCCACAAACTTTTAGCACACTCTAAGGCTGTGGGTGGAGGTGGGATGTGTGAGGTACACGACTTTGTGCTGACTCTCAGCACAAGGGGGAATTGCACCCCAAGAGACTTAAGTATTATGTCCTCTTCTTCCTAAACTTGTACAGTTTTAAGCTTGAATGGGCATCAGGAAATCTAAGATATCTATCAGTATGTGGAAAGGAAATGTTATTCACTGAAGCTGGGAATTCGGAGGAATCAACTTGTAGGCTGATTTTAAGGCCATATCTCTAGCCCAGTTCTGACCTCTCCCTTCACCCATCAGGATGAGGCCACTGAATGGGGGGTCAGCTTCCCTCAATTCCCCAGACCCAAAGTGGAAAATCCTTTATTGTCCATGCTGCACCTCAAGAAAACAGTCTCACAGCACAGCTTCTCCTTTCCACACTCTACTACCTGGACAGCAGGAGTCATTTTTTTTTAGTTTCCCTGTATTTGAGCTAGATCCTAATTCCTCTGAAGTGAGGGGAAGACTCACTTTATTGTGTGTTCTGGGGTCTCTGCATAGGGAGCTTGTCTGCACCCTCTAATGAAGTGAGGTCCAGAAGAGAACCTACTTCTTTTTCCCGCTTCAGGAACAAGGACGCTGAGCAAATTTCTAGAAGAGGGTCCCAGAGAGGAATTTGTGGAGGGGACATGGAAAGATTCCCCCCATGGGACTATCTCAGGGATCTCTGGAGATCGCTGTTGAATTAAAGTAAATGTAACCTTAACATGGAGCCTATGGAGTTATTCCCTCTCTGCTACAATTTTGCAACTGAACATAAACCGAACATGAGAGAGAGAAAGGGCAGAAGCCCCTGATGAGATATCTGGCTTCCCTCCCAAATTCTTTTAGAGTGGTAGTTGTCATGCCAGAGCATGAGACATAAAATAAAACCAAGGTGCAGGTTCTCAAAGGACTTCTGGATCCTAGCACCCAATAATTTCGGTGAGTGTTATGTGCCTAAATAGTTTTGATGATTTGGGATAAAAATCCATTTCATTGCATGACGCTTTTGAAAGAGAATTTCAGAAAAGTGGGTCTGTTCATCAGTTGAGGTAGTCATGCGGAGAAGGGATTCAGTAAGAAAGTCCACTTACCTTTGTAAGTCTGAACGCTTTTGTAAATCCAAAGTCTGAAGGTCGTCAGTCTGAAATGGACTTGAGCCAGCAGAATATCCAACCTCTCCTGCGGTCAAAGTACAAGCAACTGACACTGAGGACCAATGTTGAAACCACACCATAGTGATGTCACCCTGCAGCCCTGATGTCACTTGTTACCACGAACACGGGTAGCTAACAAAGGATGACCAAGGGCTGTTGACCATCTAAGGGACATAAAGCATTATGGTCACAACTCCCCCATCAGAGTTTTATCCAAAATGGGGCATGAGCCCCAGCTCTTCCCCATGAGGAGTTGGCTAACCATTGGGGGTTAACCTGGATTCTGATTGCTACCCCTCAGTTAACGAGTCCTCTAGCCCTGGCCTGATGAAGCGGTTGGCCCAGGCCAGCCACAGAAGGCTAACAGCAGCGTAGACACGCTCCATATGTATGGACAGAGTCAGCCCTATAGGACTCAAATGCCAGCCATGATACTAACACTCCTCAGCCCCCTCCACTCTGAAGCCATGGGACCACCCTCCTCACCAACACCATGGCTGTCTTTGGAGCAGGACATAGTGGCCTGGACACCCCGGCCCTCCCCTGACAAACACACTTCTGGCCACCTGGTGGAAAGGGTCCCTTCCTGGGGGCTATGGGTGGCTCCATTTCTGCACAGTCATTTTGAGGTGGTCACCATGAGGCCTATCAGGATCAAAGGAAGTACAAAAGCCTCCTAAAGGCAGAATTTCCCAACAGTTGCAAAGATGCACAGAATCAGGCTTCAGCTTCCACAGCATTAAGCGAGTTAGTCTCTTTTAACAAAACAAGGAGTCTTATGGTTTTTAACAACTAACAAAGTTATTCATAGCCTGGACTTTCCTGGACATATCCCAGGGGCCATCCCTGCAGAGGAGGAGGGTGAGTGGGGTGATCACCCTGGAACCTGTGGTTTAACTCAACAGCGATCTCCAGAGCCAGTGCTGCCCCATTGCCAGGGGGCAGTGTGGGGCCCATGCTGCTGGTCCCTCCATTGCTGCACTTCTCCCCACCATCCTTTGCAAGAAACCCAAAGCAAGGGACAAGTGCTGAGTGGAAGAGCGCAAGGGAGCCTTTGAGTTGGACTGCCTGCACCCCGGTGCAGGAGCAGGGAGGGGGCCCCAATAGGCCACAAACCCTTGAACCCACTCCCCCCAGGGGCAGCCCTGCATGATCTTCTTCCTCAGAAAGACGCTTGAAGTGAAAACATATAGTGAAAAAGGAGTCAGCTTACGTCTTTCAGAAGCTGAGATCACTAGACTAGCTCACACTGGGTCTACAGGCTGGAAGGTATTATTAGGCACAGTCATGATGGGACAGAGCATTCACCTTCCAGTAAAAAAGACACATTGTTGACGGTCTATATCAGCTCAATAGAGGTGGTGTCTGCCTCTCCAGGCCCCATCCCTGGCCGGAAATCTGGGGCCCGGTTGCCAGTAGCAGGAACCTGAAGGTGGATCTTGCAGAGCACAGAATTGGGACCGGGGGCGAGGCCCGTGGCCAGATAGTGGGGCCCAGGCTAGGGCCCCGATCTTTCACCTGTGCAGCAGCACTCCTGCCCTGCACGTGTCAGAGATGAATAATCAAGTTCAGTGGAAACATGCCATGCAATTAAAAGGTTATTAGGTTTGAAACACCAGATACAGGTTCTGTGACTTTTGCGGAATCCCCGCAGCCTCTCAGTGTGGGTCCTCAGTGTCCTCAAATTGTATGGCTCAGCTTCAGAATGGGGGGCTTTTGACTGTAGATTTTCTTGCTCGCACTGCACCTGTGACTCTGCCCCATGTGGCTTGAGGAGAATGACAAAGTTTTGAAATATGCAGACCTTACCCAGTTAGGCAGTTGAGTGCACTGGGGTGATTTGAATGGGGAATTAATAATCAAATCACCATTTGGAGGAAGTATAGGAATCCTACTCTGTCTGTTTTGTCTCCTAACATGCTGTGCACCAACAGACCGGAGGGTGACTTGGGACGACTCATCTTCTCGGGAACAGAGCTGGGTAAACGACTCTGTGTTACCTACCTCCCTCAACCCTCCCCTGCCTCGAGGGATTTCTGCCACTCTGGGATCTTCTAACAGCCTGGCCCAAGGAAAGACTTTGGGAAGGCTGGCTTGTGTGATGCAGGGGGTCAAACTAGGAGATGACAGTGGTCCTGTCAGGCCTGGGAATGGATGTGTCTGAGCTTTTGATGCTGAAAGTGCTGGTGTCGATCCCTGCTGATAACCATGAGGTCTGGGTCTCTGTGGCCACAGCGTCTTATAACCTGAGCCACCCTGGGGCTTTCACAGGGCCTCTTCCTTCCCTCTCTTTGACCCACTGTACCAGGAAGGGCCAATGGCCAGTTGGCCTAGGGGTCACTTCTTGCCTTCTGCCACCCTTATTGGTCCAGAGGGGACTAAGGCTGAAACCTCACTCACCACCCCATGCTCTGATTGTGCCCCTGAGCATCTGTCACTATCAGAGGACCGAGAGGGGGGCCCAAGCCCACCCCCCACTGGGCCCCAACCCAGGACATTTATTGAGTCACCCCAAACAGGAAGGGGTTCTACAAGTATATCAATAACAAGAAGAGGATCAGGGATGGTGT
The DNA here is from genome assembly GCA_007922195.1 of Podocnemis expansa. Classification (NCBI taxonomy): domain Eukaryota; kingdom Metazoa; phylum Chordata; order Testudines; family Podocnemididae; genus Podocnemis; species Podocnemis expansa. The sequence goes on along the minus strand of ML682186.1, from coordinate 132,824 downwards.
AGGTCCCTTACTGAATGGGGCAAGCATCCCCGTGACAGAGGATGAGGAAAAAGCTGAAGTGCTCAATGCTTTTTTTACTTCAGTTTTCACAAGCAGGGTCAGCTCCCAGCCCACTACACTAGGTATGGTAGACTGGGGAGAAGAAGAGAGGCCCTTGGTGACAGAAGGTCAGGTTAGGGACTACTTAAAGAAGCTAGATGTGCACAAGTCCATGGGGCCAGATGAACTACATCCAAAGGTGCTGAGGGAGCTGGCTGATGAGATAGCAGTACCGTTGGCCATTATCTCTGAAAACTCATGGCGAACAGGGGAGGTGCCAGAGGACTGGAAAAAAGCAAATATAGTACCTATCTTCAAGAAAGGCAAAAAGGAGGATCCAGGGAATTACAGACCTGTCAGCCTCACCTCAATCCCAGGAAAAATCATGGAGCAGCTTCTCAAAGAATCCATCCTGAAACACTTGGAGGAAAATAGAGTAATCAGGAACAGTCAGCATGGATTCACCAAGGGTAAATCATGCCTGACCAACCTCATCGCCTTCTATGATGAGATGACTGGATTTGTGGATGCGGGAAGAGCCGTTGATGTGATATACCTTGACTTTAGCAAGGCTTTTGATACAGTTTCCCACAGCATTCTCATTGGCAAATTAAGGAAATATGGGTTAGATGCGTGGACTGTAAGGTGGATAGAAAACTGGCTAGATCAACGGTTTCAGCGTGTAGGAATCAATGGCTCCATGTCAAGTTGGCAGGCAGTAACAAGTGGTGTGCCCCAGGGGTCGGTCCTGGGGCCGGTTCTGTTCAATGTTTTCGTTAATGATCCGGATGATGGGATAGATTGCACACTTAGTAAGTTTGCGGATGATACCAAACTGGGGGGAATGGTAGACACCCTGGAGGGCAGGGACAGGATTCAGTGAGACCTAGACAAATTGGAGCAGTGGGCCAAGAGGAATCTCATGAGGTTCAACAAGGACAAGTGTAAAATCCTGCACTTGGGATGAAAAAACCCCATGTACTGCTACAGGCTGGGGAGTGATCAGCTAAATAGCAGCACTGGAGAAAAGGACCTGGGAGTCATGGTGGATGGGAAGCTGGATATGAGTCAGCAGTGTGCTCTTGCTGCCAGAAAGGCTAATGGCATACTGGGCTGCATCAGAAGAAGTGTTGCCAGCAGATCGAGGCATGTGATCATTGCCCTCTATTCTGCACTAGTGAGGCCACATCTGGAATACTGTGTCCAGTTTTGGGCTCCCCACTACAAAAAGGACATGGACAAATTAGAGAGAGTCCAGAGGAGGGCAACCAAAATGATCAAAGGGCTGGAGCACAAGCCCTATGAAGAAAGACTGAAGGAACTAGGCTTATTTAGCCTGCAGAAGAGAAGACTGAGGGGGGATTTGATAGCAACCTTCAACTACTTGAAGGGTTGCTCCAAGGAGGATGTAGCTCGACTGTTCTCGGTAGTAACAGAGGACAGAACAAGGAGCAATGTTTTCAAGTTACAGCTGGGGCAGTCCAGGCTGGATATTAGGAGAAACTTCCTTACTAGGCGAGTGGTGAAGCATCGGAATAAGCTGCCTAGGGAGGTGGTGGAATCTCCATCTCTGTAGGTGTTCAAGGCCCAGCTGGACAAAACCCTGACTGGGGTGATCTAATGGGAGTGGTCCTGCTCTTTTTGGCAGGGGGTTGGACTAGATGACCTCGTGGGGTCCCTTCCAACCCTATGATTCTATGAAATCATGTTCCCTGCATCACTTCCTACCAAACTGGAGTATGCAGAGAGTGGCTGCAGACCATCACAGCCAGAAATAAATGGTGAAATAAGTAGAATTGTAATAATTTTAGTAGAATAATCATGATGAGTAAACTATCAGTGCTTTTTTCCCCCCTTTTAATCTGAAGCAGAGTGGACTTTAGAAGGTGTGAATGAGGAAGGATGGGGACGATCCATGTCTTTGTTAAATGAGTGAATGTGAGACTTGTGAATGGGAGTGGGTCCCAATGTGTGTAAGAAAAATTCTCACTGTGATATCTGGAAACTGAGAGTGCTCACTTGGGGACAGAAACTGGCACAGTACTCCATGGTCTCCACAAGCAAATGCACATTTGTACATTAAATGATAGATATTTGAGGACTGAAGGTATAATTGTGATCATCTCACCTGACTTCCTTCAGTGAATTCCTGCTTCAAGTCCAATAGCTGTGATTGATCTGAAATACATCTCTTTAGAAAGATATGCAGTCCATTGATGAAGAGACTACAGTTCCTGGAGGAGGTAATCCCGCTGCACATTCCCCTCATGAGTACTTTATCAGGGAGATGTGCATTGTGCTCTCTCACGCTCATATCTTTCTCTCTCCTCTCTCCCTAAGAATGGTGGCCAGGAATATGGACCACCCTGTCCAGTCATAAATTGACTAGGTGCTTGGTCTTGATCCCAATACCCAGCATTTAACTGATCATTCACATGAGATGTTTAATGTGGAATTCCTCCCCCCCCCACCCACAGACACACTCTTAAAGCTAGGACTTTTATTATTTTTTAAAAAACAAGTCTCTGAAAGGACAGGAACATCTGTATCCTGGAATCCTCTAGATCAAATGAGTTTAAATTTGCATCATAATTTACCCTGGTTACTTGTTTCCCCGGCACTACCATTTTTAAACTGATATGACGATATAGGTCAATTTTAGGGAGAATGCAAAGTCCTGCTTTAAGCAGAAACCACACTGCAGCTGTTACAGTTACAAGCTACATGCATGTCTGACTCTTTCTGATTCATCGAGTGCACACCACTTAGGTCTTGTTCCTCATGCTGTCCCCTTTCTTGGGAAGGGACTCATGGGGTTCTTCCACTATCCAGCCAAGTCCTGGCCACATTTCCTGGTGGCTGTCATGGGAGGAGTTAATTGCAGCATCAGCATCACAGCAGAACTAGACCACAGGGATGGACTCAGAAATAAGGGATTCCTTAATCCTTCCTACTGCTTTCCTGTGCCTCATCAGTGTCTTTCTGCTCCCTGGTAAAGGAGCCTTGGAGTTGGCACAGCTCTTTGCTTTGTTTGTTCAGGGCTCTGGTAAAGCAGTAAAACAGGAAGGGGCAGGCTGGGTGTCCAGCTGTTCGCTCTGTCAGAACTGGGAGTTGGGGTGTCTAATCCCAGCTTGGCTATTGACTTCTTGGGTGACCTTGGGCAAGTCACTGATCACACTACTTGAAAGTTAGATTGTAAATACAATTTGGAAAACCTTTTTTCAGCTTCTGAGAATGAGATGGGGGGTGCCAAAGCAAAATTTGGCTTGGGGGCCACAACCACTTGAGCCGGCACTGCCCTTGCACAAGCTGTGGGGCCTAGGAGCAGGTTCCCACCACCCGTGGCAAGGGAACAATGCTGTGATCTGCTTCCAAACCTCCTGCTGCAAGGGACTAGGTTCCAGTTCACTCCCCAAGCTGTTTTCCAATAGCACTAGGAGGCTTAGAGGCCGTTCTGACCCCTAGCAGCTTGCCGCCTTGGGCAGGCAGCTCAAAGCCTGGGCAATTTCAGAGGCGAGGAGCCTCTGGAACTGACCAATCTGCAAGCCATCTGCTCAATTTCTCAGACCCATAGCGTGTGAAATTGACTTGGCTCTTAACTACTTGCCTGCAGTGGCAAGCTACTAAGGACTTGATCTGCCGCCGAGCTCCTTGCGCCAGTGGGCTTAGAGCCAGATCGGCTCCCAGACCTTTGCCACTGTTGGTAGGAGATGGGGTCCTTGTTCCCTCGGCCTGAGCAGGGGGCTGGGAGCCAGACCTGCTCCTAGGTGCTTGCCGATGGTGGCTGGGGACACATTGGGCCCCTGCAGCCAGATCGGGCTCGAGGAGTCTGACTAGAACTGGAGGTGGGACAAGGCATGGGGAGTCCCCAGGTATATCTGCACTATGTCTAATGAAGATGTACCCAGAACTTTACTTAACAAGGTCAACTTAATTTCATCCTTTTAAGTCAACTTCCAAGTCCCCGCAGTGTAGACATAGCCTATGAGCACTCTCAGGCAGCACACAGAGGTCTGAGAGTAAAATGGGCATGCATCCAAAATAAGTTTGATAACTGGTCCAAAATTGTAGGGTGAGTAGACCCAGATACCGTTCTGGTGTGCCATCTTCATTCATATCCGCTAAATTTCTGCTGTGAAATGAATGATTATCTTGCAAGTGTGGTCCCATGTTTGACGAGGCCATCTCATATAACTCCTGCCACATTTCCTAGTACTCTTAGCTTAGTTGAGGTTTGTAAAAATCAATGTCAGGTATGTGGTCTGTAGTGCTTCTTCTCAGGGGCTGATGTCTGAAGACCTAGAAACTTCAGAGTGGTCCTTGAGTCTTTTAGCCTGTGGAGCTTGATATCAGTTTGTTAAATAAAGTGGGAGAATCCCTCAAAGCAGATGTCTTGGATGAGTGGTTTTCTACGTGTCAGATAGAAGTCCTGAGGCCTGCAGCCATGGGCTCTTTCATTGCCACAACTGAAACCAAGGTACTGCTCAATCTGTAAAGTTCAATTCCACTTTCAGAGAAAGCTTTGTTACTGTCCGTCCCACCTCAGTGAAAAAAAACAATTTAGCCCTAGTCTCTTATGGGAGCAATTGTGTGAATTCTGTTAAAGCACCCGAGAGTTCGAGTCAGAGTCTGAGGAGCACCTGCTGACTAGACGTCTGATATTGAATCCACCTGTCTGAATATATCTTCCAGCTAAAGAGATGCATTTTCTTGGAGTCCTTAGTTTTATTCATGGACACTTGCTTTCCTGCTTCTCTCAATAACTTACTGCAGAAACTACTGAAGACTCCTGGGAGGATGCCCCTGAAATGATCTTAAATTCTTCAGGGAGGAGGACTGCACAGCCTCTCTAGGTAAGGTGTTCTGGTGTTCAGTATTCTTATTCTCAGAAAATACTTTGTAATATGCAAGTAAAATATCCCTCCCTGTAAACTAAGCTGCTTACTTCTCATCCCAATCCTCAGTGGATATGGAAAACAGATAACAATCTTTTATGTATATGAAGACTGCTGTCATGTTCCCTCTCAGATAGTATTGGCTGGGGCACAGTCATCATTGTCATAACCCATGGTGCACAGATGTGCATCCTGTGACAACAACTTTTCAGGGCAGTTAAGTTGATTTTTTTTTTCGGTTGACTTAGTGTGTCTAAACAGACAAGTGGGAGGATCAATCCATTGATTCCAACTTTCTCACTATTATTGTAATGTGGTCTTAGATAAAATGAAATAAAGAAATTACATGGCTGAAGGCCTTTATAGCACATGCAGTGATCTAGCTGTATCCTGAGGGTCTGCGGACCTTGCTAATGCAGATGTTTTTGTGCCATCAACAGGTCAACAGAAAAAACAAGTCAATCACCTGTACATTCTTGCTGCCAAGAAGCCTAATGGCATATTGGGCTGCATTTGGAAAAACACTGCCAACAGATTGAGGGAAATGATTATTCTTCATTATTCAGCATTGTAGAGGCCACTCTTCCGGAGAATTTTGTCAAGTTTTGGTGTCCCACCATAAAAAGTATGTGGATAAATCAAGAGTCCAGAATAGGGTGACCAAAATGGTTCGGGAGCTGGAGCACAAAACTTATCAGGAGAGATTGAGGGAAATATGCTTGTTTAGTTCTAAAAACAGGCACATGAGTGGGAATTAATAGCAGCCTTCAATTGCCTGAAGGTTTGTCACAGGGAGGATGATGCATAGCTGATCTCTGTGTTAGTAGGTGACAGAAATAGAAGCAATGGTCTCATGTTGCAGAGGGGAAATTCTAGATTGGCTCTGAGGAAGGAATAGCAGGAGAGCGGTGAATCAGTGGGGTGGGCAAAACAGAGATGTTGTGGAATCTCCATTCTTGAAGATTTTTAAACTGAGACAGAAAAAGCCCTGGCTGGGAGGACAACCTTAATTCAGCAGGGTGTTGGATTAGATGACTTCTGGTGGTCCCTTCCTGCTCTTACAGGCTGTGTTCACACACAGGGGGGTTATTTTGATACGGTTGTTTTGAAACAACTTGTATCGAAATAATGCCTTATTTTGAAATAACTTAATTCAAATTAACAGTTTGTTAATTCGAATTAAGGAAAAAAGCTCAAAGTGAAATAGCAGTTTCAGGCAACAGTTATTTCGAAACAAGTCACTGTTGTTTCGAAACAACATGTTCGGACAGCATTGTTTCGAAACAATCGTTTCGAAACAAGGTTGTTTCGTCCCCATATGAGGGGGTAAACAGACACGGAGGACATCACTGACTGGGTGAGTATTGCATGGTGTGCACAGCTGGGTGAGCACTATCCAGCTCTCAGTGGAGAGAAATCCTCACATAGGCAGGAATGTTGCTGAAAGATCAATAAGGGTGGACAGACTCTGGCTCCCCACATGGCCTCCTCAGTGCTGGACCCCTATGTGCCACCCCCACAAGTAATCTTTTTTTAACCTCACAACACCTTGAGGCAAGGAAATGATGTTCCTTAAAAAGGAAACTGAGACCAAGAGTAGATAATGAGATGACATATCCAAGGTCATACAGGACGTCTGTGTCAGAGCCAGGAACTGACAAGCTCTCCTGACTTCCAAACCAGCACATGATCCACCATGTGACTCAGGCCTCCTGGGATAATCTACTGTATGTGCCAATATCAGGGCAAGCTGCAAAACCAGGGGCCAAACCCCCAAACCACTGATGGGTGGTACTTAAACCAGTCTCCCAGTTAGCAACAAAACATGCTTCTGATTTCCTCGTCTGGTCATCACCAAGCATAACAAAATAGAAGCAGCCCCTTTACTGTACATCCGTTCCTGTGGTCCCCTCTAGCCACTTAGTCTCTTAAATAAATAGGTTCCCCTGACCCCAAAGGGCCAGCCACATCACCCAGAACAAAATAGGCTTGGATCTTACCCAAAATACCATGCTGCCAGCCAATCCGTTAGTACTACAACTAAAGGTTTAATATAAAAGGAAAACAAACAAAATATGAGAGAGGTTAAATCGTCAAAGTGAATCACATACATACAAATGATTAACAGTTCCTAGAAAGCAAATCCTTGAAGATCCTGTAGTTTACAGGTTAGTCTCACTCCTTTGGTGCGCACCCAGGAGCAGCAGCAGCTGGGGGAGTCTCGGTCCTTTGTTCAGTCCCAGAAGAATAGTTCCAGAAAGGGTTGTTGGTTGCAGACAGACTGAAGACTAAAGACAAAATGGAGATGGGTCCCCAGCCTTTTATCTCAGAGTCCTTGCCAGATCAAAATGGAGGTGGGCCACATGGTCAGTCTGGGTAACTGGTCAAACAGGTTTCCTCTTGGGCCCACTGTAGCTGGGAGCCCCTCCTGATCGGCCATTAACAGGACAATAGTTTGTTGAGGACCATTCTGGGATTGCCTCAGCTCAGACAACTTGGAACACACACAAAACAAATGAGATTCCTAGATTCTAATACAAATATGATACCTATGTATAAATCATATAATCATTCCTAGAAGATTACAGCCTTTCTATTGATACCAAATATGGCATATCACATATGGATTATTGCAAATATGAAATATTAATATGAAAAATAATCACAAACAGTCCCTTAGACCAGACAGCGTCACACACCAGACCCTATTTTAGGTTACCTAAGGCACAAGGGCAGTGGACTGCAGACTCCCATTGAATGTGGACAGGTAAGGGGCACCTAATTAACCTCTCATGGTAGAAATTTCCAGAGAGGTATCCGTGTTAGTTTGTGTATGGCAAAAACAAGGAGAGTCCTGTGGCACCTTATAGACTAACAGATTTTTTCGGGCATAAGCTTTTATGGGCTCCAGCTCTCCTTGTCACATGCATCTGATGAAGCAGGATGAAACTTACAAAATATTATCCCCAAAGAAATCTGTTAGTCTGTAAGGTGTCACAGGACTCTTTGCTTTAACTAACCTTTAATCATATATCTTTGTCTTTCATAGCCCAAAGACCACCTGAGCAGTTACTCTAGCTGGGATAGACAGACAAAGGCCCTCAGTCCACAGGCTTTGGGGAAAGTGTTGATCACTGAAGAGGGCTCAGGATTCTGCACTTCCTCATGTGACGATATTGCATCAAGAGATTTACGACTTAGCTATTGCAATCTCTATTGCTTTCTTCCAGAGATAGTGTCCCAGATGGGAGTGTTTTAATTCTGTGTTTGAAACAAACATGTGAAAGGGCCTATCCATGCACTTGTTGCAAACTCAAGGATTCTTCCATGGATTTGCTTTGTATGGGCTCTAAATCTTATATATAGAAGCATGCTTTGTTACTGATTGGGAAACTGGTTTAAGTATCACCTGCTAGTACTTTTGGGGTTTGAATCCCAGTATTTCACTGTGGCATGACTTTTGCACTTACAGGAGATTATCCCAAGAGCCCTAGGTCACACATGATTGGACTGGAGGTGACCTATCATTTATCACAAGGAGAAAGACTTTCACAGGCAGTGTTCATGGCACAAGCAAACCTTCATTGTAAAGTACATGAGTCACACATCTTACAGAACAGCAGTTATGAAAAATTAGGATTTTTTGTTTTGCTGCTCTGCATAAATGTGTGATTTCCCACAGCCATATTATATAGGCAGTTGAAAATGGGAGCATGGATTCTGACAGTCCAGTTAGAACAAAGTAGGGACACTCAAAAATAAACATAAAATAAAGTTCCCATAAGCCTGCTGGGGATATTAGCAGGAGTGTTGGCGACCTAGGTGGGGGTGAACAGGGGTGGAGGACTGCACTGACTGGGGGAGTAATGCATGGTGTGCACAGCAGCGTGTGCATTACTAGCTCACAGTGGAAAGAAATCCTGACAAAGGCAGGAATGCTGCTTGAGATCAACAAGGATGAACAGTTGTACCTATGGATCCTGCCATGGTGTCCTCAATCCAGGACCCATATGTGAGTCCCATAGTAGAAATTATTTATCCTCACAGCTCCTTGAGGCAAGGAAGTGAAAGAGAAACTGAATCCAAGAGTGAATTACAAGATGAGACAATCAAGGTCACACAGGGTCTGTGTGTCAATGACAGGAATTGACATGGTCTCCTGAGTTCCATGCCAGCACATGATCCACTAGACATGTATTTTAATTTACCAAAGGCACAAGGGTAGTGGGCAGTAGAGTCTGTTTAAATGTGCATGGACAATGGGAACTTAACTAAATTCTAAACATCTCCCTTCTTCTTTCCTACCCCAAAAACTGCGCAGTTACTCTAATTTGGAGATTCAGACAAAGGCAATCAGGCCACAGGCTTCAGGGCAAGGATGGATCACTGAAGGGGACTCAGGATTCTCCACTCCCTCATGTGAGAATATTGCACACAAGGATTTATGATTTAGCAAGTGCAATCTCTAATGCTTTCTTTCAAAGATAGGTTCCCCAATGGGAGTGTTCAAACTCTATGTTTGCAACAAAGATGTGCAGGAGCCTGAATAAGCAGACTTCACAATCTCAAGGATTCAGCAAAGGACTCATCAGCTGGGAATAGAAGGAAAGGAAGAGATTCTAGGGCAACGATCTGAAGCAGAGAAATCCTGATAGAGAGAGGAGATTAACACCTGTCTCTTTTCTCTCTTACGTATGGGCAGTACAGGTCAATATAGCAAGTCTATTCTTTTTCTTCCCTTGATCTTCTGAGCCTCTATTATCTGTGAAGCAGTCCTTCACTCCCAAGAGCGGGTTTTACTTTGAAATTGCCTAGGGTTTTCTTTGTGCTCTTCACACTCATCAAAGAGCTCAGGGAATTGCTCACAAGGACTGGCCAATCTGAGAGTCCACAGGGGCTGTACAATGAAAATATAAAGGTCACTGTCCAGAACTGTGACCCTCAAATATGAGAGTGGCACACCATTTCTCAGATTACAGACAAGTGATCTCCACACTTCTGCTTGAGATTCTGGTGAGTGGCCTGTTTCTGTAATGAAGTTAGTGCTAAGAGCTGTGGAAAGGGTCCGATCGAGAACAATCTGGCCAGGAATTCTCCAGCATGGAGACTTGAGTTGTTTAGTATTGACGGAAACACCAAAGGATTCAAAAGTTGAAATAAAGATTTACCACAAGTAGTTTAGAAAAATATTGGCTTTTAAGATCATTTCCTTATCTCTTACTCTCTCTCTCTCTTCCTTTTTCTGCCCTCTGTGCTTTTTAATAGTTTGCTCAGATTTACAAACTCAACAACTTTTGGAAACTAGGGAGTGTTGCAAATCTGACAAGGGGAATCCATGAATGCACATTATATGTTTGGGAGAGAGGGCAGGATGTGCTTTTTGCAGATCCCAGAGATACAGAGTTGCATAACTGGCTGAAACTGGGACTGGGCATCTGTGTACTTCACAGATTGAAGCAGTGTAACAAGTCCTTAGGTAATTTTCCAGAAAAGGGGAGTGTGTCTGGCTGTAATATAATGAGGAAACACTACAGCAGAATGTCTCTGACACCTTCCCCCATCAGCCTAAGAGCCAGACTGTGTCTAGTGCCCTGAAACACGCAAGTCTGTAGTCTTTTCAGATATTTATTTAACTGTAACTATTGTAATGGAAGAATCTTACTATTCATTCAAACGTTCTAAAACTTTCTGATTCCTCCTTAATTCCTTGCTGGCATTTCATCTTTTCTGATTTCTGTGTCCCTTCCCCCAGTCCATGTCAGTTTTTATTTCAGAAGATGAAGACAGCTATGGGGGAGAAACTGTTCTTGATTTGATTATGATAAACAGAGAGGACTTGGTTGAGAAGTTGAAAGTGGAAGGCAGTGGGGGTAATGGTGGTCATGAAATCTTATAGTTCATGGTTCTAAGGAAGGGAGGAACATTTGTCTTGCTGGACGCTGGGCACAGGGGACTCAAGCCTCGTGTCCCAGCAGCAGTGCCCCAAGTGCCAGGGTCTGGTTCCAATCTACTCAGGGCAGCAGATGTCTTCCACAGCCCTGGCTCTATCTGGGGGCTAGGGGCAGGACCACCCATCATGGAGGATGTCTTTCCTGTCCCCGTCCCTGGCCAGGGGGCTGGGGCAAGGCTGATGGTGGCAGAAGGCTGATTGGGGTCCTGCCCAAGCTCCCAGTACCGGAGAGGGCCTGGGCCATGAATCAAGAACATGGAGGCCCCCGGGTTCCTTGTCTTTTACCGGGCCAGCATCACTCCTGGGTGGGAGAGAGAACATCAAGATAACGACAATGGATTTCAAGAAGGTAAAATTTATGACATTCAGGTAGTTTGTTGGTAGGACTTCTTTGGAAGCAACTCTAAGAGGAAAAAGAACTAGAGACAGTTGGCAGTTTTTTCAGAGACATTATTAAAGATGCAAGAGCCAACTATTTCTGAGTATGACAAATAGAAATTATGATAAGAGACCATCCTGCCTTAACAAAAGAGATTTTCAGTAATTTAAAACTAGAGTTCTACAAAAAGTTGAAACTATGTCAAAATACAATGGATGGCTATAATCAAATGATGAAATTATTTAGGGAGAAATCAGAAAGCCAAAGTACAAACCAAGATCAAACATGCTCAAAATATAAAGCATAAGAAGAAAACATTCCTCAAATACATTAGAAACCAGAGGAAGACCGAGCATAACATGAGACCATTACTCAATATAGAGAGAAAGCCAAAAACAGAAAATACAGAAGCGGATGAGGAATGTGATGAGTTCTTTCTTTCTAGTTTCACAAAGAAGTTTGGTGGTGATAGTACGCCTCTCTTAGATAATGGCAGTAAAATGGGATATGATCAGAAGCTAAGATAGGCAAATAACAAGTTAAAATTATTTGGACGAGTTAAATGTCTTAAAGTCACTAGGATGTGATTTTAAACACTTAAGAATACTCAAAAAAACAGACTCAGGTGACGCCCGGGCCATTAACTCTTATTTTTGAAAGTCATAGAAGACTGGTAAGACCAGCCAATACATTTGCTGGCTCTTGGATAGGCTCCAAAGTGTATGATCCATGATAGAGTCACTTCCGTCCCTGGGCCACCAACGTTTACTGGGTTTGGGCAAGGCTCCCTGCTAATCTGTTCCTCTGTGTCCATATACTGCTCACAGACTTCAGCTTCATTCTCCCACCAGTGCTCTTTAAATACAATTTATTATCTGTCACCACTGCTCAATAAATACTTTAGTCTAATAGCAGTGGGGGCCTCACTACAGCTGACCCCTTTACTGGCTGTACGTCCCCTGAGCAGTCTTTTTTTTCAGGAGCCTCCATGGTGCCTGGAGAAGGAGTCCAGAAGCTGCTCCTCATTAACTCACCCTCTGCAGGATCTCTTCAGCCTTTTCCATGTCTCTCCAATCAGGACACCAGTCGCAAGGGGTTAAATCAGCCTGTGCTCTCCCAGCACGTTGTCACACTATGTGTGCCTTTGTTTCTGTCTCCAGTGGTCCTTTTAGCAGGGTTTCGCAGAGATGAATACTGTGTACAGGAGCCTGGCCTAACTTCATAAACTAAGCAAAAAACATTTAAAGGCACTTGAGATGTTCAAGTTTTTCCCCCTGATGGTGATATAGGTCGAACTTACTGACATCTCTCATCATGATGTTCATTAACAGGGCCCAGTTGGACCCCCCTTATGACATCTCTCAACTTGTCTATGGCTTACATAAATTGCTGCCATCTGCCAACCTTGCTACCTCACTGCTCACTGCCTTTTCTAGACTGTCAGTAACTATAAAATATTTACTGTGCTGTTTCTTATCAAGTTATCAATCCCCTTTATGGCATTCTCTCTCTTCACAGGAACCAGAAGCATTTCTTAGCCTGATCAGTGCTCCAACCACTATATGGCAACTTTCAACCTCACCAACTCCAGCCCTTCAGCATTCCTTCTTGTCAGCATTCCTGGGATGGAAGCCGCCCACATTTGGATTTCCATCCCTTTCTCTGTGTTCTACATCCTCACCCTAGTGGGAAACTGCATGGTTCTCTTTGTTGTCAGCAAAGAGCAGACCCTGCACAAGCCCATGTACCTGCTGCTCTGCATGCTGGCGCTCACAGACATTGGCCTGTCTACTAGCGTTATGCCAAAGGCACTGGGCATATTGTGGTTTGGATTGAAAGACATCACTGTGGATGCCTGTGTCACCCAGTTGTTCTTTCTAGATACATTTTGTGTTACATACTCAGCTGTGATTGTGATAATGGCCTTTGATCGCTATGTGGCCATATGTGAACCTCTACGATATTCCACCATCCTCACCAATGTGAAAATTGCAAAGCTAGGGCTTGTGGGTTTGATACGGGCAGTTTTCTTTATTCTACCTGATACTCTGCTCCTGCAGCATCTGCCATTCTGAACTGACCATGTTATTCCACACACATACTGCAAGTACATGGCTGTGGTAAAAATGTCATGTGGGGACACCACAATCAGACGGACGTACAGCCTAGTGAAGATGTGTGTGATCATTGGGACAGACCTACCACTCATTGCTGTTTCATACAGTCTGATATTCAGATCTGTTATCAAAATGTCCTCAAAGAAATCCTACCAAAAAGCCCTGAACACCTGCACAGCTCATATCTCCGTGATATTGATATGTTACACATCCACTCTTCTCTCTGCTCTGACACACGTTTGGTCATGGAATCCCTGCCCATGTTCACGTCATTTTGGAGAACCTCTATTTCCTTGCCCCCCCCCCATGCTCAACCCTATCATTTATGGGGCCAAAACCAAAGAACTTCGTGACAAGATGGGAAAATACTGCTGTGTAACGTAATTGTCTGTGACCACTGACTTTCCTCACACTTAATGAGTTATTAGTTCATCTCCAGGTGCTGCTGTCTCCCTCGCTTACTGCCATCTCTCTGAACATCACCTGATTTCTTACACTGTTACGTATGATTCCCCATCATGCCTTATTTGGCCTTTCCATGTGTGAAGCTGTCTGGCTTTAGAGAGTCATTCATTACTATTTTTCATGGTAGTATTTCCTATTTTAATAAACCATATGATCATGTCATTTTTGCTACCAGTAAAAAGTTTATAATCTACTAGAAATGATTATGTGTTTTATGAGTAGGTGTCATATCTGTATTAGAAGTTAGGAATGTATTTTTCTCTTTGTGTTCCCAGTTATTGGATTCTAAGGCATTCCCAGGCTGGGTGGCTGTAAAACCATTGTTCTCCTAGAAGCCCATTAAAGAAGCTCCCAGCTACAGTGGGGCTAGGAAGAAACCTGTTCAATGAGTTACTGTGACTGACCATGTGACTCAACTCCATTTTTATTTGGCAAAGACCCTGAGAGAACTGAGGGAGCCAGAGATGATAAAAGACAGTGCCCTATCTCCATTTTGTCTTCAGTCTCCTATCTGCAACCAACAGCTACCTACCTCTGCTTTGACTGAGCAAAGGACTGAGCCTGAGCCCCACCCAAGTGCTGGGTGTCTACAAGAGGAACTAGGCTAACCTTCAAACTCCAGATTCTTCAAGGTTTTGCTTTCTATAGACTCTGAATCATTTGTATGTATATGATTCACTTTGACTCTTTAACATGTATCATATTTTGTTTCTTTTCTAGTTATAGTAAACCTTTAGCTTCAGTTACTAAAGGAATAGCTGGTAGCATGGTATTTTGGTTAAGATCCAAGCTTATATTGTTCTGGGTGATGTGGCTGGCCCTTTGGGGTCAGGAGAACCTATTTGTTTAAGAGACCCAGTGGCTGGGTAGGGACTGGACAAGCTGAGGTGCAGTAAAGGGGGGCTGTTTCTATTTTGTTATGCTTGGTAATGACCAGTGTGGGGAATCAGAAACATGTTTTGTTACTGACTGGGAGACTGGTTTACTTACCATCCCTCAGTGATTTGAGGTTTTGGGCCCTGGTTTTGCAGCTTGCTCTGATTTTTGCACATTCAGGACATTATCCCAGGAGGCCCATGTCAAACCATGACTTCCAGAAATCCTGTATTTAAGGTTTATCATATCCCTGTTTTCCATCATTTCAGTTGGATTCTTGCCATTCCTAACTCTCTTTTATCTTTGATTCCTTTGGCCTTCTCTGCCATCACAGGGTCCACAGGTCTTAGATCAGCTGGCCCCCCAACCATCCATCCCAGCGTAAGTTTCCCCAAATCAGTCTTTCTGAATTCTTAACTTTCATAACTGTTAGTTAACAGAGATTTGGAATTTTCCTCTCTGATTTGCACCACCCCCAAAAAAGGACATAAAATTTGTCCTCCATTCTCAGTTCATTTTAAGACACAGTATGGAGAGAGAATGGAGTGGGGGGGGGCAGAAGTTTATTTAATATAAAAATCACAGTTTGAAAATATGAAAATTGAGAAAAAATCAAATAGTGATGAGTTACACAGTGTGAGTATTATTTTGGGCATGGGTTTGATCCAAGACATCTGAAGTGCTCTTTGCATTAACATTTGCATTAACACATTTGCATTAAGCTACATCATCACTTGGCAGGAGAAAAATAATGCTGCATGTGTCGAGGCAATATTGCAGTCTGTGTGCCAATGAACCCTGATACCTCCTCTTGTGCAGTGGCTTGGGAGTCACCCACATCTTAAGTGACAGGAGCAAGCACTTGAAGAATAAGAAGAAAACACTTGTTATTCCAGATGTGTTGATTGTGTCCATTTTGTGGAACAGCCTGCTCCCACTTGCCAGCCCCTTTATTGGAGTTAGCTGGAAGAGGGAATTGAGCATGCAAAGCATTGACATTGTCCCACACAGTGGCACCAGAAGGAAAATAAAGCTAAGGAGCCAGGGGCAAGTCACTAGTGAAAAGCCTTTCTTATTTAGTTTGATGGCACATGCACACCTTCAATGCAATGTACATGAGTCATACATCTGAAAGAAAAGTGGTTACTAGAGATTGTCTATGTCTACACATAGAGGCTTATTTCGAGTTAATTCAAAATAAGTTATTTTGAAATAAAAAGCATTATTTTGAATTAACTCAAAATAAGTATAAACCTCAAATCGGAATAGCAAGTCCGGACAGGGGACTTGCTATTTCAAATCAGGAGAGGGGCACCATGGGAGGTGTGGCAACATGGCCCCCTGTCGCGGCCATGTTGCCAATCAATCCCCTGCCACTGGCTCTCCAGAGCCAGTGGCAGGGGAAAAAATGCTGGGGGGGGGCACAGATGGGGAGGCCCTTCTTCCCCACCGCTTTCGGGGTGGCAGGAAAAGGATCTGGCTGCCCCTCTTCCCTGTGGCTTCACAGCCGATGGGGGCATGGATCTTCTAGCCCCTGCTAGCCCTCTTTCCCCATGCAGCCTGAACACAGGGGCAAGGAGCTAGGAGCCCGATGGGGCTCGGAGCTGCTTGTGGCACCGACAAGCAGCTCCCAGCCTGCTCAATTTCACAGCTGAACACG
This sequence comes from Podocnemis expansa, assembly GCA_007922195.1. NCBI lineage: Eukaryota > Metazoa > Chordata > Testudines > Podocnemididae > Podocnemis > Podocnemis expansa. Next base: position 116,443 of record ML682186.1, on the reverse strand, counting down.
GATGCGGGAGGGCGGATGAGCATGCAGGATAGCAGGGGAGAAAGTGGCACCCCTGGTTCCCTGAGTGCCCTGCCAGGATCGCAGCCCAGCCAGGGTTCCTGCTGCCCTGCTGGGCCGCCCCTCTTCACTGGGGTGCATTGAGACCCTTGCCCTCCTGCCCCCTACCCATTCATACTTTCCAGATGGAGACTGAGACCCAGAGCAGATAAAAGACACATCTAATGTCACCCAGTTTCTTTGGGTCAGAGCCAGGAATTGAAGGAAGCTCCTTAGCTCCAGGCCAGCACATGATCCATTGACCCCTATGGGAGGCTGCCAAAGACAAAAGGGTGGTGGACAGCAGAGTCCCATTGGATAGGGAAAGACCATAGACAGCTAACTTGCCTCTGAACATGTCTCTTTATCCACTTTAACCCAATAACAGCATGTGCAGTTAATCCAGCTGGGATAGAGACAAATGCCATCAAACAACAGGCTTCATGGCATGTACTGCTGATTGAAGGGGACTCAGATAGCTATGGCTCTGTCTACACTAGCAAAGTAGTCTGGATGAAGGACACTCAATCCATAGTAACTGGACCCCTGTCTACACTAAACTAAAAGTAAATAAATAAATAAATAAATTAGTTTGAACAAACACAGCTTAGTTTGAACTAGTTAGTTTCAATGGTTGGTTCAAACTACCTAGTTAGTTTGAACTTAGTTTGAATTTTAGTTTGAACTAGCGGGGTGTAGCCATGCTAGTTCGAACTACGTACGTTTGAACTAATCATGGGCTAGTTCGAGCTAATCACTTATTTATGTATGTATGTATGTATTTATTTATTTATTTGTAAGTTCAAACTGAAATGTAAGTTTGAAATATCTTTTTAGTTTGAACTAAAACAACACGGTTAGTCTGAACTAAAAAGTTCTCGTAAATTCCAACTAACCTGTAGTTAGTTTAAACTATCTCCTAACCTCTTAGTTCGGACAAAGCAAGTCCGAACTAAGCACTTAGATGTAGACATAGTCTTTGCTTCCTAAAAGCAGGATACTGACTAAAGGAATTTAACACTTAGTTGGGACAATCTGCATTACTGTTTGTCAGAAAGAGGCTACCAGATGGAAGGGACTCTTTGTGAGTGAGGAAATCCTATGTTTAAAACAATGATGTGCTGGAGCCTGTCCTTGCACACCTCTTGGTCTCAGGAATGGAGCATACAACTGATGGCAGGAGTAGCAGGAGAGGCTCACATTCTATGACAACGAAAAGCAGGAGAGAAATGTTGATAAATGAATGTGAATCTCTAAACCCTTTCTGTTCTTTTTCTTGCATGGGGCTTAGCAGTGCAGGGTCACTCTAGCTATTCTGCAACAATTAGTTTTCTCTGACCATCTGAGCCTCTGTTATCAGAGAAGCATTTCTTCTCTCCTGAGAGAGGGCTTTAGGCTGAAATTCTTTAGCATCTAATTTCTGCTCTTCCAGCTACACACAGAAATGAGAGACTGTCCCAGAGTCCCAGTAATCTTGAGTGTCTGGAGGGACTGCAGGGGGAATCATAAAGGATGCTGTCCAGCGCTGTGAGTCTTGAACGTCAGATTTGTTCACTGATTCTCTGACTTTGGAAACTCAGTTTTCTCTCTGTGCTGTTTGTGATTGTGGTGAGTTGCCTCTTTTCCCAATACAGTTAGTGCAAAGAGGTGGGTAAGGGTTCAGGCCAAGAACAATCTGGATGGGAAATCTAGAGCATGGATATTTCAACTGTTTAGTATTGTCAGAAAAAAAAAGGGGGGGAGTTAAAATGGGAAATACAGATTTACAGTTATGAATTTGCAGAAATAATTGCTTTTTAGATCATTGCACCTGTTGAACTGAGTTGGAGCACACAAAAACTTGTGCCCAAAGAAATCTGTTAGACTATAATGTTCCACAGGACTCTTGCTGTTTTTGATGAACACAGGGTAACATGGCTACCTCTGAAAATTTTAAGATTGTTTCCATATCTGTTATTGTGTCCTTTTATCTGTCTCCCTGTCTTCCATATTTTTCCTCTGCCCCCTCCCCCCCCCCGGTTCCATCAAAATTTCAGAGTTGAAATTTTTAGGAAACGTAGCCAAAGCTTCTGCAGTGGATATTTGCAATACCAGCGATTTCTCAACACAAAAGCATCTTTTGTATTCTTCCTTAGGTGGGTCAGTCCAGATCCACACTGGCCTCAATGATATGAAAATGTGGGGCTCAGTGTTTTTAGATTCCCATCTTTTATGCTGGATCTCAGCATACTCATCAGATTCTTTCTGCACCCTAACAGAGTAGCTCTCGCTGTTCCATGACCCTGAAGCCAGGATTTTCAAAGCAAGGAGCTTAATGTTCAAGGGGAAATGTGAAATCTTGGTCCCTTTGAGCTCTACAACAGAACACACATCACGACAAAGACCCTCAGTACACCTTTAGGGACTTAAAACATTGTTTTTGCCCACAGTGAACCACCAGTCACTTCAACTGGAGAAGTCCTGTGTTCTCTAAAGAAGGCAAAATCATTTGAAAGAGAGAACTGAGAGGAGTGTAGCTGAGATCTTAAACTCATAGGTTAATGGTTCAAAATGAATAGTGTACTTTTTTTTTTTTGCAAGGGGCCCTTACTTCTCTATCTGATTGCTTGCATTGCTTTCTCTACAGAAGCTGAAAAGCACCACAATTCATTAAAATAATATCATGTTTCTATTTTAGTGGAAACCAGATAATCCTGGATACCTCACGGGGAGATATCCATAAATGCCCAGTGTGTGTGTTGGAGTGAGACGAGGGAAATGCAGTATCCAGATCACAGTGGTGCAGAGTCCTGTAACACGATGAAAATGGAAAGGGCATCCTGCCTTCTTGCACAATAAAGAGGTATATGTAGACCATCTGCAAACTCCCAAGGAGGAGAAGTGTCTCAGAATGTAATGTTATGTGGACGTGCCATAGCAGAATATTTCTGACACCATCTGTCATTCAATGTAACAGCCAGATTTTGGTTTGTGCCCTGAAACACAGAGATGTAAAAGCTTTCAAATATAATTATTAACTATAACGTGTAACAGAATATACTTAATATTCATGAAAATGTTCTAAAATTTTCCAGTTCTTTCTTAGTTCTTTGCTTCAGTTTCATCTTGTCTTGTTCCTTCTTCCTTTGTGCATTTGCTTGTGGAAAGTTGTCACACATCTTTTCTTTCTTTCTTTTAAATGTCAGAAGGTGGATAAATCTGCTATGGGAAAAAACTGTTCTCAATTTTATTTTGACAAATGGAGAGGAGCTGGTTGAGAATTAGAAAGCTGAATGTACCTTTGATGAAAGTGATTATGAAATGGTAAGAGAGTGAGCACCAAAATAAATACAATGGATTTCAAGAAGGCAAACCTAGCACACTCAGGGTGTTGGAATGTAAGATCTGATGGGAAGCATATCTAAAAGAAAAAAACAGCTGAAGACATCTGTTGATTTCTCAAAGAGACAATATTAACAATACAAGAACTATTCCACTGGATAGGAGGGATGGTAAGCATGGCAACATGTCACCTGACCTGATATAATGAATGACAGTACAAAATGGAATACGACCAGAACCTAAAATAGGGGAAGAACAGATTTTTTTTTTTTTTTAAATAAGATAAGTTCCAAATGGGTAGCCATGTCAACCTAATTCAGCAAAATAAGCAAAGTGTTCTCTAGCACTTTTAAAGACTAACAAATTGATATAGTGTATGATCTTTCATGGGAGACAAATCCCACTCTGTTGGATGCTTGGCAAAGTGTTATTTTCTCTCACTAAAGCACAGGTGATAAATAATTATTTTCAATTTGAAAACAACACAGGACTCCTTTTATGTTGTTTTTTTAAACAAGTTATCTCTCTTCACGTCACAAGGGCCTGAGGATATACACCATAGAATACTCAAGCAGCAGACTCAGGAGATACTTGAGCAATTAGCTTTTTTCTTTGAAATTTCATGGGAGTGAGAAGAGACCTCAAAGTAGTGGAAAAGGGAAAAAAAATAGTGTCTATATATCTATAAAAGCTAAATAAGAACACCCCCAATGACTTACGGAAATGTCTATTTAACATCTGTATCAGGAAAGATAATTGAGCTAATAATTAAAGAATCAATGTGCAAACACCTAGAAGACAATAAGGTGTTAAGGGCTAGCCAGCAAGGATTTTTTGAGAACAAATAACGTCAAACCAAACTGACACTTTTGTGTGAGTGAGCAACAAGACTTGTGGATGGAGGAGAAGGAGTTATATGTGGTGTTTCTAGACTTTACAAGGCCTTTTTGCTAGTATTACTGTAAGGCTGAAGATGAATTTACACCATAAACTGTTTCAAATAGATATTTCTACAAACGCAAAGAATCTCAGACTGGCTATACAGAAATTGTCCCATAAATAAAATGCTCAATATCTACCTAATGGTGAGGGTCTCAGGCCTCTGCAAGCAAGTGCTTCAGCTCATTAATCTCTAAATAAATGCTCAGGCATATGCATTTCCCATCAAATGGACTATGATAAATTCTGCCAGTATTTCTCCAGTGATTAGCCCACCCCTTGGGGGATGACCACTGTTACTGCATTGTAGTTCCTGGCAGGCTTGTCACTTAAGTCCTTGTAGGTTGCCTGGGCTTCACTGGAGAGGTGTTCTGTCAACTGTAGGGCCCACGTAGCCTTATCACAGCCTCCTCAACCCGCTCAAATGTGCTGAGGAAGGCACTCGGGTCATCTACTGGGCTATTTTACAAAGTCCTAAACTTGGCAATCAACTGCCATCCCCAACACAGAGCTCACCATCCATTGCAGAATCTGATGCTGCATGCCAGTCTGTTGCTGGGTGAAGTCTGTCAGGCTTTTCTGCTGTTCAGCTTCCAGGTGATCAAGACCTGCCTCTCTGCCAGCTGTACGTGCAGGAAGATCTGTGTTATGTGCAGCTATTCCATAGCACCTGATCACATTCCCTGGCTCTTGGACAAGCCTCCATGTATATGACCCAGGGTACAAGCAGTTCCATTCCTGGGCTACCAGCCTCACTTGCTGGCTTTTGGACAAGCCCTCACTTGTAGCAGTTGCATGCAGATGACCCTGCTGATTGGATCCTCTGAACCCACAAAGCACTCAGAGATATCAGCTTGGTGCTTCCACCAACTTCCAAAGGGGTAGCCATGTCAGACTAGTAGAGCAGAAGAAGGAAGGACTCCTTCGACACTTAAAGACTAAAAAAATGTATTTATCACATGAGTGTTTGCGGGAGAAAATCCCACTTCATCAAAGTGTCTAATGAATTGAGACTTTATCCCACAAAGGCTTATGCAGTGAATAAATCTGTTAGTCTTTAAGTGCCAAAGAACTCCTTCCTTCTTCTGCTTCCACCAGTGCTCCATATTTAAATCTTATTACACATCACCATCTACCAATAAACAGTTTATCCTAATAGATGTGCAGGGCTAACTGCTCCAGCCACTGATTAAGGTACTGTGAGTGAGGTATCACAGGCTACATCTACACTAGCAAATTAGTCTGGATTAAGGAGGCATAATCAGGACTAATCCTCTCCCTGTATACACTATGACTAGTCTGAGTTTTATCTATCTATCTATTAGTTGTACCTAACTACATTTTTTTTTTAGTTCAAACTAACTTTAAGTTCAAACTAGCCACATTTTTTTCTAGTTACAACCAAAAAGACTGTTCAAACTAAACTAAAATAAATAAATAAATAAATAAAAATAAAAGTGTGGCAAGTTCAAACATAAACGTTTTTTTCAAACTAAAAAGCCACGGTAAGTTTGAACTAACCAGGCACTGCTTATTTCACACTAAGCAAGTCCAAACTAAACTTGCTAATATAGGGTATGTTCCCACAGCATTCTTATTTCGAAACAACGAGGTTGTTTCGAAATAAGAATTGCCATGGCCACACGATGCACGGCCATTTCGAAACAAGCAAACACGTTGTTTCGAAATGGCAGCCATTTCTTTCGGAACGGCTTAAACCTCATTTCCCACTGAAACAGCATTGTTTCAAAACGGCTCATTTCGAAACAACGCCAGCAGGACATGCTGTTTTGAAACAATGGCTGTTTCAAAACAGCATATGACTCTTCCTCCCAGGGTGCTTAGCACCCTGGGATGAAGAGCCACCCCCTCAGCAACCTGGGCAGGGTGCTGAGGGGTGTCCCCAGGCCAGCAGAGGGGGAATGCAGGCACTGGCAGAGACCAGCACAGCAGGGCGCCGCACCCCACCGGTGCCTGCAGGGGGGGACTGCAGGCACCCGCGGGGTGAAGTGCAGCCGTGCCTCACCCCGCGGGTGTCTGCAGGGGCTGCAGGCAAGGGCGGAGAGCCGCGCAGCTGGGCACTGCACCCCCCTCCTGGGCTGCCCCCAAAGCCTGCTGCTGGGGTTAGGTGCTTTTGAGGGTATCTTTAAACTGGATCCTGGACTATGTGATTTGGTGCAATCTGCATAATACTTCATGGATCACCACCCTTTCTGAATTACCAGTAATCATAAAATATTTACTGTGCCATTTTTTATCAAGTCCCTAACAACATCATTGTGCTTCTCTCTCTTCAAAGGAACCTGGATTATTTCTGAGCCTTATCAATGCTTTGACCACTGGATGGCTTTCAACCTCACCATCTCCAGCCCATCAACATTCATACTAAATGGCATTCCAGGGATGGAAGCTGCCCACATTTGGATTTCCATCCCCTTTTCTATAGTGTACATTATCAGTCTGCTGGGAAACAGCGTGGTTCTTTTTGTTGTCAGCAAAGAGCAGATCCTGCAGAAGCCAATGTACCTGCTGATGTGCATGTTGGCTCTCACAGACATTGTCATGTCTACTTGCATTGTGCCGAAGGCTCTGAGCATATTTTGGTTTGGATTCAAAGCCATAAGTGTGGACAGCTGCCTTACTCAGTTGTTCTTCCTCAGCACAGTTACTATTACACACTCAGCAGTCCTCTTGACAATGGCATTTGATCGCTATGTGGCCATATGTGACCCTCTGAGATATGCCACCATCCTCACCAATGCACGAACTGCTCAGCTAGGCCTCATGGGTTTGATACGAGCTGTTCTCCTGGTTCTGCCTCTACCTCTGAGTCTGCGGAGCCTGCCGTTCTGCCCCGACCGAGTTATCTATAACACATACTGCAAGCACATGGCTGTGGTGGAAATGTCTTGTGGGGACACCACGGTCAGTCAGAGGTACAGTCTTGTAATACCACTTTTTATTATCAGTTTAGACCTGCCTCTCATTGGCCTGTCCTATGGTCTGATATTCAGGGCCATTCTCAGAATCTCCTCGAAGAAGGCCTACCAGAAAGCCCTCAACACTTGCACAGCCCACATCTGTGTAATGCTGATGTCTTACACTTCTGCCCTGTTCTCCACTCTGACATACAGGTTTGGTCAGAGCATCCCTGCCCATGTTCACATCCTTTTGGACAACCTCTATCTCTTTGTTCCTCCCATGCTCAACCCTATCATTTATGGGATCAAAAACAAAGAACTTCGTGACCAAGTAGGAAAATATGTCTTCAGAATATGATCATCTGGGACCCCGGACTTTAAGCATGGGTTACAAGAGGGTTAAAGGATGTCTCCTCATTAATGAAGAGTCTTCTGTCCCAGTTTGGCTGAGGTCTGCATTGTGACAGTTCAGTCCAAGAGTTTCCTCACACTTAATGTCTTATATCTGCATCACCATGGTCTGATCTCTCCATTGCTAGTTTCCATCACCTCTAATGTCATTTGGTTTCTTATACTGTCACCCCTAGTCCCCAGACACCTTATCATTCAGCATTTCCATAATTTCCAGGAAACTCAGTGTAAAGGCTTATTCTAAACTCTATGCCTAAAACAGGCTCAATCTTTGAGACCTATACAGGTTGCCTGGCAGATTTGGCTGTCCAGGTCCAAAACATTCTGGATACAGGGAATGGCAGCATTTTGAGTACGCTCCACACATTTTTTCTGTTGTTGCTGTAGTCAGATGCCTGAAAGAAGCCTGAGAGCAGCAGCCCTGAGAGCAGCAACTACAGAGAGCTGCAATGAGAAGAGTCCAGGTGCTCAGTGCTTGAGTGAGAGGAGTTGCATCAGGAGTTGACAGCAAGATGTTTCCTCCCTGCTGTGGGACATTCCTCAGAAGAGTTTTCGCTTACGGGACTGAGAGCTGGTTAACCAGTAAACAGAGTGCATGGTGCTGGTTGCCAAGGCGAAAGAAAGGACTGCGTGAAATTATCCTGAAGATTCCCACACCCAGAGAAGAAGAGGATTGTGACATCTTTCCAAGGACATAAACAGAGACTGCCACTGAGATAAGAATGACTCCACCTGAACTTTGGGACTCTTGGGTTTCATTCCCACAATGTTACTGTGGAGATTGTTCTATTTAGGTTCGCTTCAGGTCACTCTTTGCATAAATAATGTGGTCAAAATAAACAAAATTCTATTTAATAGAAAAATCACAGGTATAAAGATAAAATAACGAGGAAAAGCAAATATAGATGAGTTGCAGAAAATAAACAAAGATGCAATGTCAGACTTTACATACCTATATTACTTAAACTCCCTTTTCTAATTAAAGTTACCTTTCATTCCTGAAGAGTTTCCCAAGTGTCTTATGTCATCAAGGCAATTCACAGTTTCACAGAAAGCACAACAATTAGATATTGAAAAACGGCATAGTCTGTGACATTTTGGTTGTCAGTATATCAGAAAATGAATCTGTCAAAACGTGCGTTTTCAGCTTGGGGGCCTTTATACTGTTCTCTTATTGCTATAGCCTGATCCGTTGTGATTTGGATTTGCGACTGGGGTAGACAGTTTGTCTTGCCATGGAATTTGTCTCAGGATTTTGTGGTTTTGCCTGAATCAGGCCACAGAAGGATATTTAAACTGGGAGCCCACGGGGTTGTCCAGTAGAAAAAGTCACACAGTTATTTGGAACTAACTTTATAGAATTATTTTATTGCTAAATTCATAAATGGAAAGCACAGAATCAACTAAGTGTTAATTGAGTCAATATATCTGAACAAATTACAATTTACTTCAATTTTAATATGCACAAGAAATCTTATAAACCTTATAAATGATACTCACACCCTTGTTATTCCAGCTTGGTCAGGGGAAAAAAAATGTTAACACTAAGGGTACTCAGAAAGAAGTTTAGTAACTCTCTCTAAAATAAATAAATAAATAAATAAATAAATAAATAAATAAAGTCTGTTTTCTTTTAGAAGAAGACTAGCTAAAAAACTAGGATTTAAAAGCTAAAAGCTTCCTTTAGTAACAGGATTTGAGTCTTTATACCCTTCTAAACATAATGCAAGATAGGTCAGCCTCTAATACGTAAATGTGGGGAAATCACCTCTGAAATCGTAGGAGTAAATATATGTCACTGGTCAAGGGTTGTGTGTGTATAATTAAAGTATAAACTGATGCATGTCTACCCTTCAAAATATTTCATTATTATTTCTGAATATATTTGTGGGTTTTGTGGTGTTCTACAAATGTCAATGCGATCCAAACTATAAAATCTTGTGTTGTCTTTCTGTCTACTAACCTATGTGCCATAATCAAAATATAGCCTCATGAATCTATGCATCACTGAACACTAATGACCAAGCAGACCCACCTGTCTAGTTTCTAATCTAATACTATTTTCAGGTTTCCTACTTAGGCCTACATCCTTCAGCTGTTCATTTGTATAATTTCTTATACAGGCCTGCAAGGTACCATGTGTTTCAGCAGTCAATGTAAATGTTATGCTAACTGATTAACTTATTGCTAAGAATAAAAAGCCTCTGTAACATTAATATCAAACCTTAAAAAATACATAAATAACATATAAATAAATGCATGAATGCAAGCCAAGCATAGATTCAATCAAAAACTACATTTCCCATGACCATGACACCCAGAACAAGCCTGCAAGAATAATGTTCTTAACTTGGTTTCCAGAAATGTACTTAATCCTTGAAATTGTTCCTACAAATCCATATGTCTGAATTTTATTCAAAGAGAAGTTTCTGAACGGGCAGGAAACCATCTACTGTCACCCCCCTTTTGCTGCCTTGCTGGTGGAGGACATTATCTGAAGAATATTATTGCCTAGGAAGTTGTGGAATTATAAGGTGGGCAGGGAAGGTCCTGAATTCAGCAGAACTGGAACCATCAACAAGGGGTACTCTGGAAAGGCCAGGCTGCCATCATTTTATGTTTTGTGTTTGAAAACACCTGTCAGATCTCTGGTGGCATACGATTAGCAGGCCTAGGGTTCTGATTGTGAATATGATTGGCAGCTGACAGCTTTTTAACCAATGTAGCCTGACTCCTGATCAAAGATGTAACATTTTTCATTTCATCAAAACTATACTGGTGTTTAAAAAAAGGATTCCCTTGCTACTTGATGTAGAGATCAAAGTGTAAATTAAGTTTAAATAAATAAATAAACAGCACCATTTTGGTTCAATAACGAGGTTGGTCTACTTTGCGTCAAGTTTTTAAGGGAGTTTGAGACATGGACAGAGAAGAAATCTTGCAACACTGTAGAACAAGAGCTAAGAAGACCTCACCAGGTAAGTTGAGTTCTGCTCAGCATTGATTAGGCCTCAGCTGGACCATTGTATCCATTTCAGGTCACCTCATGTCAGGAAAGATGTGAACAAATTGGAGAAAATCCAGAGAAAATCAAATGGAATGATTAGAGGTCTGGAACAATTAACTTATGAAGAAAGACTAAAAGAGCTGGGTTCATTTAGTTTGGAAAAGAGGAGACTTAGAGTGGACATGATAACAGTTTGGAAACACCTAAAGGTTTGTTAGAAGAAGGAGGGAAAAAATTGTTCACCTTACCTGCTGAAGATAGGAAAATAAGCAATGGGTTTAAAATAAGGCAAAGGAGGTTTAGGTTGGATATTATGGGGGGGGAAATAATCTGAACTGTCAGGGTGATTAACCATTGGAATTAGTTGCCCAGGCAGGTTGTGAAATGTCCATCGTTAGAAGTTTCTATGAGGACAGTAGACAAGCACCCGTCAGGATTGTTAAAGAGGGTACTTGGTTCTGCTATGTGTTCAGGGGACTGGCCTCGATGACCTTTCATGGTCCCTTCCCGTTTCTATGATTCTGTGGTTCTATAACCCTATGAGTGACTGGGTGAAGTACTCATTTGCTACATCACAGATAGCTGGCTTTCAGTTCTTGGGTGTGTGCGACCCAGGACTGGGGGGTTCAAACAGCAAGATTAGTGCAAGATTCTCCCAGGAATGGGTGAAGGACCATCCTTAGGGTAGGGTGAGAGGGGCAGCTGCCCAGGGCCCTATGCTTTGGGGGATCCCATGGGGCTGCACCGCTGCCCCCCACCCCAGGCCAGGGACTGGATGAGCTGGCCAAAAGCAGCAGCCCAGTTCACAGGGCCAGCTCTACTGTAAGTCTAAAGAAGTGGCTTGCTGCGAAAGCAGCTTAAGGCAGTAGATCAGCACTACAACAAAGGTGAGTCATTAGGACTAGCAATGAGGTGCTAATTGTTGTTCAAACAGCCTGTATGCCTCCTCTCTTTCGGCTTCTCTCATTCATATGAAAAGGGCTGAGGTCACTGGCAAGCAACCTTTGTGTTTTGTTAACAATAGACCCAATGAAGGGAAAAAAACAAACAAACAAACAAACAAACAAAAAAAAACTGTGAACTTATTCCACCATTTCTGGCATCTGGGGATTGCAGTTATTTTTGCAAATCAGGACTTGCCTCTTTTTTCAGTGGGTTGAGAATTCCCTTGCTTGCAAAAAAAAAAAAAAATTATAACCTGTAGCTTTTAATAAACACTCTAGAGATTTTTTTTTCCTGACTGATGACTAAAAAGAGAAGAGAAAATAAACTGTTCTAGTAGGAGCCTGTGTTAGAAAGCATGGCATTTTTTCTACAATTAGAAAGCCTAAATAACAGAATAAAATCCAACTCAAGGATGGATCTGCTGTATGGAGAAGTTATAACAAGGTTGTAATCTGAAGGGGGGGGGGGTGGATAGCCCCAGTGTGTTGCTGCCTTATGCCCATTGCTAGGGGTCACCAGACCAAGCAGAGAGGGCTAGCATTCCTCCAATCACAATATTGTGGACAATTGTGTGTTCATGGAAGCTTATGCAGACTCAGGGAGCAGCTGAAATGCAGAGGTGAAAGTGGAACCCAGAGCGGCTGCCTCACTTCCTGGGATTTGGTGATGGAGAAGGCAGCAGGACCTGGAAGGACTTGGACAAGCTCAGCAGCAGACACGATCTTCCAGGCCCTTCCTTTCTAGCCAGGCATCCGCTCTCTTCTCCTTCCCCTGTCTCAGCACTTCCATCTCATTTCTCCACCCAGTCACCCCCATCCCCATTTGCAAGGAGCTCCCATACACATGCTCCAGGCTACTACATGCAATTTTAGAGACTTGACATACTTTCTGATTTGAGACAGGAGTATGGCATGTGGGATCACCCTCTGCACGTTCCACGTAGGTGATCTCAACTTAGATGTATAGATGTCAGAGATGCAATAGAAGCCTCAAGAGAAAGGATGAAAGCCATGAAGGATTGGCACCCCCCCAGCTTCCCCCTCCCCCCGCAACCATGGTCACTCTTCAATTTTCTGGTGGTGGTTGCTTTTTTTCAGTGGAGGCTTGCTGCATGGCAGAGGGGTCAGGAGCTAGGTCAACACTGGCTTAAGGGTGGCTGAGAAATCAGACCCTGCACTCTTGTTCCACCGCTTTTGGCCTGCTCTCCTGGTCCCTGGCATGGGACAGGTGGTGCAGGGTTCTGCCCTCCCCTGGGCTGGCTGGCCCCAGCCCCCCAGTGCCTGGGGTGGGTAGGAGGCCCTACAGAGGGTGATTCACCCAGGGCCCCGCACCCACCTAGAGATGGCCCTGAATGGCATAACTCGGGTAACACAGTGATATACTAATCAGTTTGGAGAGGGAAATATCACATTTGCCTTACAGGGTTTCGGGTGTGGCAGGAGATGTTACCCTGATGGGGGCCAAATGCTGGGAAAAAGTCACTAACTTTAGAGTGGTTTTCTGACTATAGTTGTCTTTCTATTGGAACCTGTCTGCTCACAGTTCTTGCTCAGTTTGATGAACTGGCTCTAAAATTTCAGACAGTCAAAGACGAAGGAAAATTTCTGAACTTCTCTGTTACATGTACAATGACCTGCCTACAGTTTTACTTTTGGCATCAGCACAGCACAGCAAGATTTATGGAAGAAGCCCTAGAGTGTTGGAGGGACAGACACTAATCTTTCCTAACACTCCAAAGACTGCTTGTCAGAGAGTGGGAATCCTTGTTTCCCTTAACCTTTCCCATTTTTTTCATCAATTTTCTTACAACTGCTGTTTAACTCTTTGTATCAGAATTGAACTTAATGTGGTGATCAGAAGGTCAGGGATTTGGCCTGGGAGGAAAGAGCCTCCCTACCTCTGTCTTAGACCAGTAGGAAAGTGGGGATTCAGTCTCCAAGGAATCCTGGACCCAGGCTTGTCAGGGTTCTGGTAATGCAGTTGCTATTCCCAGTGGCAGTAGATGACAGAATTAAGAATAAAAGTCTCAGGTCATAGTCGAGGAAGGTCTAGAGTGCATGTTAAGAAAATATGTTCCCAGAAGGGATTTGACTCCAAGCATGATTTAGAGAATTTGATAGGATAAACAGGTAAACATGCATTCCCGGTACCAAAAAAATTGAGAACTGAAAATAATGGAGAAGATAAGTCCCTGATTCAAAGCAATCTGCAATAGTTGGTAAACTGTTTCAAAGCCTAAACAAACAGACAGACAAACAAAAAATAAATAAATGTTCTCTAATATATTCATAAACTTACAGACTTTGTGGTAGGAACGGACCAATATGATCATCTAATCTGTCCTCCAGCACAATGCAGGCCACAAAACATCACAACACCACTTCTACAATCAACTTCTAGCTTAGACTTATTTATTAAAGTCTTCAAATCATCAGTTAAAGGCTTTATAGCACAGAGAATCCATTAGCAAGTGAGATGTTATCTACGCTACAGGGGGAACGTGAAAAATCCATTAAGTCTTTGCCAATCTGCCCTGGGGAAATAGTCTTTCCTGACCTCTAATAGAGCAATCACCTAAATCAGGCAAACACACAGGAAAGAATTCTCAGTAACAACTCAGAATGCACCCAATCTAATTCCCCATAAATGTATGACCTTGCACTTTCCAATATTCAATGGCATCCTATTCTTAATACAGTACTCCAGTTTACAAGGTCTCCCAGATCTTCCTGTATGATGTTCTACTCATTCTCCTTATTGGCAAGAGAGCTATGTAGACCTATGCAGCTGAGAAAAAAAGATGGCAGACAATGCTTACACAATGGGGGGCTCTAAATTGGGAAGCAGGGACTCTTAACAAGGTTTGGGAGGGTAGAGAGATAATTAGCTAAACATGACCTCCCAGCTTGACCCTTTGGCTAAAACAGCTAATCTGATCCTGGGATGATAAACAGAGAAATCTCAAGTAGAGTAGAAAAAATATTGTACCTTTTCTTTGGCACTGAGGCTACCACCACTGGAATGATATGTCCAGTTCTGGTATTGTCAATAAAATATGGATGTTGATATATTGAACAGGATTCACAGAACAGGCTCATGAATATTTAAAAGGTTAAAATTTTTGCCTTACAATTATAGACTCAAAGAACTCGATGGACTTAGTTTAAAAGAGATGGTTAAAAGGGTGACCAGATTACAGTCTACAAGTACAACACAAGGAAGATGTGTTGAATGAATGCCTTTTTATTGAAGCATGGAAAAGTTGAACAACATCCAATGGCTTGAAGATAAAGTTAAACAAATTCTGACAAAAAATACGATGTACACACACAAAACAAAGGGAGTAATTAACCAGTGGATCATTTTAGCAGGATTTGTGGCAGATTCACCAGGATAGAGAATGTCTGAACCAGTGTCTTATGTTTTCCAGCAGCTCTGCTCTAGGAATTTCCTTGGGGCAGGTCTCTGTCCTGGGCTGTACATGAGGTCAGGCTCCATGATTAAGGATTCCCTTCCAGCCAATGGATGTGAGAACACATCTTTGCAGCACATACAAGAAACAGCTGAAGGCACTTTCCTTTATTTATCCATGACCTTTACTGAAGACCATGTTCTAGCCGTGTCTGTGTCAGAGTGGCTCAATGAGCCAATCAGTGGCCAGGGGCTCTTGCACTTGGTAGGTGGATTTACCTCATTACTCACATGATTCAAAATTGCCAGTTCTCTTTGCAGGATGTCCATACTTCTCAGCTTGCTTTCTGTCCCTGTGTAGTAGTCCCCGAAGCCCCATGTAGAGTGTATGGGTAAAACAAGGGCAGTAGCACATGTGCTTTGTTATCTGCCAATGGCTCTGTAAGGTTATTACTGGAGAGAAAATATTATGGATCCTCACCGTCTAAGGAAACAGGTTGGTCTGGAGGCAACTCACCCCTGCAGAGGAGTTTTGGAGAGACTGGGGCACTTTCGAGATTGTGGGAGCCACAAGTGACTGCAGATCATGTAGTAGATACTGATGGCCAGCATACTGTTGTGGTTGTTGCAGCCTGGGATGTGGAGGTGATCAGAAATATGAATAACCTGAGGATCAAAGCTCAGTGGTGCTTTCCATTGGGGAAATGCTTTTAGCTACACAATTAACTTTCAATGTGTGTGTAAAGAAAGAAAAGTGAGTAAAGATTTTGACACCACAGGCTGCAATTTGCAGACTTGTGAAGGAAAAGACCCTGAGAGCAGCCCAAACACAGGCAAAACCAGGAAAGCTCCCAGCAGCAGCATGAACCAGCAGTCACAAGGAACAATTGAATTTCAGCAGTGCTGCCCTTCTATTAGGGTACCCCCTAGTTGCCCCCCTACAATGCCTAGCCCTGCACTCCCATACATGTAACCCAAATCCCTGATTTCAACTATTCTTTCCAGATGAGCTCATCCACCATTAAGGGTGACAGGATGATACCACTCAAAGTTATTGGACTCTCAGGGCCAATGACAATCAGGACGTCTATTTAAGTCTTTAATTGTGGATTTGGGGTGAAACCCTTTCCTGATGGGAGTTTTGCCATTGATCTCAACAGGGTCAAAATTTCACCCTTGTTGCATTTTAGGATTGCTCCCATGAAATTTGCAGTTTCCTGCCTAGCAGCTGTGAACACTCATTCCGCTAAGCCTTTGCAAGTGTCTGAAAAAAAACACCCCCACTTTCTCTGACATTTTGGGGCAGGATATGTGAGTGGAGGATTTCAGAAGACAGGAGCCCTGATTTGGCTCTCACTGATGCTCTTGTCACTCTGGTATGATCCACTGAGGTCTGAATGTCACAGTAGAAACTTGAGAGTGTGGAAAACCCTATGTGACCCATTTCTGTTGTGAATCTCTGGTACTACACATACCCACTGCTGAGACTTTCACTACACTCAACAGCATAATAGAGAATTTGCTGATTTCAAAGTCTTGAATGAAACTGTTAAGGTGCGGGTGGGAGGAATGGAGAGGGAAACATACCCAAAAAAGCCAAAATACCAAGGCAGACAGAAGGACACAATAAGAGGAAAGTTGCAAACAGGTAGTCACATAAATCTAATTCATCAAAATAAGCAAGGTGTTCTGTGGTACTTTTCAAGACAAACAAATTCATTTATTCCATGAGCTTTTGTTCGAAAATCCCACTTCATCAGATGCTTTGAAGATGGGGAATGTACAGAATGGGAGGAAAATACTAGTAGAAAAACAATATTTTCCTCCAATTCTGTAAATTCCCCATGTTAAAAATATCTGGCAAAGTAGGATTTTCTCCTGTGAAAGCTCATATGATAAATAATTTTGTTAATCTTTAAAAGTTCCTTATGACTTCTTCCATGTTTAATAAGAGAAAAGGAAATTCTTAAAATAAATTTTTGTACAAGCTATTTATAATAACTCATTAGTTCCAATTTTGCAGGTGATTTCTTTGTTTTTTTCTGACAACACTAAACATTTTTTCATATGTGATAATTCTTGCCCAGATTATTCTTGATTAAAATCCTTCCCCAGCGGTTAACTCTAACTTTGTTGCCAAAATGGGCAACTCACCAAAACTCCATACAGCAAGGAGAGAAAATCTTTCTGCAACCTGAGAAGCAGTGTAAGAAATTTCACATCTGAGCCTTGCAGTGCTGCACAGGGCCCTTTGCATGCACAGGAACCAGGTGTCCGATGAAGTGGGTTGAAGCCCATGAAAACTTTTGCCTGAAGAAATCTGTTAGTTTATAAGGTGACACAGGACTTTCCTTGTTTTTGATGTGCACAGACTAACACAACTACCCCTCTTGTTATTTCTGTAGAGCCCTTTATGATTCCTACTTATAGCCCCTTCAGACTCCCAGGTTGGCCAGGAATCTGAGACAATTCTGAAGCTCCTTGAGTAGCGGGAAGAGATGAGAATAGAGCCTGGAGAATTTTAGCATAAGAGCCTCCCCAGTATTGAAGGAATCATTCACTCATAACAGAAGCTCAGATGGTTAGGGTAATCTGCATCCTGCATATGTGCCAGTGTGGTCCCGCACTGCTAACGGGGAGATGCCCCCACTTATCAATCAGCATTTCTCAGCTGCTGCTCGGTGTCATTCAGTCTGAGCCTCTCTGTAGCTCCCAGCTCATGAGCTCTATACTGAATCCCTGAGAACTCAATTTGCATATGATTAGACATTTGCTCATCCTCAGTTCATACATAGTATGTTTCATATGTAGAATTCATTCATTTATAGCATACATATAACATCATTCATTCGCAGAATTCATATCTTGAATATTATGAATACCAAGAATTGTTTCACATGTAGAATTTCCACCCTGAGTAACAGTGACTCCCCTGTGGTGACCTCTCTCTGACCATGAGCAATAGAGATTATCCCAGTATAGTCATAAACCCTTTGGTGCAGTATCCTGCCATGAGGAAGTTCAGCTTCCTGAGTCCCCTTCAGTACAGTTTGTGCAGAGAAAAGTGCAGAGAGAGAGAGTGTCTTTGAGTGTAAATGGAAACAGATTTTTTTTTTTTAGTTTGAACTAAAAGACTATGTACTTGCTCTTTTTGAAGCTCATTAAATTATCCTTTGACCCAGTCATCCAATTTTTCATGCAAGAAACCAAGGAATCTGCAGCTCTATGAAAGCATAATGCATTTATTTACTTCGTGAGATTCCATGGGAGAAAATCCCACTTTGTCAGACACTTGAAGATGAAGAAGTACAGATGAATAGGAGGAAAATAAATTCAAGCAGTGTAAGTTATCGGATCAGATCAGAGTAATGAGAAAAGAACGCATGGTCTCTGTTCAGCACTGAGTTTACTGTATCAAATCTACATATAAATTCCAGTTCTCAAGTTTCTCTTTGAAGTTTTAATTTCCTATTCATTTGTCTTCAAACAGCTAGTAACAGATCAGAAGTGGAGTGATCGGGAAGACTGAAGTGTTCCCCTGATGGTTTTTTAATGTTATAATTTTAAATGTTTCAATTGCATTGTAAATGTTGCAGTCTAACTGATTTTAGATTTGTGCCCATTTATTCTTTTTTGCAGACATTGTCCTGTTTGTCCAATGTGTAAAGTGGAGGGGCATTTCTAGGACATGATGACATAAAACACACGGTCCGTTGCAGGGCTATGAGCCTTCTTTAATGTTTCTGTTGTTTGGTCTGTAGTTGCCAGTGAGTGTCTGCTTAAGGTGCAGAGGGGAGGCTTTCAGTAAATGATGAGAGGTCTGTCTACAAGCCATTCTACAAGATGATACTTTACTTTCTTAAGCCTTAAGGAGACAGACCTCTCCTTCCTTACAAATAGCCCACCAACTCTAACACCCAGCAACATTAATATGGGCATATATCCCTGCAACAAACCATGTTGTCAACTTAGCCCATGTATCTGCAAAAAAAGATGCCATCACAGGACCTAATCGATCCAGTTACTCCATCAAGACCTCATTCCCCTGCTCATCCACCGATGTGATTTATGCCATAATGTGCCAAAAATGTCCCTCTATGCACCTTATGTCCTGGACAAACAAGAGAGTCTATGTGCAAAAGAATAAATGGACACAAACCTGAGATTATAAATAAGAGCATTTGGAAACCAGTAAGAGAACACTTCAGTCTTCCTGTTTACTCCATTGATGATTTGTTAGTAGTTGTGCTCCAACAACTAAATTGAAAAATCAAAGTTTCAAGTAGGAATTGGAATTCACATGAAAATTTTACTGTGTTTCTTCAAGGTGAAGAAAGGACCACATATTCTTCTCTCAGTGCAGCAAGTAATTTGACAATACCTTCCTTTATCTTCTCTTCTCCATGTATGAATCTTAACAACTGTTTTGATTTGCTGTTACAGTGTGACCTGATCTAATGACTTTTTCTTCCTTGCATTTATTTGACTCCCATTCCAGAAATTTCACATTTTTAAAACATCTGATAAAGAGGGATTTTCTCCCACAAAAGTTTATGCAATAATACTAATAATACTAATAACAATAATAATAAATATGTTAGTCTTTCCATGTCCCACAGGACTCCTTGTTTGTTTCACTGAACTAGACAAACGTGGCTACCCCTTTGGAACCAGATCTCTACTGTTTTCAAGTCTCAAAATCCATTAAAAACTAGCCACAAAGTAGCCCAAGGTAGTTATTGAAACAAAGGGTGTTTGTTTGTCTGTTTGTTTTTAATTAACACATTGCTTTCTACATCAGATAGAAAGCAAAAGTTTTCATTAGGTCCTTAACACAGCTTTGATAAAATAAAAGAAGCTCCAAACCCAGCAGGAGTTGACTTACATCAGCAAGAAAGCTACAAGCTGAAAAATAAATTCACAGTCAGAACCCCAGGTCTGGTACCTATAGCTGACTAAAGGGCTGGCAAATGTTTCAAACAAAACATGGTGAACGAAGGCAGCCTGGCTATTCCAGAGCATCCCTTGTGGATAGTTCCAAATCTTCTGAATTCAGGACCAAACCCTCCTGCCAGATTGGATTAAAATTCCACACTTTTTTGGAAAATAATGCCCTTCAGATAATGTCCTCCACCATCATGGAAGCAAAAATAGGGACTCCCATAAGTTTTCTGACCATTCTGAAATATCCCTTTGATGAAAAGTCAGGAACTTGGAACTGCAGAGACATTAGCAAGTGTTAAGTGAATTGCTGGAAGCTAGAATAAGTTCATTATTTTTCCGGGCTGTTTAGTGGTGTCAGGGCCAAGAACGATAACAAGAGAGCATTAAGGGCCCAAGGCTTCAAGGCTGTGATGACATCAAGTGATGCCCAAAATAGCACAGACTATGCCGCTTCACACTATCTAAGTGTTGTGTTGTCTGGGGAACATGGAATTCCCTGTGTGACAGAGGACCCTTGGGAAATTCT
This sequence comes from Podocnemis expansa, assembly GCA_007922195.1. Classification (NCBI taxonomy): domain Eukaryota; kingdom Metazoa; phylum Chordata; order Testudines; family Podocnemididae; genus Podocnemis; species Podocnemis expansa. The sequence goes on along the minus strand of ML682186.1, from coordinate 95,982 downwards.
TCAGAGAGAAAAGGTAACTTTCATTAGAAAAGGTAGTTTGAGTACTACATAAAAGGAAAGCCTGTGTCTTTATGTTGTGTAACTCATGTCTGTGTCTTTTCCCCTGAATTTTCTGTATTTGCAGCTGTGATTCTCCTATGAAATAGAGAGGTTTGTTGACCCCATTCTTTATGCAATTTGTGTCCCAAAATGAACTGATAATGGACGGCAGATTTTATGCCTTTTGGGAGTGGGGGAAAAAGAATGAGAGAGAAAAACTCCAGATCTCAGCAAGGTAAGAGTTCAGAGAGTTAAAAGTTCAGAAAGGCTGAACTGTGGCACCTCTGGATGAGACAGATTGTTAGGGGCCAGTTGGAGACCTTGTGGTGGCTCAGAGGTCCAAAGAAGTCAAAGAGAGAAGAGATTGAGGAATGGCAAAAATCAGATGCCATAATGATGTAAAATAGGGCTCTGGGCATATGATAAGCCTTCAGTTCAGGATTTCTGGAAGTCATGGAAAGGCTAAATAAGAGGGTGTCTGGGTCTAGGGGATGATGGGTGAGAGTATAATAAATCAGGTGATGTTCCGAGAGATATCAGTAAGCAATGGAGAGAGCAATACTTGTGGATGAAGTGATAAGTCATTAGGCGTGAGGAAATTCTCAGAGTGTGGAGTAATAGTAGGCTCGGCTCAGCAAAATTGGGACCGAGAGCTTTTCATTAATGAAGAGATATCCTTTTTCCTTCCTGTAATCCAGGTTTAAAGTCAGTGGTCACAGATGATCACATTCTGCAGAGGTATTGTCCCACTTTGTCACGTAGCTCTTTGGTTTTGGCCCCATAAATGATAGGGTTGAACAAGGAGGGGACAAGGAAATAGAGGTTGTCCAAAAGGATGTGAACATGAGCAGGGATACTGTGACCAAACCTGTGTGTCAGAGCAGAGAGAAGAGTGGAAGTATAACATATCAATATCACAGCGATGTGAGCTGTGCAGGTGTTGAGGGCTTTCTGGTGGGCTTTCTTTGAGGAGATTTTGATAACCTCCCTGATGATAAGACTGTATGAAAATCCAATGAGTGGCAAGTCTATTCCAATGATAACAAATGTCACCACCAGAGTGTACATCCGATTGACTGTGGTGTCACCACATGACATTTTTACCACAGCCACGTGCTTGCAGAATGTGTGGGGAATAACGTGGTTGGTGCAAAATGGCAGCCTCCGCAGGAGCAGAGTCTCAGGTAGGATTAAAAAAGCTGCACGTATCAAACCCACAAGCCCCATCTTTCCAATTTTCACATTGGTGAGAATGGTAGCATATCTCAAAGGTTCACATATGGCCACATAGCGATCAAAGGCCATTGTCACAAGGACAGCTGAGTGTGCAAGAGTAAATGAATAAAGGAAGAAGAACTGGGTGACACAGGCATCCACAGTGATGTCTTTCAATCCAAACCAAAATATGCCCAGTGCCTTTGGCATGATGCATGTAGACATACCGATGTCTGTGAGCGCCAGCATGCAGAGGAGCAGGTACATGGGCTTGTGCAGGGTCTCCTCTTTGCTGACAACAAACAGAACCATGGAGTTTCCAAACAGGCTGAGGCTGTAGCACATAGAGAAAGGGATGGAAATCCAAATGTAGGCAGCTTCCATCCCTGGAATGCCGTTTAGGATGAATGTGGATGGGCTGGAGGTGTTGAGGTTGAAATCTACCATACAGTGGTTGAAGTACCAAGCAGGCTGAGAAGTGCTTCTGGTTCCTGGGAAGAGAGAGAGAACCCAAGAGAAAGGTTAAGAATATGATAAGAAATAGCACAGTAAATATTTTACAGTCACTGACAATGTAGATAGGTCAATGTGAAGTTATGTAGCAAGAGCCATGGCCAACCCCAGAGATGACATCAGAGGGATCCAGCTATGCCCTGTTAAGAGCATCATGATGGGAGAGGACATTTGTTGTCAGTAAGTTCAATCTATACACCCACTAGAGGGAAACACTTGAACTTCTCAAGTTCCTTTAAGTGCTTCTTACATACTTTATGAAATCTGGCCAGGCACCTGGTGTCCCAGGACAAAGCTCTGGGAAACCCTGCTCAAAGGGCCAGCAGAAACAGAAACACAGGCAAATGTTGCATGACAATGTTCTGGGAAAACCAAGGATTATTCACCCTCTGCCAGTGTTGTCCTGATTGAGCAACCTGAAGAAAGCTTAGGAAACCATGCACAGAGTGGTTGATGAGAACCAGCTTCTGGACTCCTTAGTCAGGCAAGTTAAATGCTCCTAGAAAATGAGTGTTGGGGGGCAAACAGTCAGTAAAGGAAGACACTGTAGTCAGGCCCCCACTGTTGTTGTCTAAAGTGTTTATTACTCAATGGTGATAGGTAATAATTAGTAACTAAAGAATAGTTATGGAAGCATGAAGCTGAAGTCTGTGAACACTATATGGGCACAGAAGAATGGGTCAGCAGGAGCCTTCCATCATACTGCTGTAAGTGGAACCTTCTCCAAACCGAGCAAATAATGTTGGTAGCCCAGACATGGAAATGACTCTACCATGGATCATATAATTTGGGTCTTATCCAAGAGCCAGGGAATGTAGCCGGCTGATCTCTCCAGTCTTCCATGACATTTTGAACATAATACATAATGACTCAGATATCTCCTAAGTCTGCTTCTTGGGTATTCTAAGTTTTGTAACATCAGGCCATGGTGAATTGAAGACATCTAACATCTTTAAGTAATTTTAACTTGTTCTTTCCCTATCTTAGCTTCTGATCCTATCTCATTTTTACTGTAATTTCACTAAGTTAGGCATCCAATTGCCACCAAACTTCTTGGTGGAAACTGAAACAAAGAACTCATTAATTTCCTCACCCCCCACCCCCGTACTGAGTAATGGTCCCATGCTACCCTTGGGGTCCTCATCCTTTTTCTAAAGTATTTTTAAATGCTTTCTTATTACTCTTTGTGAAATCTGGCCTTTTTTTCATCTTTTCCCCTTCATAACTTTGTTGACTGGTTTGGCTTTAACAAAAAGCATTCCCAGAGTATATGTCCCTGTTAGCACTTTTAGAATGATACCGTACAAAGAACTAAATAAAAAGAAACTACTGTTAACTTGTAATCCACTAGGAACAAAATGAGAACAAATATTCTACTGCTGGGAAGACAAACAATTTGATTATTGCAATCCTTTGTAATTTGACTTCATTTCTACTTTTTGTAGAACTGTATATTTAAACTATTGAAAATCTCTTAGTTAAGCCAGGATGGTCCTTTGTCATACTTTCTATTTATCCTACTCAGGTATAGATTGTTCCTCTGTCTGTAATAATGTCTCTGGAAAATGGCAAACTGTCTTCAGTTTTGGTTTTTTTTGTTTTTTTTTTAAGACATGCTTCTCAAGAGGTCCTACTAACAAGCACCCTGAATGTACTAAAGTCTCCCTTCTTGAAATCCATTGCTTTTATTTTGGTGCTCTCTATCCTACCTTCCTTGGAACCATAAACTCTACCATTTCGTGACCACTTTAACCCACACTGCCTTCCACTTCCAAATTCTCAACCAATTGCTTTCTTTTTATCATAAAAAAATCAAGAATAGTTTTTCCCCTAGTATCATTCTTCACTTTCTGAAAGTAAAATAGAATGAACTCTGGAAAGGGACTCAGGGGAAGAGACACAGGGGACCAGACAAGGTGAAATGGAGACAAGGAATTAAGGAGCTATCAGAAAGGTTTATAACATTTGCATGTAGAGCAAGAATCATCCATTACAATAGTTAGAGTTAATAAATATTTTGGGAAGCCTGTAGACTTTAGTGTCTCCAGGCACAAGACACTGTCTTGCTGTTAGGCTGGATGGGGGAAGGAGTCAAAGTCGTTCTATTATAGTGTGTCCTCAATACATTACATTTGGGGACATGCCCCTTTCCTGGGAAATTGCCTAATGACTTGTTGCACCTCTTTGGTGTGTGAAGTAGGCAGGATGCCCAGATGGTATTTCCCCCTGTTACACAACTCAGCACCTCTGTGATCTGCATAAATCACTTCCTGGCCCCTCTCCTAAACATATAATATGCATTCTTGGATTTCCGCCAGGAGATCTGCAACACTCCCTAGTTTCTTAAAATTATTCAGTTAGAAAATTTAGGAAACAATACAAAGTCACAGAGGGTGAAAATAAGGAATATAGAGAGACAGAATGGCAGAGGAAGAGAAAAGGAAATGAGTTAAAGACTAATATTTGCTGTAAATCTGTATTTTAACTTTGAAATCCCCTTGTGTTTCTTTCAATACTAAATAGTTACATTTGTCATGCTGGAGAATTCCTGGCCAGGTCGTTCTTGATTTGAACCCTTCCCCAGTTCTTAGTACTAACTTTATTACAGAAACAGGACACTCACCAGAATCTCAAGCAGCAGAAAAGAAATCACTTTTCTGTAATCTGATAATCAGTGTGCCAGTCTCACGTTTGAGAGTTACAGTGCTGGGCAGGGACCTTTATGTTTCCACTGTACAGCACCCCCCCCCCCAGACTCTCAGGTTGGCCAAGTCTCCTGAACAATTCCCCAAGATCTGTGTCAAGCAGAAAAAGCAGAACATACACCCCAGACAATTTCAGCATGAGCCTCTCTTGGGAATGAAGGATTGCTTCCCCAATAATACAGGTTCAGATGATGAGAACAAATATACAGATTAGCTATATTGGTCCTGCACTGCTAATACCGAAGGGGGAAAAGAAGAGACAGGGGTTAGATACTCTCACTTATCTATCAGGATTTCTCTGCTTTAGATCATTTCCATAGAATCTCTTCCTTTGCTGCTATTCCCAGCTGATGTGTCCTTTGCTGAATACTTGAGATTGTAAGTCTGCATATTAAGGCACCTGCACATCTTTGTTGCAAACACAGAATTTAAAGCTCCCATCGGGGAACCTATCTCTGAAAGAAACCATTAGAGATTGCATTAGCTAAATCATAAATCCTTGTATGCAATATTCTCACATGAGGGAGTAGAGAATCCTGAGTCCCCTTCAACGATCCATGCTCGCCCTGAAGCCTGTGACCTGATTGCCTTTGTTTGAATATCCGACCTAGAGTAACTGCACAAACAACTTTGGGGTGGGAAGGAAGAAGTGAGATGTTTAGAAGTTAGTTGACTTCCCATTGTCCATGCACATTTAATGAGACTCTACTGCCCACTACCTTTGTGCCTTTGGTAACTTAAAATATGTCTCTAGTGGATCATGTGATGGTTTGGAAATCAAAAGACCATGTCAATTCCTGTCTCTGCCACAGAGGCCCTGTGTGACCTTGATTGTCTCATCTTGTAATTTACTCTTGGATTCAGTTTCCCTTTCACTTCCTTGCCTCAAGGAGCTGTGAGGATAAATAACATCTAATAGCGGGACACACATTTGGATCCAGCATTGAGGAGCCCATGTGAGGGCCCATAGGTATAACTGTTCATCCTTGTTGATCTCAAGCAGCATTCCTGCCTATGTCAGGATTTCCTTCCACTGTGAGCCAGTAATGCACACGCTGCTGTGCACAACATGCATTACTCCCCCAGTCAGTGCCATCCTCCACCCCTGTTCACCCATACCTAAGTCCCCAACACTCCTGCTAATATCCCTAAGCAGTCTTGTGGGAACTTTAGTTTGTGTATATTTTTGATTCTCCTTGCTTTGTTCTAACTGGACTGTCAGAATCCATGCTCCCATTTTCAACTGCCCATATAATATGGCTGTGGGGAATCACACATTATGCAGACCAGCAAAAAAAAAAAAATCCTAATTTTTCACATCTGCTGTTCTGTAAGATGTGACTCATGTACTTTACAATGAAGGTTTGCTTGTGCCATGCACACTGCCTGTGGAAGTCTTTTGTCCTGGTGATAAATGACGAGTCACCTCCAGTCCACCCTTGTGTGACCCAGGCCTTCTGAGATAATCTTCTGTAAGTGCAAAAGTCATGCCACACTGCAATACTGGGATCCAAACCCCCAAAGTGGTGGCACTTAAACTAGTTTCCCAATCAGTAACAAAGCATGCTTCTGATTTCCCACATAAGTCATCACAAAACATAACAAAATAGAGACAGCACCCTTTCGTGCACATCAGCCCCTTTGATACCCACCTAACCCCTGTGAATCACATATATGTATATGGTTTAGAGCCAATATAAAGCAAGTTCATGGAAGAATTTGGAGTTTGTAAGTTTGTTCATTTCATCTGGTAGGCACCCAGCAGCTGGGTGTGTCTCAGTCCATTGTCCAGTCACAGATGAATAGTTCCAGAGAAGGGTATTGGTTGTTGATTGGATACTGAAGAAAACATGGAGCTGGGGCTGCTGCCTTTTGTTACCTCTGGCCTTCCCCATGCTGTACAGTGTCTTTGCATATCAAAATAGAGTTGAGTCACATAGGTAAGTCCCAGTGGCTCAACAGGTTTCTACCTGGGCCCACTATAGTGGGGAGCTTCTTTTATCATCCATTAAGGAGACAATGGTTTCAAGCATCCCATCTGGGAGTGTCCCAGAATCCAATAACTTGAAACACAAATAGAATAAACCTATTCCTAACTTACAATACAGGTATGACACCTACATATAAACCATAGACTCATTCCTAGAAGATTATAATATTTGTTTTGGTACTAAACATAGCATATTACTTATGGATTATTACAAATATGAAATATTAGTATGAAAAATAAACATAAGCATAAAAATAATCCAGACAGCATCACATCTCCTTCACAAAATTGATGCAGAAAGAGGTGTCATCTAGACACTGCTGAATGCATCACAGAAGAGTTAAACTTGATATAGTACCATTGCAGCTTTGAACAGGTTTCAAAGATTTTACAAAATATCAAGCACAGGGTACAATTTTCATCCCCTAGTAACAAATCAATTGCAAGAGTTAATATCAGAATTAATTTTTTACGTACTGTTGCCCAAAAAGTATGTTTACAATTATTCATATTATAGAATCCTTTCAATACAAATAGCTTGTTTGTAGGAATGTTTGTCTATTAGATTAGATTTTGAGCCTTAACCAGTTATTTTTGGTTTACCTCAGTGGTCATAGTATCATAGGATTTTAAATTATCTACATCAGATGTGGCCAAACTGCGGTTTGGGAGTCACACGTGGCTGTTGAATGAAAAAGTGTGGCTTGTGGAAGAATGTCAGCGACTCAATTTAATATATAAAAGTATGTGGCCATATGCCTCAGTGCAGCTTGAAGGTTTAATAATCAACTTGTGTGGCTCTTGAGTTCCATGGCTGTGTCCTGCCAGGGATGATTTTGCTGGGGATAGCTCTGCTTCGAGAAGGGGGTTGGACTAGCTGTCACCCCGAGTTTGCTCCCAACCCTCATTTTCTGTGATTTTATGCATATGGACATGCTATTTTGACTCCAGAAGAGGGGCATCCTGGGAGGTGTGGCAACATTGCCCCCTGGCAGGGCCATGTTGCCACCAAATCCCCTGCCTGGCTCTCACCTGGAGAGCCAGGGAAGGGAAGAAGCACCCAGGGGGGCAGGACCCCCAGCTGGCTGGCTGGGCAAGGAGGCTTGCCAGCAGGCAGGGAGGCTGCAGCTCCCCCGCCAGCTTGCCCTGCTGCTGCTGTGGCGAAGCAAGAGGGCAGTTAAGGGGAATCGCAACTCCCCCGCCAGCTTTTCTGGTTCCAGCTCTCCTAGAATATTTTCTTAATATCCAGTTCAGACCTTCCTGGACTGTAACTTGAGATGACCTTTTCTCCTAATTCTGCCATCTGCTGCCACTGAGACCAGCCTAGCTCTATCATTCCTGGAACCCTCTGTTCAGGTAGTTATTTGTTAGAGCTCCCTAATCATTTGTGTTCCCCACTGATGGACTGTCTCCAATTTGTCCATATCTTTCCTATAGTGGGAGGCTCTGAAATGGACACAGAACTCCAGGTGTGGCCTCACCAGTGGCAACTGGAGGGGGAAAATATTGCCACCTCACTGCTGAACCCACTTTTCTATATTGTTAATAACTATAAAATATTTACTGTGCTATTCCTTATGATGTTCCTGTGCTTCTTTCCCTTCACAGGAACCCTCAGCATTTATGAGTCTGATCAGTGCTTTGAACACATCATGGTTGCTGAATGGCACTACTTCCAACCAATCAATATTCATTCAAAATAGCATCCCTGGTCTGGCAGCTGCACACATCTGGATTTCCATCCCTTTTTCTACGTTCTACATCATTAGACTGATGGGAGACTTCACAGTTCTGTTTACTGTGGGCAGACAGCAGACCCTTTGCAAGTCCATGTGCCTGCTGAGCTGCATGTTGGCTGTGACAGACAATGGATTGTCATCTTCTGTAATGCCAAAGACACTAAATATATTTTGGTTCCATTTCAAAGATATCACTGGGAATTGCTGCAACACTCAGATGTTCTTCCTTCATACAGTTACTGGTATGTACTCAGCTGTCCTTGTGACAATGACCTTGACCGCTTTGTTGCCATATGTGACCCTCAGAGATATGCCACCATCCTTACCAATGCACGAGTTGCTATATTAGGGCTAGTAGGTTTGATACAAGCAGTTCTCCTGAATTTGCCCCTTCCACTGCTCCTGCTGAGGCTGCCATTCTGCACTAACCATGTTACCCCCCCCCCACACACACACATATACTGTGAGTGCATTGCTGTTGTGAAGATCTCATGTGGGGACATTACAATCAACAGAACATACAGCTTCATGATGATATTTATGGTCATTGGATTAGATCTGATACTCATTGCCCTGTCCTATGGACTAATAATCAAGACTGTTCTCAGGACCTCATCCAAGACAACCCACCAGAAAGCGCTCGACAGCTGTTCAGCATATATCTGTGTGTTGGTGATATCTTATACTCTTCTCAGCACTGGCACACAGGTAGGGTCAGCATACTGCTGCTCACATTCATATTCTCTTGGCCAACCTCAATTTCCTTGTCCCTCCCATGTTCAATCCTGTCATTTATGGGATCAAGAAAAAGACCTTCATGACAAACTGAGAAAATATACCTGTAGAATGTTATTTTCTGGGGCCACTGACTTTAAACTAACATTACAAAAGGGGGAAAGAGTATCCCTTCATTAATCACAGGTAATCTGTCTTTCTTTCTTTGAGCTCAGTGTTGTGGAATTTCACAGTTTAAGAGGTTCCTAACACCTAATCTCTGATTAGGACATCTCAATGCGTGACTGTCATGGGATGCACATCCATGCACCCTGGGTCTATGATCTATATGATTTTTCTGTTCACTTATGCACTGTAATTGTATCATTTTATGCCAATCAAGCAATATAGTGTTCCTTTATGAGCGTTCATAACATATGCAGTATGATTGCTATGGTATCATGGTTGCTGAAGCATCATGCATGTGTACAGCTGTGTAGCATGTCTTGCATGCCCCATGGATGAGGGAGACAGACAGAATTCAGTCACAGCTGAGAGCAGAGGATGGCGAGGTGCATAACAAAGGGCTGATGTTGGCCCAAAAAGCAGGTGTGAGGTGGAGACTTAAAACAAAGAGATACATAGAACAGAGGGGAAAAAAGCAAGGAAACCTGTGGCACTTAAAGACTATCAGATTTATTTATTGCATGAACTTTTGTGGGAGAAAATCCCACTTCCTCATACTTGGCACAGAACAGAGAAACTACCTTGAAACATCTCTTAAAGGGGGGAGGGAGGCTTGCCTTGGAAGAGGCAGAGGTGACTGTAAACTGTCTTAACCATACTTGAGGGGTGAGATGAGGATATTTGTAGAAGTGTCATAGGTTTAGAAGGCACATTATAATTTTACTTCATTTGTGACAACTACTGATTCATTTATGTTAAGATTGTTTATTGATTTTCTATATACTCATTTAAATCATATCTTGATCAATAAAGTAGTAGTTGTTTTATCTAAAGCTGTGTGGACTTCAGAGGACACATGTGAAGGATGCTGGGCACATTCCATTTCAGTGTTAAATGGATGGATATGAGAGTATGGTGATTGGAGAATAACCCCAATCCCTGGAAGAAAGAAGTTTCCATTGTGGTATCTGGGACTGGACGTGCTTGCAGGGGACCATCACCTGAGTGGCCAGAGGGTGCGCACATGCTGCTGGGACCAATCACACACAAAAGACTGATGTGTACTGACTCTTGAGTGATTGACCACTGGGCAAAGTGGGGTGAATAGGTGTCCAGGAGTGGATATTTGGGCAGGTAACAGGGGCACTCCAGACAGGATCTAGGAAGCAGCCTGTCACATCTACTCTCTTTTTTGCTGAATTCCATCTCTCTGACCGTTATTTTATCTCTTTGAGCATTATCTATCATCTGCCACCACCACATACCTTGTCATTCAGCCTTTCCATGACGTCCCAAGCTGATGGCTTCTCATATGATCTCAGACCTATTTTCTGCCAGTATGGATGTTTATTTTCAGCAATCCTCACGCTCCTTCATCTTTGACTCTTTTGCTGCCCTCCGATATCACAAAGTCTCCAAATATTTCATTAAGCAGGCCCAACAATCCTTTTGAGTCTCCCGAAATCAGTCTCTCTGAATGCTTATCTGTCCAACGCTTAGTGTTTTCCCCTCTGCTTCATTCCCTTTTCCCCAAAAAGTCATGAAAGCTGCCCTGAATTATCTGCTCATTTGGCACACACATGGCACACAGACTAGGGTCAAAATGAACAGAAGTCTATCTAACAGAAATATCATAGGGGTAAAAGGTTAAATAGTGAGAAAAAGCAAATAGATGAATTACACTGAAAATAAATAAAGATGTGACCTTTGATAGTAATCAAAATCCCCTTTCTAGTGCAAGTTATGTTACCTCCAAAGTGTTACACTCAAGTCCATTGTCATCAAGGGGACTGAATGTTTGCCAGACAGCATCTCATTTGGATGCTGGAAGGTGGCATAGTCTGTGACATTTTGTGGATCTGGTAGGCCAGTGAGGAGGGGGAGGCATTGTCAGCACTGTGTCTTATAACTCTCTTGACAGTTCATTAAAAAACGCACTATTGAATGAGCAAGGAATAGTACTTTAAAAACACAGAGAGGAGAGGTTCCCAGGTGTGCAGCTAGGAAAAGCCATGTTGGATATTCTGTAGGGTACATCCCCTTATCAACACAACACTGTCCCATATTAAGGAGTGTCTCTAAATCACAACCTTACACAAGCAGATCTCCTGCCTTGCTTAGGCTTACCAGATACCAAAGCATGAAAAGGAGGACATTGGAAGACACATGCACACCCATGGTGCCCCCTTCACCCACCCCAGCTACTGTCCCACAAACATCTGCCCCCCCATCGGTTGGCACCATTTCCATGACCCCACTCCAAGCCATCCAAACCCCCCACGCCCTAGCTCTACATTTTCACTTCACCCCACTCAGCCCCCCAACACCTCGGCAGCCCACCATCCTGATCCCTTCCTCCCACTGCACCCCACCTCCTCTGCCCTTTCTCTGGCTGCCCGACTGTCCCCTAGCCAAACCACTTCCCAGGCTTCCTTACCAGTGGGGCAGGGAAGGGGCTCGCGGGGAATCACAGCTGCACTGGCCTTGGAGGCGACAAATATGATGCCAGCAAAAGAGGGGCCACATGCTGCTTGAGCCTAGTAGGGGTGGGACCTCCCCAGGTGGCAGGAAATGAGGGGAGAGATGGCCGGATTCACTTTTGCCCACAGCCCTTTGCCAGCCCCATGGGAATGTGCTGGAATGCCGTGTTCTGGCGTGCTCCTCTATTTTTAGGGGGCCTGGCTGGAATGCTCCCCCCCAGTGTCCTGGGGCGTTTTGGTTCACTTTAACTGCTTTAAAAAAAAAAAGACAGACAAATTATCTATTTTTAAAATGCCTGCCAGATGGAGGACATGATGGTAAAAAGGAGGATATTTCCTTCTTTTGCCAGACTTCTGGTAACCCTAGGAAAGGAGAACAGAGAAGTGTGAAAAGGAGAACACTGGAGGACACATGAGGAAAAAGTAGTATCAATATAACTGCCATTACCATCTTATGTCATTAAAAATGATTAATGAATGCATGCCCCGCAAACACCTGCCCCCCATCAGATCCCTCTTTCCCCATGTCCCCACTCCAATCCTCCTAACCCTCCATGGCCCAGCTCTCCATTTTCACTTCACACGCCCGACCCCCTCCACACCTCACCAACCTACCATCCCAATCCCTTCTTCTCACAACACTTCACCTGTGTCCTTTCCCTGGCTGCCTGACTGTCCCCAAACCCCTTCCCAGGCCTCCTTACTGGTGCATCAATGGGACTCACAGCCATGCTGAGCGGTTACAAGTATGGTGCCAACCGGCAGGCCAGGAAGGGAGGGTTTGCGCCACTTGGGTCCAGTAGGGGTGGAGACTTGCAAGATGTCAAGAAAAGGAGGGGTGCCTGGGCTTGCTCCAGCCTGCAGCCCCTTGAGCTGGCCCTGGGGGGGGCACGCCAGAACCCTGCATTCTTGTGCGTGCTTCTATTTTGGGGTGGGGGGGGGCTGGCTGGAATGCTTCCCCCAGCATTCAGGGGTGTTCCAGCATACTTTAACCCCTGTAAGTAAAAAGCTGGACAAAATCATGTATTTTTAAAATGCCTGCCAGACTGAAGAAGTGAAAGTAAAAAGGAGGACATGTCCACCTGTTGCCAGATGTCTGGTAACCCTGTCCTTGGTGGTCGTAGTGCTGTGTTGTTATGGCTCACAGCCTTGACACCAGTAAACACTCCACAAGTGTAATGGTCTCATCCTGTTTGTCTGCAGACTACTTTTTGCTTGTATGGTAATGCTGATAGCCTTTGAAAATCTGCCTTCCCAAGTTGTCATCAAAGACAAGTCCTAGGATAGGCAGGAGATCTTTTGGGGTTTTCTCCATTTGCTCCCCTGCTGGGGGAGGAGAGTATTTGAAGGAAAGTATTGCAAGGGAAAGTGCGTGACTTTGAAGAAATCTGGCTGGTGAGGCAGGTCCTGAGTTCAGGGGAGTTAGAAAAATCCACAAGTGGTGCTCTGAAATAGCCAGGTTACTGGGTTAGGCTGCAATGCTGTGAATGCTTGGGAGCAGAGAATAAAGTGAAGAGCTGGAGCTCCATCCAACACGGGTTGAACCTCATGAATTGGGCGGAGAGTAAGAATCATGGCCACATAGGCTGCTGCATGTATCTACACAGGCCCCACCGATGGCAGTCTTAGAAATTGTGATATTTGAAATGTTTCTTGGAATCAGGCAGTGAAAGGATCTTCGTCGTCACTCCATTTCCCTTAATCCAGAGGCCTACCTGGCTTCAGAGGTCCACTTCCACTCTTCCAAGAAACAGAGTCCTCATGACTCCTCCAAAGGAGGTCCAAGATTCACGGTAGAATAGACTCCCCCCCACCAACCCTGTTGTGCTCACTTAGAACAAGGTGAGTCTTTCACCACTAGCCACCTCCCTGACCCGCTGACCAGTGCATTAAGTTGAAACCTGCCACCACTTCTTAAACAACAGCTGTAAGACAAAGAAAGGAGAAATTCAGAAAGTTTGAAGGAAACAGGGAGTCCTAAACTGTGGACATGGAATCTGTAATTGGCAGCATTTGGGGTGTAAGAAAATTTCTGTCTGTCCCTTATATGTCCCAAGTTTCTCACCCAGACCATGGCTGTGCCTTGTGATACCATGAGTAAAATGCCGCTCTAGCAGTGCCTATGCTTCCTCTGGTTGTATTTGGATCATTATGTCTTTGATAAAGAAGTTCAGCATTGCCGATGGAAGTCAAGAGGGCTACAAGTTACTCTGAGAATCTCACATATCTCCTGCTGACTGCTGCTGACTTTCATACCTGAAAGTGAAGTGTTACTTCACCAAACAGAGCAAGAACCCTGCTCACACAGGGAATGATGGAAAGCCACATTTTCTCAGAAAGCTGCAATACCATCAATGGCTGCTTCTCCCCAGCAGTGCCCGCCCCCCATCCAAATCATGTCTGGCCCTTTCCATTCCAATGTCAGTCTTAAATAATTTTTTTATCTAACAAAGTCTCTCTGTGCTGGGCCCTGTCCCTAAGTCCATTGCCTTGCTTTTTCCCACACTCAGCTGGAATATTTCTTATGGGATGGCTGGCACCTGCTATCCCAGTTCTGGCCCAACAGAACCCCACGGTAGATGAACCCTGGGACCCCTTTGGCACAGCATCTCTGGGTTACGCCACTCCCCAGCTGCTGTTCAGCAATACGCATCTGCGTCTACCCCAGTTCTGCTTTGGAGTACCCGCCATGTGACAACTACTACAGGAGAAGCCTAAGAAAGAAAACAACAGAACACCAGTTGTCACCTACAACCCCCAAGTCAGACCCCTACAGCAGATCGTCAAGGATATACAGTCTATTCTACAAGACAATCCCTCACTCTCTCAATTCTTAGGAGACAGATCTCTCCTCCCATACAGACATCCCCCAACCTTAAGTAGATACTCACCAGCATGTGCAGACCTAAGAACAGAATCCTTAAAGCAGACATATCTCTGCAACAAAGTGTGCTGCCAACTTTGCCCACATGTCTGCAAAAAAGATGCTATTACAAGACATAATAAAACCAGCTATGCCATCAAAGGCTCATTCACCTGCTCATCCACCAATGGAATTTATGCAATCAAGCGGGAGAAATGCCCCTCTGCCTTATATATGGGACAAACATGAGAGTGTCCACACAAAAGAATAAATGAGCACAAATCTGACATCAGAAATCACAACACTCTAAAACCAGTGGGTAAGAATTTCAATCTTCCTGGATCACTCCTTTGATGATTTACTAATTGCGGTGTTCAGACAGGTAAATACCAGATGAAGGCTTCAAATAGAAGCTACAAAACTCAAATTTATTTGCAAATTTGACTGTATTTGTTTAGGGCGTATTAGAGGATTTTGGATTTATATCTCATTACAACATGCGATTTGACCTCATCTTAGTCTATATGCTCTTCTCTAGTGTTTGAATCTTAACAACTGCTTTGATTTGCTGTTGCACTGTGACCTGATGCCATGACTCATGAGGTCCCTTCCAACCCTATGATTCTATGATTCTATGACTTACACCTCCCTGCATTTATTTTCCTCCCATTCTTTAAGATCCCCTGTCTTCAAAGACCTCATGAAGTGGGATGTTCTCCCATGAAAGCTCAAGCGATAAACAAATTTGTTAGTCTTTTAAGAGCCACAGGACTCCTCATTTATTTTGCTGAACTAGACTACTACATCTGCCTCTTTGGAATGAGTCATGTGGCACTTTTGAACAAATGAAGGAAACCCCAACAGTCTCCTTGTTTCTTCGGGGAGTTCATTTTGATGGAAACTTGGAAAGACAGATTTGCAGAAGCTATTGGCATCACCACAAAAAGAGAAAGTAGCTTGTAGAAAGCCAGGATGAGACCATGTGCTTACAAGCTGGTTACTGGTGACAGGGATGGAAGCCATAATAGCAGATCTCTAAGGCCCCCATGGTCACAGGATGTTGCAGAACACTTTAGTTGTTTCTGTGATGCCCAAAATATCACAGGTTATGCCGAAATGCAGCATCTAAGCAGAGTGCTTTCTGGAACCGATTGGATCCCCTTTATGAGAAAAGGTACCTGAGAAAGTCTTCAGAGGCAACAGATAACTTTCATCAGAAAAGGGATATAGAACAATATAGAAGTGGAAAGCCTGATGTTATATGTTTCTTTATTTTCCATGTAACTCACCTATGTTCGCTTTACACAATTTCCATTTCCATTTGTGATTTTTGTATTAAATGGACATTTTGTTTATTTTGACCCCAATTTTTTTGCCATCCCAAAATGAACTGAAAATTAAGGTCAGTTTTCTTGCCCTCAGAGGAGCCTAAATGGTGTGATATCCCCAAGGCTATGTCTACATTTAGAAGGTTAGTTCAAATTAAATTAATTCAAACTAATTGATTCAAACTAATAATGATTAGGTTGAATTAAGTTAATTCAAACTAAAATGGTCACAACAGAAACCCTAATTCAAACTAGCATGTCCATGCACAGGTCTTGCTAGTTCAAATTAGGTATGGGGCGCTATTGCATAGAGAAAAATCAAGCTGTGGCTAATTCAAACTAACAGTTAGTTCTAATCAACACAGCTACATTGGGTTAATTCAAACTAATGAGTTCTAATTAACCATCACTTCAAAGTTAAATGAGGTTTTATAACTTGTAAGTTAGCTTTCATCAATTTGAACTAAGGCATTACTTAGTTTGAATTAATGAAAGCCAGTGTGGCCATGAATTTATTTAATTTGAATTGATCCTCATTAAATGAAATTACATTGTAAGTGTAGACATGCCCCAATGCTATATCTATACTTAGGTTAATTCGACTTTACTGAAT
Organism: Podocnemis expansa; assembly: GCA_007922195.1. Classification (NCBI taxonomy): domain Eukaryota; kingdom Metazoa; phylum Chordata; order Testudines; family Podocnemididae; genus Podocnemis; species Podocnemis expansa. The sequence goes on along the minus strand of ML682186.1, from coordinate 79,597 downwards.
TTGAACTAATTAGTTTGAACTAATAATTATAATTTTGAATTTAGTTAATTCAAATTAACCCAGTCACACTAGAAACCTTAAATGGAACTAGTGTGTCTATGCACAGGACTTGCTCGCTCAAATCAGGTAGGGGACGCTATTTCATATGGAAAATTAAGCTGTGGTTATTCAAACTAACAGTTCAAATTAACACAGCTACACTGGGTTAATTCTAACTAAATGAATTTGAATTAACCATCACTTTGAACTTAAGGGAGGCTTTATAGTTTTGAACTAGGCTTTCTTTAGTTTGAATTAAGGGAACTCCTTAGTTTGAACTAAAGAAAGCAAGTGTGCACATGCTCTAATTTAGTTTGTATTAAGCCTCCTTAATTCTAACTAAATTGTAAGTGTAGACATACCCCAAGTGTCTGTTTATTAAGGATTGAGACCAACCAGTCTGGGGACAGTCACGACTGGACGTTATTGTTGAGGGCTGGTGGAAGGAATTGATAGACGCCTTGTGATGGCACAGAGCAGGTGTGCAAACATGGATGAGCATGTGTATGCTGGAGCCCATCCACGTGGAGATGAGGTAGACCCACCATATCGCACAGCAACAGCCCCAAATTTACCACCACATGTGTGAGGCCAACCAGCAGCCATTGGCCATGGCTACAAGTGCAGCACAGTTCTGCTTGTGTCTGTGGCTGCCAGCTAATTGGGAGTACCACAGATGTTGTGCTGAAATTCTCATCATTGCTAGGTGCTGTGGTAGGAGGGACCCTCCTCTCCCTTTCCCTTTTAGTCCCACAGCTCTACTTGCTAAAGAAGAAATGGACTAGGAGTGCTGGCTCTCTGGCTCCATTTCCTTCCTAGCAACTGGAACATCTCAGGCATCTCCCTGTCACAGAACTGGAAGCTGATGTTGGCTGACCCACCCTCCAGTCAGAGGGGTCTGGCCACAAAACTTGGGCTTCATAAGCCCCTGGCACAGAAGGGTAAAGTAATACAAGATGGAGGAGAGAAAGGAATAGTGAGAGTCAACAAGCATACTCATGGAAAATAGGGCGGAGAGTATATTAGAAGACAGGTAGTGTGGAAGTCAGGGATAGGGTGAGTGACATGGTATGTGGGATGAGGGATGGTGTGTAATGCTGAGACATCGGGTGATGGTCAGACAGCCGGAACTCAGCAACAGAGAGACCATCAGAGTAATAATACATTAGATGAAAGGAACTGCTCATACTCTGAAATTCCAAGAGGTTGACCGCAGCAAAATTGAGGTGCAACACACCTTCTCAAAGAGCAGTTATTCTTTCCCCTCTCATCACTCAGGCTTGCAGTCAATGGATACAGGTGATCACATTCTGCAAGTGGATTTTCCCATGAAGCTCTTTGTTTTTGACCCCATAAATAATAGGGTTGAGCATCGGGGGGAAAAGGACATAAATGTTTGCCAAGAGGACATGAACATGGACAGGGATGCCCTGACCAAACCTGTGTGTGAGGGAGGAAAAGAACAAGGGACTGTAAGAAATAAGTATCATACTGATGTGAGCTGTACAAGTGTTGAGAGCTTTTTGGTGTTTTTTCTTGGAGGAGATCCCGAGTAGGGCTTGGAATATTAGACCATACGAAAGGCCAATGAGTGTCAGATCTAAGGCAATGATCACAAATGACATCACCAAACTGTACGTCTGGTTAACTGTGGTGTCTGCACATGACATCTTCACGATAGCCATGTGCTCGCAATACATCTGGGGGATAACACGGTTGGTACAGAATGACAGCCTCCCGAGGAGAAGAGCCACAGGCAGCATCAGAACAGCCTGTATCAAACCCACTAAACCTATCTTAGCAATCCATGCATTGGTGAGGATGGTGGTGTATCTCAGAGGATCAGATATGGTGACATAACGATCGAAGGCCATTATCACAAGGATGGCTGAATGCATAGCAGCAAACGTGTAAAGGAAGAAAACCTGGGTGACACAGCCATCCACAGAGATGTCTTTGATACCAAACCAAAACATAAATAGTGCCTTTGGGACAACACAAGTAGATGTACCAATGTCTGTAAGTGCCAGCATGCAGATCAGCAGAAACATGGGCTTGTGCACTGTCTGATCTTTACTTACAACAAAAAGAACTGTGAAATTTCCCAGCAGGCTGAGGATGTAGAACATAACAAAAGGGATGGAAATCCAGATGTGGGCAGCTTCTAGTCCAGGGATGCCATTTAGGAAGAATATTGATGGAGCAGGGGTTGTGAGGTTCAAAGCTTCCATGAGTTGGCCAATGCACCAGTCAAGCTCAGAAATGTTCAAGTAGCCTATGAAGGGGTAGAAGTATAGCCAGCAATAATATGCATTTAATAACAAATTTCATGGTAAATATTTTAGAGCTAATAACAATCCAGGAAAAAAATGCATTATTTCCCTCTATTTGGTGCTTATGAGGCCATTGTTGAAGTAATCATCTTGTTTCCATCCCTTCACTACAGGAAGGATATGGATGAACCACAAAGACAGTCCAGCACAAGATAGCAAAAAAAAAAAAAAAAAAAGTGGGGGTGGGGAAGCTTCGACACATCATTTATGAGGAGAGGTTCAGGAAACTAGGCCTTTTTAGTCTGTTGAAGAGAACAATGGGGGGATTAGGTAGCAGCCACCAACATGAGCAGGGGTCCAGAGACGATGGAGCTAACTTGTACTAAGCGGTAGCAGATGGCAGCATTAGGAGAAGACGTCTCAAGTTGTAATAGGGGAGGTTATGGTTGATTATTTTTGTGGAAACTAAGCCTGAAACAAGATCTTAACAGACATCAACAACTGATATTAAGATTTTTTTTTTTTTTTTTTTTTTTATTACTAGTGTGCTGAAGCTCTGCAGTGGATTTCCTGTGGGGGGTGTTTGAATCTTGATCCACAGAGGGTTTTTTTGTTTTGTTTTGTTTTGTTTTTTCCAATACTCATGTTGAAATAGCTTTTCTTTAGATATTTTATTTGGTTTTCTTCCTGACTTGAGCAAGGGGTGGAACAAGATGACCTTCTGAGGTCCTTTTGAAAAAATAATCTTCTATTATACTATGATTTCACATGGCACCTAACTGTTTTGGCCAAAATGCAGTTCTATAAATTCAGGTGGCACCACATTATTTACTAGATAGTCCAGTCCTGAGATGTCCTCAGAGGGAGCGCATCAAGCCCAGCTAACAAAAAGCACAATGGAGGATGACATTCAATATTGAGAAGTGCAATTTAAGCCCACTTGAGGGAAAAATTTCAACTCCTCCAAGACTAACGACGTTCTCACTCATCTCTATGATTCAGGACCAGGACCTGGTGTGATGGTACACTGCTCTGTGAAGACCTACTCAAACCTCCAGCATGGACAAAAATTAAGCAGACTGGAACAGAGGATAAGTTAGCTGGTGAATAATACTGAAAATAGAGCTCCATGAGATTAATCAGCCAGTGTGTCACCTACCTCTGGACTCTTCTGTGTAATACTGAGAAACCTTGTAAAACAGGGTATCAGAAAACTAGAGTGTTTCAGGGAAGAACAATGGGAAAGATTAAAGGCCAGGAGGAAATTCTTGCGGGAAGATGATTGAAAAGACTGGGAATGTTACAAGTGTAATAAGAGTGGATTTGAGAAGACAGTGAGATATTGGCTGGTTAGCATATAACTCAGGATCAATAGGACATTCAATTATAGTGAAACATATCAAATGTAAAACTCATTTTGAAAAAGAATGTTTTCTTCATTCAATATAGAATTAAATAGAGAAACTCCCTACTACAACAAGATGAAGTTGAGGGCAGGAGCTAAGCAAGATGAAGAATTTGGGGGTGGGGAGCTTTCCACGGATACTAAAAATCTAAGGTCTTTAAACAGTAGTTTTAGCTACTTGGGGAAACCTTGTGCCCATGTGTTTCAGGGCTAAAGCCAATCTCTGGCTGTGAAGCCTTAAATTGACGCATTCAGGATGGTTACATTATTCCCCCAACAGCTTCTTCAACAGCACCTGTGCTTGGTGGTGGTGGTGAGAGAACACTGAACTGCCTAAGTAAAAGAACCATAGCTCCAGTCCATGATCTAGTTCCTCTGCTGGAAAGGCACCAGGTTTTACTCAAGGAAACAGCAATTATCATGCCAGGCTGGGACTCTCTGCTCTGTTACTTTCCCTGTTTCTTAAACATGTACTTCAAGGCACCCAGCTTTCTGTGTGACATAAATAATGCCTTTTCCCCTCCCATTATTCTGTATTGTTAACTGACAAGGATAAGCAGAGCTACCTGCCAACAAACAACCTGCTTACCTTTCTAATGCCTGAACACTGATAACGTTTGCAGATACCATGAAAATTGGGGAATTGCAAATAATGGAGAGGACAGGTCAGTGAAATGGAGTTTTCCTGACTGGTTAGTAAACTGTTTGAAAACAAACAATCCATGTTCTATGAAACCATGTTCTGTTAAAGCTATATAGATGTATTTATCTGAGAACAATGAAGGTAGGAAATATTTATAGAATGGAGAAAACTATCATGGGGATTAGTAACAATGAATGAGATCACAGGGTGCTAAATTTACATTAGTTAAGTATGAGCTCTGTGTGATCCTGTGTCCAAAAGAGCTGATGTGATTCTGAGTTTATAAACTGTGGATTTCAAGTAGAGATAGAGAAGTTATCTTATCTCTTTCTTTGGCACTGGTGCAACTGCTGCTCAAGTAATGGGTTCACTTCTGGTATCCTCAAGTAAAGATGCCTGTTGAGACATTAAAGTCAATTTCAAGAACTGCCTCCAGAACATTTAGATATCTAGAAATTCCACCTTAAAGTGATAGACATAAAAAGAACTCTATTGACTCTAGTTCAAAAGAGATGTTTAAGGGTTGACAGTCCTCAGGTACTGACCTAGGAAACAGATATTTCACTGTTATTTCACTCTTCAAACTAGCACAGAAAGGTCTAAAACCATCCAATGAGTTGAGTTAAAGTTAGTAAAATTCTGATTATACAAAGACCAAGAGTCCAGTGGCATCTAAAAGATTAACAGATTTCTTTGGGTGTAAGCTTTCAGAGGTGACTGTCAGATGCAGGTGGGTTGTAGACCATGAAAGTTTATGCATTAGGAAAGCTATAAATCTTTAAGCTGCGACAGGAGTATTGTTGATTTTGGTGTATACCAGCCAACACAGCTACTCCTCTGGAAATTCTGACTATAAAGATGGGTACACTTTTTAAATACAAAGAGAAATTAAACACTGGAGCAATTGACTAACAGCCTCAAAAGATCTTCTGCGATTGGGAGTTCCTGAACCACATTAAGGTGTGTCTCTAACAGCTCTGCTCTATGAATTCCCTCTGAATGAGGTCTCTGTCCTGGGCTATGCAGAAGGTCAGATTAGATGATCACATTGGTCCCTTCTGGCCTGGGTATCTGTGAGCACGTCCCAACAAAACATGTAGGCATCAGTTTGAGTCCTTTTGCCTGAAAACTGGTCCTTGAGCCTTACAGAAGGCATTTTCTTTACTTTTACTCATTACAGTGCAGAATTTAGCCCCAGAAGGCAAATGTGTCTTATGACTTTAGAGCCTGAAAAATGATATTTTAGGTGTGTTTTCACATGACTGAAGCATCCCGTGAGACCCTGCCTGGATGAACATTTCAGCATGCGAAAAACGTAGACATGATTTATAAAATCTCATCTTGAGGAATGTATGTACAACTGTCCCCATTAATATTTAATGGAGTTGGCTAACAAATAATTGCAGATTCCAAGGTAAAGTGTCTGTGTTCCTGTGTATCATGGTATCAGCCAGTGGAAACCAGCTCCTCCAAGCATCAGCTCTACTTACTTAGACACTGACATCACCAGGAGTTGCCCGCTTTCATTATAGTGGGTGCAGACTTCTCAGTGTGCTTGTTGTCCCTGAGTAGCAGCTCCCAAAGCACCACACACTGTGTATAGGTTCAACAAGAGTCGCAGCACAGGCTTCTTGGCATCTGCTAGTCTAAGGGTGATGTTCCTCACAAGAGGAAGAGTTGTGGTGAGCTTGGAGTGGCTTGGAGTTCTGGAAAGCCACAGGTGCAATGACTATGGAGAAGATACTTCTCCCCAGCATCCTGTTGGAAAAATTGTGTGAATAATTTGAGACAGGAGGAAGGTCGAAGTAAGAAACAAGAAAATGATCTTAAACACAAATATTTGTCCAAACTATTTGCAACTAATCCTTCGGTCAAATTTTAAATCCCTTCCTGCTCTTGAAAATCCTAAACAGCTGATGCCTTATTTTGGAGAAATCTTCACCAGTTTGCTCTTGACTTGAAGGTTCTGCAACCCTTAGGAATAATTTTACTGTTAAAAAAGAAAAAAAAAAGGCAACTCACAAAAATTGCACACAGCGGAGAGGCAATCTCCTTCCTGGAGTTTGAACATCACTGTATGAATCTCATAACTGACACGCACAGGCCTGGGTAGGAAACTTTATGATTCCTCTGTACAGTCCCTGTAGAGTCTCAGGTTGGCCAGCACTCCAGCACAATTCCCTGAGCTCTGTGGACTGTGGGAAGAGTTGAAAATAAACCCTGGAGAATTTCAGCCACAGAGAGCCTCCTTACAGTGAAGAAATGAGTCACTGCTAAAAGAGGCTCAAAAGATCAGAGCAATTTGGGCTTAATGAGACTAAATTGAGTGCTTGTGCACTGCTAAAGCCCCAGAGAGAAAAGAAGAGTCATGGCTTAGATGTACTCATTTATCTATCAGCATTTCTGTGTTTCTGCTCATTGTCATAGAATCTGTTGCTACTCCTGGCAAAAGAGCTGTGTACTGAATCCCTGAGGCTACATGTACTCTCAGAAATTTAATTTGAGTTAAACAAATTTGAACTAATCAATTCAAAGTAATAATGATTAGTTTGAATTCAGTTAATTCAAATTAACCTGGCCATACTAGAAAATCCAATTCAAACTAGCATGCTCATGGACAGGAGCTGGTAATTTGAATTGGAAGAGGGGCACATGGGAAATGTGGTAAGATGGCCCCTGAGAAGGGCCAGTGCCACACTTAATCCCAGAAAAGCAGGAAGTTGCCTCCGTCCCCTGCCCATTGTGGCTGGCAAGAGGCAGAGCGAGTAGGTCATGGACCGAGCCCCGCTCAGGCAGCTTGCTGCTGAGGTGCCCAGCAGCTGCACAACCCTGCCCAGTGCGCCGGTTGCCTGGAGCATGGTGTTTTTGGACCCTGGCAGCAGAGAGGGAGGCACCAGCACCCAGAGCTGTAACACAATGTTTTGCCAGCTGGGGTGCGTTCCAATGGGAACACACCCCTTTCCATTAGCGGCGCTCAGAGCTGGCGCTGAAAAGCTGCCACTGTAATAGCTCTGCTCTATTGAGTTATGGCCCTGCCAGCACCGCTACCACACTGGCCCTGCCTGCTGCTGCAGACACCCTACTGCCCTCTATGCTTCATCGCTTCTAGGCATGTGAAGCCAGCTGCAACTGGTGGGATCACGGTCTCCTGACCACTTGGGATGATGACCAGTGGCATTCAAACACATTGTGGACATGCTATTTCACCTGGGGAGGGGACTGCAGGCACCCACAGGGTGAAGTGCAGCCCAGCGCCTCACCCCGCCATCTTTAAAGCCCCGGCTACCCCCAAACCCTGCCGCGGGGTCAGGGGTGCCTGGCTCGAGCCCACCGCCTGGGCTTCCCCCAAACCCTGCCGCCGGGTTTGGGGGAAGCCCGGGCGGGGGGTTGAGGCACCCTGCAGCGGCTCACTCCCCCCGCCGGGGGCTACAGCCCCCTTTCTGGGGCTGAGGGACAGCTCTGCACCCTGGCCAGGGAGCTGAGGGTTCCCTGGCCAGAGTGCTGAGGGTCAAATGTTGTTTCGGAACACTTTATTCTGAAACAACATGTCCCAACGTGGTTGTTTTGAAACAACTCCTTTCGAAACAACGTTGTTTCTAAAGGGAATGAGGTTTAAGTTGTTTCGAAACAACGCCCTTGTTTCAAAACAATGGTACGTCATGTGGCCATGGCGTTTCTTATTTTGAAACAACCTCTGCTGTTTTGAAATAAGAATGCTGTGTGAACACACCACATGATCCTGGAGGCCCTGGTCGATCACCAGAGCCTCTTCACGAACATCTATGCTGGCTGGCCAGGGAGAGCACACAATGCCCGCAGGCTGAGGAACTAGGGCCTCTACAAGCGAATACATGTGGGCACCTTCCTTCCCCCACAATGACATGACCATCGGGGATATCCAAGTGGCCATCCTTCTGGTAGGGGATGCTGCCAACCCTCTGCTCCAATGGCCTATGAAGCTGTACAAAGGTCACCTAGATGTGAGGTGGGAGGTTTTTAACAGGAGGCTGAACAGGTGTCATCAGGTGGTGGAGTGTGTCTTTGGGATGCTCAAAGCCAGATGGTATTGTCTCCTAATGCACCTCCACCTTGTGGAGGAAACCATCCCAAAGGTCTTCAGTGCTTTTGTCATCCTGCCTAATATCTGTGAACTGTGGGGTGCCAGGTTCCCCCCTCCATCTGGGAGGCAGAGGCCGAACAACTCACTGCATGTTTGTACCAGCCAGCAGCAGCTGGAGTGGGCACAGTGAAGAGCCCACACAATCTGGCAGGCACCTACACTTACACTTCCCTGCATTTATTTTCCTCCCATTCTGTATGATCCCTTATCTTCATAGACCTGATGAAGAGGGATGTTCTTCCATGAAAGCTCAAGCAATAAATAAATGTGCTAGTCTTTAAGTGCCACAGGACTCCTTGTTTGTTTTGCTGAACTAGACTACTACATCTGCCCCTTTGGAATGAGTCATGTGGCACTTGTGAGCAAATAAAGGAAACCCCAAAAGTCTCCTTGTTCCTTCTGGGAGTTCATTTTGATGGAAAACTTGGAAAGACAGACTTGCAGAAGCTATTGGCATCACTACACAAAGAAAAAGAAGCCTGTAGAAAGCCAGGATGAGACCATGTGTTTGCAAGCTGCTTACTGGTGGGAGGGATGGGAGCCCTAATAGCAGATCACTAGGGCCCCCACGGTCACAGGATGTTGCAGAACACTTTAGTTGTTTCTGTGATGCCCAAAATGTCACAGATTATGCCGAATTGCAGCGTGTAAGCAGAGTGCTTTCTGGAACCGACTGGATCCCCTTTATGAGAAAAGGTACCTGAGAAAGTCTTCAGAGGCAACAGATAACTTTCATCAGAAGAGGGATATAGAACACTATAGAAGTGGAAAGCTTGAGGTTATATGTTTCTTTATTTTCCATTTGACTCATCTATGTTTGCATTACACAGTTCACATTTCCATTTGTGATTTTTGTATTAAATGGACATTTTTATTATTTTGACCCCAATTTTTTTGCCATCCCAAAAGGAACTGAAAATTAAGGTCTTATTTCATGTCTTCGGAGGAGACTAAATGGTGTGATATCTCCAAGGCTATATCTACACTTAGAAGGTTAGTTTGAACTAGCTTAATTCAAACTAATTAATTTGAACTAATAATGATTAGTTTGAATTAAGTTAATTTGGACTAAAATGGCCACAGTAGAAACCCTAATTTAAACTGTCATATCCATGCTCAGATCTTACTAATTCGAATTAGCTAGAGGCGTGCTATTACATAGGGAAAATCAAGCCATGGCTAATTTGAACTAATTGTTAGTTCAAATTAACACACCTACATTGGGTTAAATTGAACTAAGGAGTTTGAATTAAGCATCACTTCAAAGTTAAATGAGGTTTTATAAATTCTAAGTTAGCTTTCATCAATTCAAACTAAGGCATTTACTTAGTTTGAATTAATGAAAGCCAGTGTGGCCATGCATTTATTTAATTTGAATTGATCCTCATTAATTCAACTTAAGTTATAAGTGTAGGCATACCACCAGTGTCTGTTTATTAAGGATTGAGATCAACCAGTTTGGGGACACTCAGGACTGGAAGTTATTGTTGGGGGCTGGTGGATGGAATTGATAGAGGCCTTGTGATGGCACAGAGCAGGTGTGTGAACATGGGTGGCCACCATATTGCCCAACAGCAGTCCCAATTTTACCACCACATCTGTGAGACCAACCAGCAGCCACTGGCCATGGCTGCAAGTGCAGCACAGTTCTGCTTGTGTCTGTGGCTGCCAGCTAATTGGGAATACCACAGCTGTGGTGGTGAAATTCTCATCATTGCTGAGTGCTGTGGTAGCAAGGCCTCACCTCTCCCTTTCCATTTTCCTTCCACAGCTCTACTTGCTAAAGAAGAAATGGACCAGGACTGCTGGCTTTCTGGCTTCACTTGCTACGTAGTAACTGGAACATCTCAGGCAGCTCCCTGTCACAGAACTGGAAGCTGATATTGGCTAACCCACCCACCAGACACAGGGTCCAGCCAGAAAACATGGGCTGCATACGCCCTTGTCACAGAGGGGAAAAATAATACAAGACGAAGGAGGGAAAGGAATGGTGAGAGTCTACAAGCATACTCATGGAAAATAGGGCGGAGAGTATATTAGAAAAAAGGTAGTCTGGAAGTCATGGATAGGGTGAGTGTCATGGTATATGGGATGAGGGATGTTGTGTGATGCTGAGAGATCAGGTGATGGTCAGACAGCTGAAACAGCAGCAGAGAGACCATCAGAGTAATAATACATTAGATGAAAGGAACTGCTCATACTCTGAAACTCCAAGAGGCTGAGCTCAGTCAAATTGAGATGCAACACAACTTCTTGGAGAGGAGTTATTTTTTCCCCTCTCATCACTCAGGTTTGAAGTCAATGGCTGCAGGTGATCACATTCTGCAAGTGAATTTTCCCACTTTCTCACGCAGCTCTTTGGTTTTGACCCCATAAATGATAGGGTTGAGCATTGGGGGGAAAAGGATATAAATGTTTGCCAAGAGGACATGAACATGGACAGGGATGCCCTGACCAAACTTGTGTGTGAGGGAGGAGAAGAGCAAGGCACTGTAAGAAATAAGTATCACACTGATGTGAGCTGTACAAGTTTTGAGAGCTTTTTGGTGGTTTTTCTTGGAGGAGATCCCAAGTAGGGCTCGGAGTATTAGACCATAGGAGAGGCCAATGAGTGTCAGGTCTAACGAAATGACCACAAATGATATCACCATACTATATGTCTGGTTAACTGTGGTGTCTGCACATGACATCTTCACAACAGCCATGTACTCGCAGTACATTTGGGGGATAACACGGTTGGTACAGAATGACAGCCTCCCGAGGAGAAGAGCCACAGGCAGAATCAAGAGTATAGCCCGTATCAAACCCGCTAAACCCAGTTTAGCAATCTGTGCATTGGTGAGGATGGTGGTGTATCTCAGCGGATCAGATATGGCGACATAACGATCAAAGGCCATTGTCACAAGGACAGCTGAATGCACAGCAGCAAGCATGTAAAGAAAGAAAACCTGGGTAACACAGCCATCCACAGAGATGTCTTTGATACCAAACCAAAATATAAGCAGAGATTTTGGGACAACACAGGTAGGCGTAGCAATGTCTGTGAGTGCCAGCATGCAGAGCAGCAGAAACATGGGCTTGTGGAGGGTCTGGTCTTTACTTACAACAAAAAGAATTGTGAAATTTCCCAGCAGGCTGAGGATGTAGAACATAACAAAAGGGATGGAAATCCAGATGTGGGCATCTTCTAGTCCAGGGATACCATCTAGGAATAATATTGATGGGCCAAGGGATGTGAGGTTCAAAGCCTCCATGAGTTGGCCAAGCACCGATCAAGCTCAGAAATGTTCAAGATGCCTGTGAAGGAGTAGAAGCACAGCCAGCATGGTTAGGCATTTGATAACAAATTGCATGGTAAATATTTTAGAGCTAATGACAATCCAGAGAAAGAATTTGCATTATTCCCCTGTCTTTGCACGCATAAGGCCAAAGTTGAAGTACTGTGTCCTATTTTGGTCCCTTCACTATGGGAAGGATGTGGATGAACTACAGAGAGTCCAGAACAAGTTAGGAAAAAAATGGAGGGGGGATCAGTACATCACTTATTAGGAGAGGCTGAGGAAACTAGACATTTTTAGTCTGCCAAAGAGAACAATGGGGGATTTGATAGCAACCACCAACATGAGCAGGGGTCCAAGGACAATGGAGCTAATGGGTACTAATTGGTAGCAGATAGCAACATTAGGAATAGTGGTCTCAAGTTGCAATAGGGGAGGTTATGGTTGATTCTGTTTCTGGAAACTAAGCCTGAAACAAGATGTTAACAGACATCAACAACTAATATTAGGATTTTTTTTTTCATCAGTAGTGTGCTGAAGCTCTGCAATAGATTACCTGGGGAGGTGCCCGAATCTCCATCCATAGAGTTGTTTCAATACTCATCTTGAAATAGCCCTTGTTCGGATATTTTATTCAGTTTTCTTCCTGACTTGAGCAGGGGGTTGAAAAAGATGACCTTCTCACGTCCTTTCCAAAACTAATCTTCTCTTATTGTATGACTTCACATGGCACCTAATTATTTTGGCCAAAATCCACTTCTAGAAATTCAGGTGACATCACATCATTTAAGAGGTAGTCCAGTCTTGAGGTGTCCTCAGAGGGAGCTCACCAAGCTGAGCTAACAAGAAGCATAATGGAGGATGATATTCAATATCAAGAAGTGCAATTTAAGTCCATTCGAGGGAAAAAATTCAACTCCTCCAAGACTAGCAAGGTTTCCACGTGTCTCTGTGATCCAGGATCGGGACTTGGTGTATTGGTACACTGCTCTGTGAAGACCTATTGAAACCAGCAGCATGAACAAAAAGTAAGCAAAGGTGGGAACAGAGGATGAGTTAGATGAGGAATAATACTGAAAACATAGCTCCATGAGACTAATCAGTCATTGTGTCACTTGCCTCTAGACTCCTCTGTGCAATACTGAACACCTTTCTAAAACAGGGTATTGGAAAACTAGAGTGGTACAGGGAAGAGCAATGGGAAAGATAAAGGACCAGGAGGAAACTCTTGCCAGGAGCGAGTTGAAAAGCCTGGGAATGTTACAAGAGTAATAAGAGTGGATTTGAGAAGACTGTGAGATACCGCCTGGTGAGTATATAATTCAAGATCAATAGGACATTCAATTAAAGTGAAACATATCAAATTCAAAACTCATTTAAAAAGAATAATGTTTTCTTCATTCAGTATAGAATTAAACAGAAAAAGTCACTACAACAAGATGAAGTTGAAGTCAAGAGCTAAGCAAGAATAAGATTTTTTGTGTGTTGGGGAGCTTTCCACGAATAGTGAAAATCTAAGGTTATTAAACAATAGTTACAGTTAAATGAATATTTGGAGAAGCTTTATGCCCATGTGTTTCAGGGCTAAAGCCAATCTCTGGCTATGAGGCCTTAAACTGACACATTCTGGTGGCCACATTATTCCCCCACAAGCTTCTTCAACACCACCTGTGGTTGGTGAGAGGACACCAAACTGCCTGAGTAAATGAACCATAGCTCCAGTCCATGATGTGGTTCCTCTGCTGGAAAGGAACCAGGTTTTCCTCAAGGAAACAGATATGCCCATGCCAGGCTGGGACTTTCTGCTCTGTTACTTTCTGTTTCTTAAACATGTACTTCAAGGCACCCAGCTTTCTGTGTAACATAAATAATGCCTTCCCCCCTCCCCATTATTCTGTCTTATTAACCGACAAGAGTAAGCATAGATACCTGCCAACAGACTACCTACTAACTGTTATAATGCTGAAATACTGATAATATTTGCAGGTGCCATAAAAATTGGGGGATTGCAAATAATGGAGAGGACAGGTCAGTGAAATGGAGTTTTCCTGACTGGTTAGTAAACTATTTGAAAACAATCAATCCATGTTCTACAAAACCATGTTCTATTAAAGCTATATAGATGTATTTATCTGAGAACAATGAAGGTAGGCAATATTTACAGAATGGAGAAAACTATCATGGGGATTAGTAACATAGAATGAGATCACAGGGTGCTGAAGTTAAATTAGGTAAGTATGAGCTCTCAGCGTGATCATGTGTCCGAAAGAGCTGATGTGATTCTGAGTTTATAAACTGTGGATTTCAAGTAGAGATAGAGAAGTTATCTTACCTCTTTCTCTGGCACTGGTGCAACTGCTGCTCAAGTAATGGGTTCACTTCTGGTATCCTCAAGTAAAGATGCCTGTTGAGACATTAAAGTCAATTTCAAGAACAGCCACTGGAACATTTAAAAGACTAGAAATCTTGCCATAAAGTGATAGACACAAAAGGAGCTCTATCTACTGTAGTTCAAAAGAGATGTTTAAGGGGTAACAGTCTTCAGATACTAAGCTAGGAGACAGATATTGAATAATAGGCTGTTCAAACTAGCTCAGAAAGGTCTAACACCATCCAATGAGTTGAGCTGAAGTTATTAAAATTCTGATTATAAAAACAACAAGAATCTGGTGGCACCTAAAAGACTAACAGATTTCTTTGGGCATACGTTTTCATGGGCTCCAACCCACTTTCTCAGATGTAAGTGGGTTGGAGACCACACAAACTTATGCCCGAGGAAATCTATTAGTCTTTAAGGTGCCACAGGACTCTTGTTGATGTTGGTGTCTACAGACTAACAAAGCTACCCCTCTGGAAATTCTGACTATAAAGAGGAGTACACTTTTTAAAAACAGAGAGATGTTAAACACTGGAGCAATTGACTAATGGCCTTGACAGATCTTCTGTGATTGGGATTTTCTAAATCATGTTAAGGTGTTTCTCTAACAGCTCTGCTCTAGAAATTCCTCTGAGGTCTCCATATTGGGCTATGCAGAAGGTCAGACTAGATGGTCACAATGGTCCCTTCTGGCCTAGGTATGTGTGACTGCATCCCAACAGAATATGCAGGCATGAGTTTGAGTCATTTTGCCTGAAAACTGGCCCTTGAGCCTCAAGGTATTTTCTTTATCTTTACTCATTACAGTGCAGAATTTAGCCCCAGAAGGAAAATGTGTCATGGGATTTTAGAGCCTTAAAAATGGTACTCTAGATGTGTTCTCACATGACTGAAGCATCCCGTGAGACCCTGCCTGGATGAACATTTCAACATGAGAAAAATGTAGACGTGATTCATAAAATCTCACCGTGAGTTATGTATGTACAACTGTCCCCATTAATGTTTAACAGAGTTGGCTAACAAATAATTCCAAAATCCAAATTAGAGTGTCTGTGTTTCTGTGTATCACAGTACCAGCCAGTGGAAACCAGGTCCTCCATGCATCGCTATCTTTACTTAGATGCTGACATGACCAAGAGTTGCTCACTTTCATTATAGTGGGTACATACTTCTCAGTTTGCTTGTTGTCCCTGAGTTGCAGTTCCCAAAGCACGACAGACTGTATCTAGTTTCCACAAGAGTTGCAGCACAGGCTTTTTCGCATCTGCTACTCTACTTGTGATGTTCCTCATAAGAGGAAGAGTTGTGGGGAGCTTGGGGTGGGTTGGAGTTTCAGAGACAACAGGTGTGATGTGTATGGAGAAGACACTGGCCCCCAGCATCCTGTTGCAAAAATTGAGTGAACCAAAGAAAAAAAAAGGCAGAATTAAAAAAAAAGAAAAAAAAAGAAAAAAAAGAAACAAAGAAAGAAATGACTATTTTGAGACAGGAAGAAGGGCTGAGTAAGGAACAAATAAATGATCTTAAACACAAATATTTGTCCAAACTATTTGCAATTAATCTTTAGGTCCAGTTTTAAATCCCTTCCTGCTTCTGAAAATCCTAAACAGCTGATGCCCTAATTTGGAGAATTCTTCACCAGTTTGTTCTTGACTTGAAGGTTCTGCAACCCTTAGCAATAATTTTACTGAGGGAATAAAAAAAAAAAAAAAAAAAAAAAAAAAAAGGGCAACTTACCAAAATCCCACATAGCAGAGAGGAATCTCCTTCCTGGAGTTTGAGCGCCACTGTATGAATCACACATCTGACACTCACAGGCCTGGGTAGGGTCCTTTATGATTCCTCTGTGCAGTCCCTGTAGAGTCTCAGGTTGGCCAGCACTCCAGCACAATTCCCTGAGCTCTGTGGACTGTGGGAAGAGTTGAAAATAAACCCTGGAGAATTTCAGCCACAGAGACTCTCTCTACAGTGAAGAAATGAGTCTCTGCTAACAGAGGCTCAAAAGATCAGAGCAATTTGACTTTATTAGACTTAATAGTGTGCTTGTGCACTGCTAAACCCCAGAGAGAAAAGAAGAGTCATGGTTTAGATGTACTCATTTATCTATCAGCATTTCTGTGTTTCTTTTCTTTGTCATAAAATCTGTTTCTACTCCTGGCAAAAGAGTTGTGTACAGAATCCCTGAGGCTATGTGTACAATTAGAATGTTAGTTTGAATTAACCTAACTCAAACTAATACATTCAAACTAATAATCATTAGTTCGAATTCAGTTAATTCAAATTAACTTGGCCAAATTAGGATATCGATTTTGAACTAGCACACCCATGGACAGGAGCTGGTAGTTCAAATTCAAAGAGGGGCTCATGGGAAGTGTGGTAAGATGGTCCCTGAAAAGGGCCGGTGCCACAGTTAATCCCATAAAAGCAGGAAGTTGCCTCCATCCCCTGCCCATTGTGGCTGGCAAGAGGCAGAGCGAGTAGGTCATGGACTGAGCCCAGCTCCAGCAGCTTACTGCTGAAGTGCCCAGCAGCTGCACAACTCTGCCCAGTGCGCCGGTTGCCTGGAGCATGGTGTTATTGAACCGTGGCAGCAGAGAGGGAGGCACCAGCAGCCAGAGCTGTAACCCGGTGTTTTGCCAGCTGGGGTGCATTCCAATGGGAACACACCCCTTTCCATTAGTGGCGCTCAGAGCTGGTGCCGAGAAGCCGCCCCTGTAATAGCTCTGCTCTATTGAGTTATGGCCCTGCCAGCACTGCTACCACACTGGCCTTCCTGCTGCTGCAGCCACCCTACTGTCCTCTGTGCTCCATGGCTTCTAGGCACATGAAGCCAGCTGCAACTGGTGGGATCATGTTTTCCTGACCACTTGGGATGATGAGCAGTGGCATTTGAACTTCCAGATGAGGAAGCAGACCTTCGTGGAGCTCCTCCATGAGCTCACCGCACAGCTGCAGCTAATGGACACCCATTTCAGACCCTGCCACCCCGTGAACAAGAGAGTGGCCATTGTTCTCTGGAAGATGGCCACCCTGGACACCTACTGGCCATTTGCAAACCAGTTCTGGGTTAGGAAGGCCACTGTGGGGGCTGCACTCCCGCAGGTCATCAGAGCAATTAGTGAGTTTGTGCTAGCCTTCCTGGTCACTCCTGGCAACCTGCAGGACACCCTGAATGGATGTCACACTCTCAGACTCCCCAACTGTGTGGGCATCCAAACCCACAACACACATCCCCATCCGAGCCCTGCTACACCGAGCCACACAGTACCAGAAGCACAAGGGCTACTACTCCATGATCCTGGAGGCACTGGTCGCTCACCAGGGCCTCTTCACAAATATCTGTGTTGGCTGTCCAGGAAGGGCTCAGAATGGCTGTGTGCTGAGGAACTTAGGCCTCTACAGGAGAATACGGGCAGGCACCTTCCTTCCCCCGCATGACATGACCATCAGGGATGTGCAGGTGGCTGTCCTTATTGTAGGGGATGCTGCCAACTCTCTGCTCCAATGGCTTATGAAGCTGTACAAAGGCCACCTAGATGTGAGGAGGGAGGTTTTTAACAGGAGGCTGAACAGGTGTCATCAGGTGGTGGAGCGTGCCTTTGGGATGCTCAAAGCCAAATGGCATTGTTTCCTAATGCACCTCCACCTTGTGGAGGAGACCATCCCAAAGGTCTTCAGCATCTTTGGGTATGTCCACACAGGCTTCTTATTTCAAATCAACAGAGGTTGTTTCAAAATAAGAAGTGGCATGTCCAAATGATGCACTGTTATTTCAAAACAACGGGATCTGTTGTTTCAAAATAACGGCCGTTATTTCAAAACCGTTAAACCTCACATCTAATAGAAATAGCCGTTGTTTCGAAATGGTTGTTTTGAAACAATGGCGTTCAGACACGTTGTTTCGAAACAACACCAGTGTTTCAAAACAACTGTTTCAAAACATGTCCGAATCGCCTTGTTTTGAAATAACCATTTCGAAACAACAGCTATTTCGAAAGCAGGCTTTCCCTTAATTCGAATTAACTTATTTCAAAATAAGGACTTTATTTCGAAATAACTCATTTTGAAATGGGTTATTTCAAAATAATGATGTATGTGTGGACATAGCCTTTGTGGCCCTGCATAATCTCTGTGAACTGTGGGGTGCCAGGCCCCCCCCATCTGGGAGGTTGAGGCCGAACAACTCACCTCATGTTTCCAGCAGCCAGCAGCAGCCAGAGTGGGCACAGTGAAGAGCCCGCATTATCTGGGAGGTGCTGAAGGACATGTTCATCAGGAAGGAGCCCTGAGGACCCAGGGCTGCCATAGGGTTTTCTCACCAACCCCACCCCATACATGCCTCCCCCCCACACTGGTACGCTCCAACACCCCCATCCCCAAACCCATAAAGAGACAGAATTGGACGATTTTTTTTGGAAGGCTGTATTTTCATGGGAAGGGGACAGGTTTAAAGGTGGGGAGGGTGTTAGGGGCCTGGGAGAATGGGGGACCTGGGGAGAATTGAAAGGTATGGTTAAATTTGGGGAGAACTGGGGAGAATGGGGCACTTGAGGGAGAAGTGGGGGTATGGGTGAATTCAGAGGTCAGGTTGGGGTGGCAGTGCCGGTGCCATGGGGGTTTTCCCCTAGAACTTTGCCGCACCCAGCTTGGGTGAGGGGATGCCATTGCCAAGGAGTGCAGTGCCACATTGGATGGCTTCAGGGGCAGCAGGGCTGGCAAAGTGGTCTGACAGTCGACCTGTGCAGACTGAAGTGCCCTGGAGGGACACAGCAATGGCGGTGAGGGCCTGGCTGTGGCACTCTTAAGCGATTGTGCAGTGCTCCTCCAGATTGGCGGCCCTCTCCAGAAGGTGCAGCACAGATGTTTGGTGGGCTAACAACGGCCCCTGGCCCAGCTGAATCAGTTCAAGGAGGAGGTCATTGTATGTATGGCGTAACCTCCTACTCCACCTGGTGTTAGCTGGCAGGCTCCCTGGAACGTGACGTCTGTCGGCTGTGCAAGCTGGTGGAGGAAGGGAGAGAGAACAGGGTTTGTCCCATGGGGCTATGTAGGCCACCACTGTGTGCAGCCTCATGGCAGCAAGCAGCTGTGCCCTGACTATACCCACACTTCCAAATCCATGTCCTGCGAGACAAGGCCCCAAGGTATGTGCGGCCATACCATGCGGGCCTGGTAGGGTGTGGTACCCATAGTGGTGGGCAACACTGAGCCCAACGTGACACCCAGAGCTCCTCTTGGAAGACTCTTCAATGCCATCTTTGTCCCTCTATCCCAGCAAGACTAACTGATCAGGCTATCATTGGGGAGGGAGGGTGGAAGGAGATGTTCAAGAGTGAGTAAAGTCCCATTGTCTATCCGTATTGAATGACTTTTAGGGGGAGGAAATAATGGGAGTAAAATCCCTTGTCCCTTAGCTCAACATAAACTTCCACTACAGGTCTCAGTTTAGGTGAGTTTTCACCCCCTGGATCAGAAGTTGCTCATTAAAAGAGTCCTGAAGAGGCCTAGGGTGAGATCATGGGAAGCAGGAAAATAATTGAACTGTATGGACTATCTCAGTCCTATCATGCATAGCACACGGAGGTCTGAAGTAAAATGGGGACACATCCAAAATAAGTGTGATAATTGGTACAAAAATATAGGGTTATTAGATCCAGACACTGCTCTGGTGTACCATCCACAGTTATATCCTCAAAAGTTTTGCTGTGACATATATGATTATCTTGCAGGCAGCTGCCTGTTGTCGATGAGTCTCGTATAACTCCTGCCACATTTCCTAGATGTCTTAGCTCAAATGAGAGTTCTAAAAATCAATGTCAGGTGTGTGGTCTGACATGCTTCCTCTCAGGTGCTGTGCTCTGAAGACAAAGAAGCTTCAGAGTGGCCTTCAAGTCTATTAGGCTGCATAACTTGGAATCAGTTTGTTCAATAAAGAGGGAGCATCCGTCAAACCAAATTTTTTGGGTAGATGTATTTTTGCATCACAAATAGAAGACCTGAGACCCGCAGCCATGAACTCTTTCATTGCTGCAAGTGAAACCAAGGTCCAAAGGGGTAGCCATGTTAGTTATTTAACTGAGACCAAGGTACTGCTGAAACTTCAAAGCCCATTTATGCTTTCAGAGAAAATTTTGTTACTGTACAGCTGTCCTCAATTAAAGCTAAAATTTCAGCTACAATCTGTTATTAGAGCAATTATGTGAATTTTATTAAAGCCCCCAAGAGTTAAAGTTGAAGGGTATCTCCACACTGTACTCTCTGTTATGTCAATTTAACGAAGTTGACTTTAATTCAACATAAAATTGACCTTGTTAAGTTGACTTAGAGAGTCCACATTCAAAACTCCTGTAGATTGCCCACATCCAGATGGATATCTACTAGGTCATTTTATCACTTAAGTTGACCTTATTAAGTTGACTTATGGACTATGCCCCATCTACACCGGCTTAAATAGACTTAATAAAGTTGACTTAAGCAATAAGTAGACCTTCGGAGGTGGTGTTATTAAGTTGACATCTTACAGTAGTTCCATTGAGCTTGTATTTTCTTACTTTCTTAATATGAGTGATGTGCTACTGGTACAAAAAGCTTTATAAAGTCTAGAAATACCACATCTATCTCCTTTTCCTCCATCCACAAGTCTTGTTGCCCTGTCACAGAAAGCTATCATTTTGATTTGATGGTATTTCTTCTTGACAAATCCATGCTCAGTATCCTTTAACACCTTATTCTCGTCTGATATTTGCAATTTGTAATATCTCTTCTAGATATTTGATTCTTTAACTATTTGCTCAATTGTCTTTTTTAGTACAGAACTTAAACTGACTGCTCTATAAATCTCTGGGCTGTCCCTATTTGTCTTTTGTTATATATTGACACTAATTTTCTTTTCCAGTGCTCTGAGATCTCTCCCATCTTATATAATCTTTCAAAGAACATAGATAATGGCTCAAATATCTCCTGAGTCTGCTTGCTTGAGTATGCTATGGGGGATATCACCAGACCCTGGTGACTTGAAGAGTCCTAACTTGCTTAACAAAACATCCGTGCAGCCCTGCTGCTTTTTTATATCTAAAATAATTTTTTATCACATGCACTTTAAATTGGAGAAAACACCACTTTTTAAAGTATTCAACAAAGTGGGTTTTTTCCCCAAAGAAACATCATACAATAAATAAACATATTAGTCTTTAAAAGTGCCACAAGACACTTTGTTTGTTTTGCTGAACTAGAATTACATAGCAATCTCTTTGGAACTTACCTTGTTTAAGTAACTTTTAACTTCCCCTATTTTAGGCTCTGGTCCTCTCCCATTTTTAATGTCATTCACTACATTAGGCACCCAGTCAGCACCAATGTTCTTCATGAAAACTTAAACAAAGAAGTCAGTTAGTTCCCCCGCCATGTCCACATTTTCTATTATTGTTTTTTTTCCCCCCTTTATTGTGTCACAGTCCTTGGCTGACCTTGGTACTCCTCTTTTTCCTATGTTATTTGAAGTTTATTTTCTTCTTTCCTTTTATGTTTTATGCTAGTTTGATCTTGGTTAGTGCCTTGTCCTTTCTTATTTTCCCCATGCACAATTCTCTTATTTGTTTACAGCATTACTTTCTTATCTGACCTAGTTTTCACTTTTTTTTTTTTTTTTGGTTAGTTTTTTTTTTTTTTTTAATTATTGAAATTCAAGGTGGCCTCATGCCATAATTGCTATCCTATCTATGCAGTGGACTAGTTTGTTCTTCTACCATTGATAATGTTCATATGAGAAACTGCCAAATGTCTTCAGTTGTTTTTTTCCTCTTAGATGTTCTTCCCATGAGATCCTACTTACCAATTACCTAAATGTGCTAAGTCTGCCTTCTTGAAATCCATTGTCTTTATTTTGATGTTCTCTCTCCTAATGTTTCTCTACCATTTCATGATCAATTTCAACAAAGCTACCTTCAGTTTTGTAACCCTCATTCAGCTCCTCTCTGTTTGTAAAAATCAAACTGAGAGTAGGTCCCCCCCCCATACAAGATTTATCAACATTCAGAAAAAAACCAAAAAATATGGAATGGGAAGGCTTCCCATGAAAGAAGGGACAGAGGCATCAGAAAGAAGACAAGCTGAAGGTGAGGAAAAACTTAGAAAGAATTTGAAAATTTTAGAGCATTTCCATGAATATTAAGAATATTTCATTACAATAAATAATAAACATATTGGACAACCTATAGACCTCTGTGTTTCAGCCTAATAGCAGAACTGTGGATGGGAAAAGTGTCAGAGATATTCTTCTACAGTGTGTGACATAACAGTAAAGTCTGAGACACTTCCCTACCTCAGGAAATTTCGGCAGGGCTACATATATATCTTGAATATGTCACTTATGGAGGATTCCCTTTTCCTCTTTGACACCATTACAGGACTTTGCACCACTGGGATCTAGAGACAGCACTTCCCTCCCCTGTCTTCCCTCTCCCACACATACAATCTGCATTCCTAGATACTCCCCAGTGACTTATCCAGCACTGTCTGGTTTCCCCTAAGCCAAAAAGCAAGATATTATTTCTACTGATTTTGGTGTTTCTCATGTTCTATAGAGATAGAAATGCAAGAACACAGATGGAGAAATAACCCTTCTCCTCCCCAAAATGGTACACTCTGTTTTAAACTTCCAAGCTGTGGGTTTAAGATCTCACCTACACTCCTCTCGGTTCTCTGTTTCTAATGATATTGCTTTCTTTAGAGACCACAGGACTTCTCCAGCTGAAGTCACTGGTGGCTCACTGAAGGCAAAAACAAGGTTTTATTTAAGTCCCTAAATGTGTACTGAGGGTCTTTGCCCTAATGTGTGTTCTGTCAAAGATCTCAAAGCAACCAAGATTTCACCCTTTCCCATGAACCTTTAGCTGCCTGCTGCAAAAATCCTGACTTCAGGTCATGCAACAGTGAGAGCTACTCTGTTCAGGTGTGGAAAGAGTCTGATGGGAGACCCAGTTTTTGAAGCATCCTGAGATCAGGCATAAAAGATGGGGATCTCAAAACCCCAGGACCCTGATTTTCCCATTACCAAGGCCAGTGTGAATCTGGACTGACCCACCTAAGGCAGAATACAAAAGCCGAATATGGGTAATGATTAAAAGTGGGTCTCACCCTTTTGTGTTGTGAAATCTCTGAGGTCAGAACAACCCACTGCAGAGGCTTTGGCCACACTGCTTTACCTTGTTGAATTTGAAAATTCAAGAAAAAAAAAAAGCCAAACAATCCAAAAGAAAGAAAATAGGGTGACAGATAAAAGGACACAGTAACAGATATGGAAACAATCTTAAAAGTAATTTACCAAAACCCTTTACTGTATATCTATATTTCTCAGTTTTATCCCTCTTTCTCTTTCTGACAATACAAAACAGTTGAAGACTTAATGCTTGATACTACCTGGCCAAGTGGTTCTTTGCTTGAACCCTTTCCCACCTTATTTCACTAACTGTATTGGAAAAAACAGGCAACTCACGACAATCATAAACAGCAGAGAGAGGAAACTTCTTTTCCATAGTCTGAGAACCAGTGTACAAACCTCACATTTGAGTCTCTCAGTGCTGAACAGTGTTCTTTATGATTTCCCTCTTCATTCCCTCTGGACATTCTCGTTAACCAGGACTCCGGACCATTCCCTGATCTCTGTGTGTAGCTGGAAGAGCAGACAGTGGACCCAAGAGCTGAGAAATTCCCCAGTGGTAACAGAGGCTCAGATGGTCAGGGAAAACGTAAGTGTTGCAGACTTGCTTGAGTTGTCCTTCATGCTAAAACCAAGAAAGAAAAGAGCAGAAAGAGGTTAGATATTCTCATTCATTTACCAGAATTTCTCTGCTGCTTTTCATTGTCATAGAGCATAAGCTTTTCATGCTACTCCTGCCTGATGAGTTCTGTCTTCAGTTCCTGAGACCACGAGGTGTGCATGGAAAGGCTCCTGCACATCATTGTTTCAAACATAGCATTTCCGCACTCAGGAACAGTCCCTCCCATCTGGTAGCCTCTCGCTGACTGACAGTAATACAGATTGTCCCAGCTAAGTCCTAAATCCCTTGCTACAATATTCTGCCATTAGGAATTGTAGATAATTCTGAGTCCCCTTCAATAAGCAGCAACACACCATAAAGCCTGTTGATTGATGGCCTTATTGCTCAATCCCAGTTAGAATTACTACACATGCTGTCATGGGTTCAAAGAGGTTGAAGAGAGATGTTCAGAGGCAAATTAGTTGACAATTGTCTTTCCCCATCCAATTCAAGTGGCTCATGTGCTGGTCTGGAGCTCGGGGGATTCTGTCAATTCCTGACTCTGAAACAAAGAAACTGTGTGACACTGGATGTGTCATCTTTTATCTACTCTGGGTCTCACTTTCCATTTTTACTGTATGAATGGCACTTTCTTGCCTCAAAGACCTGAGGATAAAAATCCCTGAATTGTGGGGTCCCGATATGGGGACCACCAGTGAGGAAGACCATATGAGGCCCTGCTTTTTTGATCTCACACACAGGGCCATAACTAGGGCAGGGTGAACGGGGCAAAGCCTCAGGAACCGAGTTTGAGAGGGTGCCAGCTAGGCATGGGTGCTCAGATGTGCAGCCAGAGCCCTTTCCCCGCTCAAAGACACAGTCTTCTGGCCAGCAGGGAGCTTCTCCCAGGCTGGGAGTTTTTAAAACTCCCACCTTGAGCCTGTGGATTAGCCAGTCTGGCGGCCAGGTCAGAGGGCACTGGCCGGAGGGGTCAGTTTGGGAATGGACAGCAGGTGGAGAAAGGGAACAGGGATAGCCAGCAGCAGGGTGAGCGGGTTATGTTGGGATTGGGGAGGGTCTCAGGCCAGCTGTCGTCAGGCCAGGAGGGCTGGTAGCAAAGCGTCAAGGCTTGGACACTGAAAGTGTCGTTTACTGGGGAGGTGGCGCAGGGCACTCTAGTGCAGGGCAGCCACATGGCACGGGGGCTTACAGTGGCTGAGTCACCTCAAAAGCCGCTTCCCAGCTTTTTCTGGTTTCTGTCAGGGGCCCAGCACATGTGCTGCAGTGCCAGGTGCATGCTGGGTCCAGTTTACACCAGCTACTATGCCGGGGGTGTGTGTGGCGGGAGAGGGAAGTCCTGTGGTGAGGGAGGGGTGAACCCCACATGCCCCCTTGCACTAAGGGGCTTCCCCTCCTCCAGCACCTCCACACTCCCTCCCCCGCAAAATAGGGGTGCAAGGGAGCTGTTTGCTCCGTACCCTAACCAGACTCTGCCCACAATTGTCTCGGCTCCCCAACCCACTACCCTACTCATTGCAAGAGGGAGCTTGCAGATGCTCCCCCCTTCCTAGGGAAGGGTCTCTCTGTCCCCCCACCACTCCTGTGCATGGCTGAGTGCAGAATTTCACTCCTAGTGGGGGTGTCCCCCCTTCCCACACTGCCACACTGATGGGCTCTGGGCTGGTGTGCAGAGAGCCGCATACAGCTGTGGTGTTCGGTTGGCAACACAAAATAAAATCCACCAGCTTCCCACTTCAATGAGAAAGGGGCCTGGGACTGCCTTGTGTCCAGCTTTCCAAAGGGATAGCTGTGCTATTCTAGTCCAGGAAAAAAAAATGAGTTGTGTGACACTTAGTCTTTAAGTGCCAAATGACCCCTTGTATTTTTTTTTAAATGTCCCACTGCTTGTGAGAGCATCAACGACCTGTCTTATCTCACATGGCCAGCTGGCATGATGGGGCAGATGTACACATTTCACCACATTGTCCCATGCACAGATGGGGGACCCAAAACCTCCTCCAGGTGGCTCCCAAACTGAAATCCAACAGTATTCCTCAGTGGGCACCTGAGGAAAGCACCCAAGGACCTGGCAGGAAGCTGGTACCAGGATAGGGGGGAACTGGATCTGTCCCTAGCTGCCACACCAAGGTAGCAGGCAGCTGGAAGGCAGCTGGGGACAGATCCAGCTCCTCACCAAGTTCTAGCAGTGGCTTGGGCCAGATTGGGCCCCTGGCCAGATGAGGCCCAGGGCTGGAGGGTGGGGTGGAAAGCCTTTCTGGCTGCTTACCCTGGGCACCAAAATCTGTCATTACATCCCTGCTTGCACAAAATTTCTGCCTATTTCAGGATTTCTCTCCACTGATATCCAGGCACATCCTACAGTCCCCTACACACTTGGCATGTCTCTCTCTAGTCAGTGTAGTCCTCTGCCCACACTCTCCTTCTCTAAGGCTGCCATCACTCATGTTAATAGCCCCCAACCAGTCTTCTGGGAAGTTTATTTATTCTGTAGCTTTGAGAGTCTCCTTTGTCTCATTTTCATTGCCCTCTCAGAAATCATGCTCTCATTTTTAACTATCCATGAAATATGGCTGTGGAGAATCGCATGTCATCCATTCCATGGAAAAGTGATTCCTAATCACCAGGACCTGCTTTTCTTTTAGACTTGACTCATGTACCTTATATTATTGAAGGTGTGAATGTGCCATCAGACTGCATGAGAAAGGCTTTTCCCTAGTGGTTTGTCCCAGGTTCCATAGCTTTATATTCTTTCTGGTGTCAGTATGTGGGACAATGTTGACTCTCTGCTTGCTTAATTCCTTCTTCCAGCTAACTCCAACAAAGGCGTTGGCAAGTGAGATGTTCCTTGGAACAGATACAAGCAACACATTTGGAAAAACACAACCAGTTTCTTCTTTTTTATGTGCTTGCTCCTGTCACTTCCAATGTAGGATTCTCCCAAGCCATTGTGCAAGAGGCAGTATCAGGGTTCATTGGCAAACAGGCTGCAGTATCCCTGTGCAACATGTGGCAGTTTCTCTCTCCCACCAAGTGATGGAGTAGTGAAATGCAGAGGTATGAATTGAAGAGTATGTTAGATGTTAGAAGACACTTCTGCC
This sequence comes from Podocnemis expansa, assembly GCA_007922195.1. NCBI lineage: Eukaryota > Metazoa > Chordata > Testudines > Podocnemididae > Podocnemis > Podocnemis expansa. The sequence continues at coordinate 52,585 of ML682186.1, read as the reverse complement.
CTTGTGAAATGCACAGTCAGGGTAGAAGGAGAGGCCTTCACCCAGAAAAAGAATGCATCAGTAGACAGAATATTAGAAGATGAGGATTGGCCTAGTCCAGTCCCCTCCTCAAAGGAGGATCAACTTCTGATAAGTCATCATGGCTGGCTCTTGTCAAGCTATAGCTTATAAACCTCCAGGGATGGAGGTTCCAAAACCTACCTAGGTTATTTACTCCAATTATTCACCACTATCCTGTTATGTTTTTTTCCTAATATCCAGTCTCGACTTTCCCCTCCGCAACTTGACACCCTTGCTCCTACTTTTGTCATCTACTGCTCCAACCTCCCTGGAACCCAAGTTCAGGCAATTAAAAGGTGTTATTAAGTACCCACTCATTCTTCTGTTTGGGGGACTGTCTATAAGCCAGGAGAGGTCTCTCTCCAAGAAATCATACAAGATGATTGCTCGCTCTCTCAATCCTTGGATGACAGACCTATCCTCACTTGCAGAGAGCCCACCAACCTTAAAAGCAATCAACAAAACCATTAAAACAGGCACATGACCCTGCAACAAATCATGTTGCCAAATTTTCCCATATATCTGCACAAAAACACAGCACCGTAAGACCTAATCAAGGCAGCTACTCCAATTACGGGCTCATTCATTAGCTCTTCCACCAATGTGTATTATGCCATCATGTGCCAAAAATACACCCCTTCTCTACATTTTAAATATTGGACAAAAAGAAGTGTCTCTGTGCAAAAGTATAAATGGACACAAGCCTGACATCAGAAATAAGAGTGCCCAAAAGTGAATAAGAGAACGCTTCAGTCTCCCTGCTCACTCCTTTGATGTTTCGTTACTAGCTGTGCTGAAAGAAATAAATAACAAATTCAAGTTCATACAGAAAATACAGAACTGGAATTCATGTGCAAATTTGACACTGTTGTTTGAGGACTAAAAAAGGGCAACAGATTCTTTTCTCATTACAGCTGCTGATTTGACCTCAATTTCATCTATATGTTGCTCCCCAGTCTTTGAATAAAAATTACTTCACTGAATTTACTGTAACAATCTGATCTGATCCTATGACTTAAAGTTTCTGCATTTATTTTTTTCCCATTCTGAAAATTCCATGTCTTCAATGTATCTGACAAAGTGGGATTTTCTCCATGAAAGCTTATGTTAAAAAAAAAAAATCTAGTAGTCTATAATAGTGCCACTGGACTTGCTGTTTGTTTTGTTGAACTGCACAACATGACTACTAATGTTCCCTCTAAGCTGCGTGGCCAGCAACCGCGCAGCCCCCACTGCTGTCTGGTGCAGGGAACACTGCCAACTGCACATCAACAGCAGCTGCAGTCCTGGCTGAGAGCAGCTCTGAGGGGGCAGTTTTTAAAACTCCTACTCGGAGTAAGTTGCCAGTGAGCATGTGCAGAGTCTCTGTGCATGCTCACTGAGAGCTTCTATGGCTGAAGGAGCAGCTGGGTGCCAGGTTGCGCTGCTCCAGTGGCTGGGGTAACAGGGCTGGGGGGAGGACTGGGGACATGGCAGAGGCAGCCAGCCATGAAAGAGGGCGGAGTATTGGAAGGAAGAATTGGTTGGGCTGGCTGGGTGGGTGACCAGGAGAGTGGGGGAGGCAGGATCAGGCTGGTGGGGTGGACAGGATCGGGCTCACCTGAGAGCGGGCAGCTAGCAACATAGGTTGCTCAGCTGCATTAGAGCCTTAGAGGGAACATTGATTGGAACCAGATCCCCAATGTGTCTATGCATCAAACTCCATTAAAAACTATCCACAAAGTAACCCAAGGTAGTTATCAAAACAAAGGTAGGATTATTTGTTTGTTTGTTTATTTTTTAATTAACACATTGGTCTCCACATCAGTTAGAAAGGGACAGCTTCCATTAGATCTTCAACACAGCTTTATGAAATAAAAGGAGCTCCAAATCCCAGCAGGAGTTCATCTATATTAGCAACCAAGCTATCAGCTAACAAATTCACCATCAGAACCCCAGGACTGGTACATATAGCTGAACAAAGGGCTGGCAAATGTTTCAAACAAACCACAGTGAACGACGGCAGCCTGGCCATTCCAGAGGGTCCCTTATGGATGGCTCCAATTCTTTTAAGTTCAGGACCTGCCCCGGAATCCAGATTGGTTTAAAATTCTGCATTTTCCTAGGCAATAATGTCCTTCAGATAATGTCCTCCACCATCATGAGAGCACAAAGAGGGAATCCCATAAAGTTTCTGGTCCATATGAAATACTCCTTCGATGAAAACTAAGGACTTGTATTTGCAGAGAGTAGAAAGTTTTAAGTAGACTGCTGGAACCTAGGATGAGTTCATTATTTTTCTAGGCTGGTCTGTGACATCAGGGACAACAGCCATAACAGAACAGTATTAAATTCCCAGGATTACAAGGATGTGGGAACAGACCTTCTTGCTCATCTAATGATGCCCAAAATATCAAAAATTATATTACTTTACAGTGTCTATGTGTTCTGCCATCTGGGAAACATGGAATCTCCTTGATGACAGAAGACAGTTGGGAAACTATTCAGAGAAAAAAAAAGTAACTTTCATTAGAAAAGTGAGTTTGACTAGTACAGAAATATAAATCCTGTGTCTCTATGTTGTGTGACTCATCTCTGTCTGTTGTTTGTTTGTTTGTTTGTTTGTTTGTTTGCTTACTTCCTTGGTTTTTTTCTCTTTTTTTTTTTTTTTGCTTTTGTTTTGTTTTTCTCACTTTTTCATATTTGCACCTGTGATTTTTTTTTCTATGAAACAGACTTCTGGGTTTTTGTTGCCCCTACTATGCATGCAATCTTTATCCTAAAATAAGCTCATAATGGAGATAATATTTTATGTGTTTCTTCAGAGATTGGGGGTAGGGATAGGGCTGCTAGTGAGAATCAGAGAGAAAAACTCAAAATTGCTGCTATTTAAGAGTTTAGAAGAGTTGAGATTTTAGAAAGAGTTATTTGGAGAAAATCTGTATGGGGTCGATTGTTGGTGGACAGTTGATGGAAGAATTGAGGACCTTGTGATGGCAGAGAAGGAGAAAGAAGTCATAGACAGAAGAGAGCGAGGAACAGCAAGAATCAGAAACCATAATGATGGAAAATAGGGCTCCAGGCATATGATACAATTTTAATACACGATTTCTTAACATCATGGAAAGGATGAATAAAAAGGCATGATGGGGCATGATGGGTGACAGTGTAAGAAATCAGGTAATATTCAAAGAGATGACAGTAAACAATGGAGAGAGCAATACTTGGAGATGAAGTATGGGGAAACTCTCAAAATGTGAAATACTACTAGGCTCAGCTCAGAAAATTGGGACAGAGGACTCTCCATTAATGAAGAGATATTCTTTCACCCTCTTGTAACTCAGCCTTAAAGTCAGTGCTCACAGAGAATCACTTAATGCCGATGTATTTTCCCACTTTCTCACGAAGTTCTTTCGTTTTGGCCCCATAAATGATAGGGTCGAGGATGGGGGGGATGAGGAAATAGAGGTTCTCCAGAATGATGTGAACATGGACAGGGATGACATGACCAAACATGCGGGTCAGAGCCGAGAGAAGAATGGAAGTGTAACATATCAAGATCACAGAGATGTGAGCTGAGCAGGTGTTAAGGGCTTTCTGGTATGCTTTCTTTGAGGAGATTCTGGTAACAGCCCTGAAGATAAGACTGTATGACACTCCAATGAGCAGCAGGTCTATCCCAATGATCACAGATGTAAACAACAGGGTGTAGATCTGATTGACTGAGGTGTCTGCACATGACAGTTTTATCATAGCCATGTACTTGCAGTATGTGTGGGGAATAACATGATTGGTGCAAAATGGCTGCCTCCGCAGGAGCACAGTCCTAGGCAGAACAAAGCAAACTGCCCGTATCAAACCCACAAATCCTAGCTTTGCAATTTTCACATTGGTGATGATGGTAGTATATCTCAGAGGTTCACAAATGGCCACATAGCGATCAAAGGCCATTGCCACAATGACAGCTGAGTGTGTAACACAAAATGTATCAAGGAGGAACATCTGGGTGATGCAGGCATCCACAGTGATTTCTCTAAATCCAAACCACAATATGCCCAGTGCCTTTGGCATGATGCAGGTAGGAACACCAATATCTGTGAGCGCCAGCATGCAGAGCAGGATGTACATGGGCTTGTGCAGGGTCTGCTCTTTGCTGACAACCAACAGAACCACAGAGTTTCCGAACAGGGTGAGGATGTATAACATAGAGAAAGGGATAGAAATCCAAACGTGGGCAGCTTCCACCCCTGGAATGCCTTCTAGAATGAATGTTGATGTGCTCGAGGTGGTGAGGTTGAAAGCTGCCATGTAGTGGTTGAAGTAGTGATCAGGCGAACAAGCTCCTGGTTCCTGTGAAGAGAAAGAAGCCCAGTGAGGGAGTTAAAAACCTGATAAGAAATAGCACAGTAAATATTTTATAATTACTGACTGTTACTGGATGCACTTCTCTGCACCATGGGTTATGATCTTTGATTTCATGTTGACTTGTGTGCTGTGATTGTAAGGTTTGTTGCCAGTTACACCATGCAATGTTTCTTTATGTATGCTCATAAACTTTTCTACATAATTAGTATGATAGTATGTTTCCTACAACTTCATGTGTGTGCACGGTTGTGTAGTATGTTCAGCATTACCGAAGGGGATGGCAAACAGACAGAGCTCCCTCCGTATAGTAAGCTGGCAAGAACCTGGAGGAGAAAAAATATGCTAACTGAGTTTGCTCAGAAGACACAAAAGGATCTTGGCTTCGGGGAATGGAAGGGTGAGAGGAATTGGAAAAAAAGGAAAAGACCTGGACAATATTGGAAGTTTTTTTGGGTTTTTTTTGCCTGGGAATCTCCACATTGCAACAATTTCGAGGAAGATCTGGGCCCTGCCTGGTCACAGGCAGAGACTGGCTGCACAGACATCTGACAGCTGAACATTTTGATTATGAACTTGAAGTATATTAGATCTCTTAAGTAGTGATATTACGGCAGTATGTGTATTTTACCTTTTATTGCCTTGTGATCACTCCTGACTCATTAATATTGTGATTCTGCTATGGTTTCTCATATTCTCACTTCAAATTATAATCTGATCAATAAACTTGTAGTTGTTTTATTTTAAGCTCGCAGATCCTTAGAGTGTTTGAGTGGAGAGGGCTGGGCACAATCTGTTTCTTTGTTAAATGAACGGACTTGAATATATTGTGATTGGGAGTAGGCCCCAGTCTCTGCAGAGAGTGGCTCCTGGTCCGGTAACTGGGGCCAGGGGCACATGCTGGGGGACCGTTCTCGAGTAACCGATCACACTGACCCACTGTTTGGGACCGATTCCACACCAGAGACCAGAGTGGACTGACTCAGGAGTGAGTGGACACTTGGCAAAGCAGGGCAAATTGGCGTTCAGGAGTGGGATCTGGGAGGTCACCGCGGCACACTGGATAGGGGCAGGGGAGCAGCCTCTCACACTGATACCGTACAAGGAGCTAAATAACAAGAAACTACTTGCAACTTGTAATCCATTAGGAACAAAATGAAAACAAATATTTTACTACTAGGAACAGAAACAAATTTGATTACTGCCATCCTTGGTAATTTCACTTAATTTCCACTGTTTGTACAACTCTGTATTTAGACTATTGAAGATCTCTTAGTTAATGTCATACTTTCTATTTATCCTACTCAAGTATAGTTTGTTCCTCTGTCTCTAGTAATGTCTCTGGAAAACTGCAAACTGTCTCCTGTTATTTTTCTTTTTAGACATGCTTCCAAGAAGTCCTACCAACAAGCACCCTCAATGTGTTAAAATCTTCCTTCTTGAAATACATTGTCTTTATTTTGGTGTCCTCCATCCTACCTTTCTTAGAATCATAAATTCTACCATTTCATGACCACTTTAACCCACACTGCCTTCAACTTCCAAATTCTCAACCAATGCCTTTCTCTTTAACCGAAAAAAAAAAAAAAAAAATCAAGAATAGTTTTTCTCCTACTATCATTCTTCACTTTCTGAAATTGAAATAGAATATACTCTGGGAAGGAACACAGGGGAAGAGACACAGGAGCCAGACAAGAAGAAATGGAGACAAGGAATTAAGGAGTTATCAGAAAGGGTTAGAACGTTTGCATGCAGAGTAAGAATCTTCCATTACAATAGTTACAGTTTATAAATAGTTTGGGAAGCCTATAGACCTTACTGTTTCAGGGCACAAGACACAGTCTTACTGTTAGGCTGGATGGGGGAAAGAGTCAAAGACATTCTACTATAATGTGTCCTTATTACATTACATATGGAGACATGCCCCTTTCTTGGGACATTCCCTAAGGACTTGTGGCACCTCTTTGGTGCGTGAAGTATGCAGGATGCTCAGTCCCTATTTTCCCTGTTACATGACCCAGCACCTCTGTGATCTGCAGAAGGCACTTTCTGCTCCCTCTCCTAAACATATAGTATGTATTGCTGGATTTCCCCCTTGAGATCTGCAACACTCCCTAGTTTCTTAAAGTCATTCCGTTTGAAAATTCAGCAAACTATTAAAAAGTCATAGAGGGTGGAAAAAGGAAGAAAAAGAAATGATCTTAAAGACAAGTAATGTCTAAACTATTTGTTGTAAATCTATATTTTACTTTGAAATCCCTTTGTGTTTCTGTCAATACCAAACAGCTCAAGTTGTCGTGCTGGACACTTCCTGGCCAGGTTGTTCTTGATTTGAACCCTTCCCTAGCTCTTAGCACTATCTTTATTACAGAAACAGGCCACTCACCAGAATCTCAAGCAGCAGATAAGAAAAGAAACCTACCAACTACCAGAATAAGCTAAATCTGCCTTCTTGAAATCCATTGTCTTTATGTTGATGTTCTCTCTCTTAATGTTCCTCAGAATCATGGACTTGACCAATTCCTAGTCAATTTCCACGAAGCGATCTTCAGTTTTGTAACTCTCATCCAGCTCCTCTCTGTTTGTCAAAATCAAATTGAGACTAGTTTTTCCCATAGGAGATTTATCTACCTTTGGAAATAATAATGGGACAGCTTCCCATGAAGGAAGGGACAGAGACATCAGAAAGAAGATAAGATGAAGTTGAGGAAAAACTAAGAAGCAATTTGAAAATTTTAGATCATTTCCATGAATATTAAGACTATATCATTACAATAGATAATAAATATATTGGACAACCTATAGACCTCTGTGTTTGAGCGTAATGGCAGGACTCTGGGAAATCTGGATGGGGAAAGTGTCAGAGATATTCTTCTACAGTGTGTCCACATTATATTATGTCTGAGACACTTCCCTACCCCAGGAAATTTCAGAAGGGCTACATATATCTCTTGAATATGTGACTTAGGAAGGATGCCCTTTTCCTCTTTGACACCGTTACAGGACTTTGCACCACTGGGATCTAGAAACAGCACTTCCCTCCCCTGTCTTCCCTCTCCCACACATACAATGTGCCTTCCTAGATACTCCCCAGTGACTTATCCAGCACTGTCTGGTTTCCCCTGAGCCAAAAACATGATATTATTTTTAGTGATTTTGGTGCTTCTCATCTTCTATAGAGATAGAAATGCAAGAACACAGATGGAGAAATAACCCTTCTCCTCTCAAAAATAGTATATTCTGTTTTAAACATCTAAGCTGTGAGTTTAAGATCTCACCTACACTTCTCTTGGTTCTCTGTTTCTAATGATCTTGCTTTCTTTGGAGACCACAGGACTTCTCCAGCTGAAGTCATTGGTGGCTCACTGAAGGCAAAAACAAGATTTTATTTAAGTCCCCAAAATGTGTACTGAGGGCCTTTGCCCTGATGTGTGTTCTGTCAAAGATCTCAAAGCAACCAAGATTTTTCCCTTCCCCATGAACTTTCAGCTCCGTGCTCTGAAAATCCTGACTTCAGGTGATCCAACTCTGAGAGCTACTCTGTTCAGGTGTGGAAAGAGTCAGATGGAAGACCCAGTTTTTGAAGCATCCTGAGATCAGGCATAAAGGATGAGGATCTCAAAACACCCAGGACCTAGATTTTACCATCATTGAGGCCAGTGTGAATCTGGACTGACCCACCTAAGGCAGAATACAAAAGCCGAATCTGGGTTATGATTAAAAGTGGGTCTGACCCTTTTCTATTGTGAAACCTCTGGGGTCACAAATACCCACTGCAGAGGCTTTGGCCACACTTCCTTATGTCGTTGAATTTGAAAATTTTAGCAAAGACAAAAAGGGGGGGGCAAACAATCCAAAAGAAAGAAGATAGGGTTACAGATAAAAGGACACCGTAACAGATATGGAAAAAAATCTTAAAAGTCATTTGCCTAAACCTTTTACTGTATATCTATATTTCCCAGTTTTAACTCCCTTTTTCTGTCTGACAATACCAAACAGTTGAAGTCTTCATGCTTGATACTTCCTGGCCAAGTGGTTCTTTGCTTGAACCCTTCCCCACCTTATTTCACTAACTGTGTTGGGAAAAAAGGCAACTCACAACAATCATAAACAGCAGAGAGAGGAAACTTCTTTTCCATAGTCTGAGAATCAGCGTACGAACCTCATGTCTGAGACTCTCAGTGCTGGACAGTGTCCTTTATGATTTCCCTCTCCATTCCCCCTGGACATTCTCATTAACCAGGACTCCGGACCATTCCCTGATCTCTGTGTGTAGCTGGAAGAGCAGAAAATAGACCCTGAAGAATTTCAGCCTAAAAACCTCCCTCAGGAGCTGAGAAATTCTGCAGAGGCTCAGATGGTCAGGGAAAATTATGTGTTGCAGACTTGCTTGAGTTGTTCTGCATGCTAAAACCAAGAAAGAAAAGAACAGAAAGAGGTTAGATATTCTCATTCATTTACCAGAATTTCTCTGCTGCTTTTCATTGTCATAGAGCATAAGCCTTTCATGCTACTCCTGCCTGATGAGTTCTGTGTTGAATTCATGAGACCACGAGGTGTGCATAGAAAGGTTTCTGCACATCCTGGTTTCAAACATAGTATTTCCGCACTCAGGAACAGTGCTTCCCACCTGGTAGCCTCTCTCTGACAGACAGTAATACAGATTGTCCCAGCTAAATCCTAAATCCCTTGCTACAATATTCTGCCATTAGGAACTGTAGATAACTGTGAGTCGCCTTCAATGAGTGGCAGATTCCCTGAAGCCTGTTGATTGATGGCTTTCTTGCTCTATCCCAGTTAGAATAAGTACATATACTGTCATTGAATTAAAGAGGTTAAAGAGAGATGTTCAGAGGCAAGTTAGCTGACAATTATCTTTCCCCATTCAATTGGACTCTGCTGCCCACTACCCTTTTGCCTTTGGGAGCCTACTATAGAGATCAAGTGGATCATGTGCTGGTCAGGAGCTCGGGGGATTCTGCCAATTTCTGGCTCTGATACAAATGAATTGTGTAACATTGGATATGTCATCTTTTATCTACTCTGAGTCTCAGTTTCCATTTCTACTGTACGAATGGCACTTCCTTGTCTCCAAGAACTGAGGATAAAAATCCCTGAATTGTCGGGTGCCGATACGGGGACTATCAGTGAGGAAAGCCATATAAGGCCCTCTTTTTGATCTCACACACAGGGCCATTAATAGGGCAGGGCGAACGGGGCAAAGCCCCAGAAACCAAGTTTGAGAGGGTGCCAGCTAGGCACGGGTGCTCAGATGTGCAGCCAGAGCCCATTCACCGCTTGAAGACACTGTCTTCCAGCCAGCATTGAGCCTGTGGAGTAGCTGGTCTGGCAGGCAGGTAAGAGGGCGGTGGGAGGGGTCAGTTTGGGAATGGACAGTGGGTGGAGAAAGGGAACAGGGATAGCCAGCAGCAGGGCGGGTGGGTTATGTTGGGATTGGGGAGGGTCTCAGGCTGGCTGGCATCAGGCCAGGAGGGCTGGTAGCAAAGCGTCCAGGCTTGGACACTGAAAGCATCATTTACTGGGGAGGTGGCGCAGGGTGCTCAGGTGCCCGGCAGCCACATGGCAGGGTGGCCTGAAGTGGCTGAGCCACCTCAAAAGCTGCTTCCCAGCTTTATCTGGTTTCTGCCAGAGGCCCAGCATGTGCACCGCAGTGCCAGGTGCATGCTGGGCCCAGCTTACACCAGCTGCTATGCCGGGGGTGCGTGCAGTGGGGGAGGGAAGCCCTAGAGTGGGGGAGGGGTGAACCCCACATGCCCCCTTGCACCAAGGGGCTTCTCCTCCTCCAGTGCTTCCACACTCCCCCCTCCTCCAAATAGGGGTGGGAGGGAGCTTTTTGCTCTGTACCCTGACCTGGCTTTGCCCACCATGCCTCAGCTCCCCAAACCCCTACCGTATTCATTGTCAGAGGGAGCTTGCAGATGCTCCCCCTCCAGTCCCAGGGAAGGGTCTCTCTGTCCCCCCACCACTCCTGTGCATAGCTGAGTGCAGAATTTCACTCCTGGTGGGGGTGTCCCCTCTTCCCACACTGCCACATTGATGGGCTGTGGGCTGGTGTGTAGAGAGCTGTGCACTGCTGTAGTGTCTGGTTGGCAACACAAAATAAAATCCACCAACTTCAATGTAAAAGGGGCCAGGAACTGCCTTATGTCCCACTGCTTGCGAGAGCATCAGTGATCCATCTTATCCCACATGGCCAGCTGGCTTGATGGGACAGATGCACACATTTCACCACATTGTCCCATGCACAGATGGGGGTCCCAGAAACTCCTCCAGGCAGCTCCCAAACAGAAATCTGACAGTATTCCTCAGTGGGCAGCTGGGGAAGGTGCCCCAGGACCCAGCAGGAAGCTGCGGCAGGATGGAGGAATATGGATCGATCCCTAGCAGCCACACCAAGGTGGCGGGCAACCAGAAGGCAGCTGGGGATGAATCCAGCTTCTCACCAAGTTCTGGATGTGGCTGGGGTAGAGGGCTTTTCTGGGTACTTACCCTGGGCCCCAAAATCTGTAGTTACAGCCCTGCTCACACAATATTTCCACCTATTTCAGCATTTCTCTCCACTGAAATATGGACACATCCTACACAGCTTGCATTTCTCCCCCCAGTCAGTATAGTCTTCTGCCTATACTCTCCTCTTCTAAGGTCTCTGTCACTCATCTTAATATCCCCAACCAGTCTTCTGGGAACTTTTATTTAGTCTATAGCTTTGAGAGTCTCCTTTGTCTCATTTTCATTGCCCTCTCAGAAATTATGCTTTCATTTTTAACTGTCCATTAAATATGCTGTGGGGAATCATGTCATCTATTCCATGGAACAGTGATTCCTAATGACTAGCAACTGCCTTTCTTTCAGACTTGACTCATGTACCTTGTATTGTTGAAGGTGTGAATGTGCCATCAGACTGCATGAGAAAGGCTCTTTCCTAGTGGTTTGTCTCAGGCTCCATAGTTTATATGCCTTCTGCTGCCAGTATGTGTGACAATGTTGACTCTCTGCATGCTTAATGCATTTTTCCAGCTCACTCCAACAAATGGGTTGCCAAGGGAGGTGGTCCTTGGAACGGATATAAGCAACACATCTGGAAAATACAACCAGTTTCTTTCTCTTCATGTGCTTGCCCCTGTCACTTCCAATGTAGGATTCTCCCAAGCCATGGTGCAAGAGGC
>ML682186.1:11674-40987 GCA_007922195.1 Podocnemis expansa | reverse complement strand
GATTAGGCTGGTGGGGTGGACAGGATCAGGCCCATGCAGGAGGCAGCAGCTAGCAACTTAAGTTACTCAGCTGCATTAGAGCCTTGGAGGGAACACTTATGGTTACTCCTTTGGAACCAGATCCCCACTGTATCCATGCATCAAAGTCCATTAAAAACTAGCCACAAAGTAACCCAAGGTAGTTACCAAAACAAAGGTAGGTTTGTTTGTTTGTTTTTAAATTAACACATTGGTCTCTACATCAGATAGAAAGGGAAAGCTTCCATTAGATCCTCAACACAGCTTTGATGAAATAAAAGGAGCTCCAAATCCCAGCAGGAGTTCATCTATATTAGCAAGAAAGCTATGAGCTGACAAACAAATTCAGAGCCCCAGGCCTGGTACGTATAGCTGAACAAAGGGCTGGCAGATGCTTCAAACAAACCACAGTGAATCACGGCAGCCTGGCCGTTCCAGAGTGTCCCTTGTGGATGGCTCCAGTTCTTCTAAGTTCAGGGTCTGCCCGTCCTCCCAGATTGGTTTAAAATTCCACATTTTCCTAGGCAACAATGTCCTTCAGATAATGTCCTCCACCATCATGAGTGCAAAACAAGGGAACCCCATAAAGTTTCCGGTCCATTATGAAATATTCCTTTCATGAAAAGCAGAGACTTGTATTTGCAGAGACAGTAGCAAGTTTTAGGTAGACTGCTGGAAGCTAGGATGAGTTCATTATTTTTCTGGGCTGGTTTGCGACATCAGGGACAAGAGCCATAACAAAACTGTGTAAGGGGCCCAAGATTACAAGGATCTGGTGACAGACCCTCTTGCTCATCTAGTGATGCCCAAATATCAAAGACGATGCCACTTTGCAGTGTCTATCTGTTGTGCCACCTGGGGAACATGGAATCCCCTTGATGACAGAGTACAGTTGAGGAGGTATTCAGAGAGAAAAAGTAACTTTCATTAGAAACGTGAGTTTGACTAGTACAGAAGTATAAATCCTGTGCCTTTATGTTGTGTCATTCATCTCTGTTTGGTTTTGTTTGTTTGTTTGCTTACTTGCTTGTTTTTTTCTCTCTTTATTTTTGTTTATATTTTTCTCTCTCTTTTTCATATTTGCAACTGTGATTATTTTCTATGAAATAGACTTCTGGGTTTTTGTTGCCCCTACTATCCATGCAATCTCTATCCCAAAACAAACTCATAAGGGAGAGAACATTTTATGCCTTTTTTCAGAGGTGGTGGTAGGGATGGGTCTGCTGGAGAGAATCAGAGAGAAAAAGTCTAAATTGCTGCTATTTAAGAGTTTAGAAGAGTTGAGATTTTAGAAAGAGTGATTTGGGGAAAATCTGGATGGGATGGATTTTTGGGTGCCAGCTGATGGAAGAGTTGAGGACCTTGTGATGGCAAACAAGGAGAAAGGAGTCATAGACAGAAGAGAGTGAGGAACAGCAAGAATCATAAACCATAATCGGGAATGGTAGACACCCTGGAGGGCAGGGACAGGATTCAGGGAGACCTAGACAAATTGGAGCAGTGGGCCAAGAGAAATCTCATGAGGTTCAACAAGGACAAGTGCAAAATCTTGCACTTGGGATGGAAAAAACCCATGTATTGCTATAGGCTGGGGAGTGATCAGCTAAATAGCAGCACTGGAGAAAAGGACCTGGGAGTCATGGTGGATGGGAAGCTGTATATGAGTCAGCAGTGTGCTCTTGCTGCCAAAAAAGACCAATGGCACACTGGGCTGCATCAGAAGAAGTGTTGCCAGCAGATCGAGGGATGTGATTGTTCCCCTCTATTCTGCACTAGTGAGGTCACATTTGGAATACTGTGTCCAGTTTTGGGCTCCCCACTACAAAAAGGACATGGACAAATTAGAGAGCATCCAGCAGAGGGCAACAAAATGATCAAATGGCTGGAGCACAAGCCCTATGAAGAAAGACTGAAGGAACTAGGGTTATTGAGCCTGCAGAAGAGAAGACTGAGGGGGGATTTGATAGCAACCTTGAACTTCTTGAAGAGTTGCTCCAAGGAGGATGGAGCTTGACTGTTCTCAGGAGTAACAGAGGCCACAATGAGGAGCAATGGTTTCAAGTTACAGCTGGTGAGGTCCAGACTGGATATTAGGAAAATCTTTCTTACAAGGCGAGTGGTGAAGCATTGGAATAAGCTACCTAGGGAGGTGGTGGAATCTCCATCTTTGGAGGTGTTTAAGGCCCAGCTGGACAAAACCCTGGCTGGGATAATCTAGTGGGAGTGGTCCTGCTTTTCTGGCAGGGGGTTGCACTAGATGACATTGGGGGTCCCTTCAAACCCTATGACTCTATGATTCTACAATGAAGGAAAATAGGGCTCAAGGCATATGATAAAACTTTCATACAGGATTTCTTAATATCATGGAAAGGATGAATAGAAAGGCATGATGGGGCATGATGGGTGACAGTGTAAGAAATCAGGTGATTTTCAAAGAGATGACAGTAAGCAATGGAGAGAGCAGTACTTGGAGATGAACTGATAAGTCATTAAGTATGGGGAAATGCTCAAAATGTGAAATACTGCTAGGCTCAGCTCAGAAAATTGGGACAGAGGACTCTTCTTTAATGAAGAGATATTCTTTCACCCTCTTGTAACTCAGCCTTAAAGTCAGTGCTCACAGAGAATCACTTAATGCCGATGTATTTTCCCACTTTGTCACGAAGTTCTTTGGTTTTGGCCCCATAAATGATAGGGTCGAGCATGGGGGAGATGAGGAAATAGAGGTTCTCCAGAATGACGTGAACATGGACAGGGATGACATGACCAAACATGTGGGTCAGAGCCGAGAGAAGAGTGGAAGCGTAACATATCAAGATTACAGAGATGTGAGCTGAGCAGGTGTTAAGGGCTTTCTGGTATGCTTTCTTTGAGGAGATTCTGGTAACAGCCCTGAAGATAAGACTGTATGACACTCCAATGAGCAGCAGGTCTGTCCCAATGATCACAGATATAAGCAACAGGGTGTAGATCTGATTGACTGAGGTGTCTGCACATGACAGTTTTATCACAGACATGTACTTGCAGTATGTGTGGGGAATAACATTGTTGTTGCAAAATGGCTGCCTCCGCAGGAGCACAGTCCCAGGCAGAATAAAGCAAACTGCCCGTATCAAACCCACAAATCCTAGCTTTGCAATTTTCACATTGGTGAGGATGGTAGTGTATCTCAGAGGTTCACAAATGGCCACATAGCGATCAAAGGCCATTATCACAATGACAGCTGAGTGTGTAACACCAAATGTATCAAGAAGGAACATCTGGGTGACGCAGGCATCCACAGTGATTTCTCTAAATCCAAACCACAATATGCCCAGTGCCTTTGGCATGATGCAGGTAGGAATACCAATATCTGTGAGCGCCAGCATGCAGAGCAGGATGTACATGGGCTTGTGCAGGGTCTGCTCTTTGGTGACAACCAACAGAACCACAGAGTTTCCAAAAAGGATGAGGATGTATAACATAGAGAAAGGGATGGAAATCCATACGTGGGCAGCTTCCACCCCTGGAATGCCTTCTAGAATGAATGTTGATGTGCTCGAGGTGGTGAGGTTGAAAGCTGCCATGTAGTGGTTGAAGTAGTGATCAGGCGAACAAGCTCCTGGTTCCTGTGAAGAGAAAGAAGCCCAGCGAGAGGGTTAGGACCTTGATAAGAAATAGCACAGTAAATATTTTATAATTACTGACTGTTACTGGATGCACTTCTCTGCACCATGGGTTATGGTCTATGATTTCATGTTGACTTGTGTGCTGTGATTGTATGGTTTGTTGCCATTTACACCATGCAATGTTTCTTTATGTATGCTTATAAACTTTTCTACATAATTAGTATGATAACATGTCTCCTATAACTTCATGCGTGTGCACAGTTGTGTAGTATGTTCAGCATTACCCAATGGGATGGCAAACAGACAGAGCTCCCTCCGTATAGTAAGCTGGCAAGAGCCTGGAGGAGGCAAAGATATGCTAACTGAGTTTGCTCAGAAGACACAAAAGGATCTTGGCTTCGGGGAATGGAAGGGTGAGAGGAATTGGAAAAAAAGGAAAAGACCTGGACAATATTGGAAGGTTTTTTGGGTTTTTTTTGGCCTGGGATTCTCCACATTGCAACAATTTCGAGGAAGATCTGGGCCCTGCCTGGTCACAGGCAGAGACTGGCTGCACAGACATCTGACAGCTGAACACTTTGATTATGAACTTGAAGTATATTAGATCTGTTAAGTAGTGATATTACGGCAGTATGTGTATTTTACCTTTTATTACCTTGTGATCACTCCTGACTCATTAATATTGTGATTCTGCTATGGTTTCTCATATTCTCACTTCAAATTATAATCTGATCAATAAACTTGTAGTTGTTTTATTTTAAGCTCGCAGATCCTTAGAGTGTTTGAGTGGAGAGGGCTGGGCACAATCTGTTTCTTTGTTAAATGAACGGACTTGAATATATTGTGATTGGGAGTAGGCCCCAGTCTCCGCAGACAGTGGCTCCTGGTGCGGTAACTGGGGGCAGGGGCACTTGCTGGGGGACCGTTCTCGAGTAACCGAGCACACTGACCCGCTCCTTGGGACCGATTCCACACCAGAGGCCAGAGTGGACTGACTCAGGAGTGAATGGACACTTGGCAAAGCAGGGCAAGTCAGAGTTCAGGAGTGGGATCTGGGAGGTCACCGCGGCACACTGGATAGGGGCAGGGGAGCAGCCTCTCACACTGATACCGTACAAGGAGCTAAATAACAAGAAACTACTTGCAACTTGTAATCCATTAGGAACAAAATGAAAACAAATATTTTACTACTAGGAACAGAAACAAATTTGATTACTGCCATCCTTGGTAATTTCACTTAATTTCCACTGTTTGTAGAACTCTGTATTTAGACTATTGAAGATCTCTTAGTTAATGCCATACTTTCTATTTATCCTACTCAAGTATAGTTTGTTCCTCTGTCTCTAGTAATGTCTCTGGAAAACTGCAAACTCTATCCTGTTATTTTTCTTTTTAGACATGCTTCCAAGAGGTCCTACCAACAAGCACCCTCAATGTGTTAAAATCTCCCTTCTTGAAATACATTGTCTTTATTTTGGTGTCCTCCATCCTACCTTCCTTAGAATCATAAACTCTACCATTTCATGACCACTTTAACCCACACTGCCTTCAACTTCCAAATTCTCAACCAATGCCTTTCTGTTTAAAAGGGAGGGAAAAAAAAAGAATAGTTTTTCTCCTACTATCATTCTTCACTTTCTGAAATTGAAATAGAATATACTCTGGGAAGGAACACAGGGGAAGAGACACAGGAACCAGACAAGAAGAAATGGAGACAAGGAATTAAGGAGTTATCAGAAAGGGTTAGAACATTTGCATGCAGAGTAAGAATCTTCCATTACAATAGTTACAGTTTATAAATAGTTTGGGAAGCCTATAGACCTTACTGTTTCAGGGCACAAGACACAGTCTTACTGTTAGGCTGGATGGGGGAAAGAGTCAAAGACATTCTACTATAATGTGTCCTTATTACATTACATATGGAGACATGCCCCTTTCTTGGGACATTCCCTAAGGACTTGTGGCACCTCTTTGGTGCGTGAAGTATGCAGGATGCTCAGTCCCTATTTTCCCTGTTACATGACCCAGCACCTCTGTGATCTGCAGAAGGCACTTTCTGCTCCCTCTCCTAAACATATAGTATGTATTGCTGGATTTCCCCCTTGAGATCTGCAACACTCCCTAGTTTCTTAAAGTCATTCCGTTTGAAAATTGTGCAAACTATTAAAAAGTCATAGAGGGTGGAAAAAGGAAGAAAAAGAAATGATCTTAAAGACAAGTAATGTCTAAACTATTTGTTGTAAATCTATATTTTACTTTGAAATCCCTTTGTGTTTCTGTCAATACCAAACAGCTCAAGTTGTCGTGCTGGACACTTCCTGGCCAGGTTGTTCTTGATTTGAACCCTTCCCTAGCTCTTAGCACTATCTTTATTACAGAAACAGGCCACTCACCAGAATCTCAAGCAGCAGATAAGAAAAGAAACCTACCAACTACCAGAATAAGCTAAATCTGCCTTCTTGAAATCCATTGTCTTTATGTTGATGTTCTCTCTCTTAATGTTCCTCAGAATCATGGACTCGACCAATTCCTAGTCAATTTCCACGAAGCGATCTTCAGTTTTGTAACTCTCATCCAGCTCCTCTCTGTTTGTCAAAATCAAATTGAGACTAGTTTTTCCCATAGGAGATTTATCTACCTTTGGAAATAATAATGGGACAGCTTCCCATGAAGGAAGGGACAGAGACATCAGAAAGAAGATAAGATGAAGTTGAGGAAAAATTAAGAAGCAATTTGAAAATTTTAGATCATTTCCATGAATATTAAGACTATGTCATTACAATAGATAATAAATATATTGGACAACCTATAGACCTCTGTGTTTGAGCGTAATAGCAGAAGTCTGGGAAATCTGGATTGGGAAAGTGTCAGAGATATTCTTCTACAGTGTGTCCACATTATATTATGTCTGAGACACTTCCCTACCCCAGGAAATTTCAGCAGGGCTACCCATAATCTCTTTAATTTGTGAATTAAGCAGGATGACCTTTCCCTTTTTGACACTGTTAAAGGACCCTGCACTGCTGTGATTTAGCTACAGCACTTCCTTTCCCTCTCTTCACTCTCACACATACACTGTGCACTCCTAGATTGTCCCCACTGAGATATCCAGCACTGTCTGGTTTGCCTAAGTCATAAACATGATATTATTTTTATTGTATTTCTGTGCTTCTCATCTTCTATAGAGATAGAAATGCAAGAACTTAGACAGAGAAGTTAACCCCCCCCCACCAAAAAATGGTACACTCTGTTTTAAACTTCTAAGCTGGGGGTTTAAGATCTCAGCTACATTTCTTTCCGTTCTCTGTTTCAAATGACCTTGCCTTCCTTAGACACCACAGGACTTCTCAAAATGAAGTCATTGGTGGCTCACTGAAGGCAAAAACAAGGTTTTATTTAAGTCCCTAAATGTGTATTGAGGGTCTTCGCCCTGACGTGTTCTGTCAAAGATCTCAAGGTGACCAAAATTTCACCCTTCCCCATGAACTTCAGCTCCCTGCAGTGAAAATCCTGGCTTCAGGTCATCCAACTGTGAGAGCTACTCTGTTCAGGTGTAGAAAGAGTCAGATGGAAGACCCAGTTTTTGAAGCATGCTGAGATCAGGCATAAAAGATGGGGATTTCAAAACACCAGGACCCAGATTTTACCATCACTGAGGCCAGTGTGAATCTGGACTTACCCATCTAAGGCAGAATATGAAAGCTGATCTGGGTGATGATTAAAAGCAGGTCTGACCCTTTTCTAATGTGAAATCGCTGAGGTCACAAGTACCCAGTGCAGAGGCTTTGCCCACACTTACTTAAGTTGTCAAATTTAAAAATTTGAGCAAAGCCACCCCCAGCCCCCGCAAGACAGACAATCGAAATTAAAGGGTGATAGGGAGACAGATAAAAGATAAGGAAACAATCTTAAAAGTATTTTTTTCCCTAAATCCTTTACTGTATATCTATATTTCCCAGTTTTAACCCCCTTTTTCTTTCTGACAATACAAAACAGTTCAAGTCTCACTGTTCCATATTTCCTGGCCAAACTGCTGTTTGCTTGAATCCTTCCCCACCTCATTTCAATAGCTGTGTCAGAAAAACAGGAAACTCACCACAATCACGACTTCTTTTCCATAGTCTGAGAATCAGTGTCCAAATCCAGCATTTGAGACTCTTAGTGCTGAACAGTGTCCTTTATGATTTCCTCCTACATTCCCTCTGGACAGTAAACTTGCCCAGGACTCTGGACCATTCCCTGATCTCTGTCTGTAGCGGGAAGAGCAGAAAATAGACCCTGAAGAATTTCAGCCTAGAAACCTCCCTCAGGAGTGAAGAAATGTTTCACTGATAGCAAAGGCTCAGATGGCTAGGGAAAACTAAATGTTGCAGACTTGCTTGAGTTGTCCTTCATGCTAAAACCCAAGAGAGAAAAGAGCAGAAAGAGGTTAGATATTCTCATTCATTTACCAGAATTTCTCTGCTAGTTTTCATTGTCACAGAGTATGAGTCTTTCCTGCTTCTGCTGCCTGATGAGTTCTGTCTTCAATTCCTGAGACCATGAGGTGTGCATAGACAGGCTCCTGCACATCATGGTTTCAAACATACTATTTCCACACTCTGAAACACCCCCTCCCATCTCATAGCCTCTCTCTGAAAGACGGTGATACAGGTTGTCCCAGTTAAGTCCTAAATCCCTTGTTACAGTATTCTGTCATTAGGAATTGTAGATAACTCTGAGTCCCCTTCAATGAGCAGCATATGCCCTGAAGCCTGTTGATTGATGGCCTTGTTGCTCTGTCCCAGTTAGAATTACTACACATGCTGTCACTGGATTAAAAAGATTGAAGAGAGATGTTCAGAGGCAAGTTAATTGACAAGTGTCTTTCCCCATCCAATTTGACTCTGCTGCCCCCATCCTTTTGTTTTTGGCAGCCTCCCAGAGGGTTCAAATGGATCATGTGCTGGTCTGGAACTCCAGAGATTTTGTCAATTCCTGGCTCTGATACAAAGGTGTTGTGTGTCATTGGATGTGTCATCTTTTATCTACCTTGGGTCTTAGTTTCCATTTTTACAATATGAATGGCACATCCTCGCCTCAAAGACCTGAGGATAAAAATTCTTAAATTATGAGTTGCTGATATGGAGACCACCAGTGAGAAAGACCATATGAGACGCTGGTTCTTGATCTCGCATATAGGGCCGTAACATGGGTGGGGCAAACGGGCAAAGCCCCAGGCACCGAGTTTGAGAGGGTGCCAGCTAGGCATGGGCACTCAGATGTGCAGCCAGAGCCCCTTTCCAAATGGAAGACACTGTCTTCTGGACAGCAGGGAGCTTCTCCCAGGTTGGGAGATTTTTAAAACTCCAACCCTGAGCCTGTGGAGTAGTCGTTCCGGTGGCTAGGTAAGATGGCACTGGGTGGGGAGGGTCAGTTTGGGATGGGCAGCCAGTGGGGAGAGGGAGCAGGGATAGGCAGAAGCAGGGCGGGAGGGTTATAGTGGGATTAGGGAAGGGACAGGCTGGCTGCGGTCGGGCCAGGTAGGCCAGTAGCAAAGCGGTCAGGCTTGGACGCTGAAAGCTTCACTTACTGTGGAAGGTGGCACAGGGAGCTCAGGCATGGGGCAGCTACATGGTGTAGGGGCCTGCAGCAGCTGCACCACTTTGAAAGCCACTTTCCAGATGTATCTAGTTTCTACCAGGGGGCCCAGCGCGTGCCCCACAGCACCATGTGCATGCTGGGCCCAGCTTACACCAGCCCCGCGCCGAGGGTGCACGTGGAAAGGAAGTGAAGCCGTCTGGTGGGGGAGGGTGAACCCCACCTGCCGCCTTGCACCAAGGGGCTTCCCTTCTCCAGTGCCTCCACACTTCCACCCCCCTTTCCAAATAGGGGTGTGGGGAGCTGTTTGCTTTCCACCCTGATCTGCCTCTGCCTGTCTTTGCCGAGGGTCCCTGCGCCCCCTGCTCTACCCCTTGTAAGAGGGAGCTTGCAGATGCCCCCCACCGACTCCTGTGTTTGGCTGAGTGCAGAACTCAGTTCCTGGTGGGGCTGTCCCCCCTTCAGGCACCACCAAATTTATGAGCTCTGTGGCTGGTGTGAGCTGTGGTGCCCAACGGGCAACACAAAATAAAATCCACTGGCTTCCTGCTTCAGTGGGAAAGGGGACAGGGGCTGCCTTATGTCCCGCTGCTTGGAAGAGCATCAAGGCCCCCATCTTATCCGACATAGTCAGCTGGCTTGATGGGACAGCCTCGCACATTTTGCCACATTGTCCCGTGCACAGATGAGGGTCCCGGAAGCTCTCCCAGGAGGATCCCAAACAGAAATCCAACAGGATTCCTCAGTGGGCAGCAGGGAAAGGCACTCCCAGGACCTGGTGGGAAGCTGGTAGGAGGACAAGGAGGAACTGATCTGCCCCTAGCCACCACATCAAGGTGGCTGGCAGACGGAAGGCAGCTGGGGAGGAAGGCAGCTCCCGCCGGAAGGCAGCTGGGGATGGATCCAGCTCCTCACCATGTTCCAGCAGCAGCTGGGGCCAAATTGGGCCCCCAGTCACATCAGGCCCAGGGCCAGGGGAAGGGGCTCTGGGTGTTTACCCTGGGCGCCAAAATCTGTAGTTACGGCCCTGCTCACACAAAACTTCTGCCTGTTTCAGAATCTGTCTCTAATGAAATCTGTGTGCATCCTACAGTCCCCTACACACATGGCACTTCTACCCAGTCAGTGTATCCGCTGCCTGTCTTCTCCTCCTCTAAGATCCCCACCACTCAAGTTAATATCCTCAACCAGTCATCTGGGAACTTTATTTATTCTATAGCTTTGAGAGTCTCCTTTGTCTCATTTTCTTTGCCTTCTCAGAAATCATGCTCTCATTTTTAACTGTCGATTAAACATGGCTGTGAGGAATCACATTTTATCTATTCCAGGGAAAAGTGATTCCTAGTCACTGGGAACTGCTTTTCTTTTTAGATTTCATTCATGTACTGTATATTAAAGGTGTGCATATGCCATCAAACTGCATGAGAAAGGCTTTTCCCATAGTTTATATTCCTTTTGGTGTCACTATGTGGGACAATGTCAACTCCTTGAGTGTTTAATTCCTTCTTCCAGCTAACTCCAACAAAGTGGCTGGCAAGCAGGGTGTTCCTTGGAATGCATACACGCAACACATCTGGAAAAACAACCAGTTTCTTCTTCCTTATGTGCTTGCTCCTGTCACTTCCAATGTTGGATTCTCCCGAGCCACTGTGCAACAGGTGGTATCAGGGTTCACTGGCATGCAGACTACAGTATCACTGTACCGCATGTGGCAGTTTCTCTCTCCCACCAAGTGATGGAGTTGTGAAATGCAGAGGTGTGGATTGAAGAGTATGTTAGACGTCCTGGATCAAACATATGCCAGAAATAATGCAGATGAAACTTGTGCCCTTGAGAAATGCGCAGTCAAGGTAGAAGGAGAGGCCTTTACCCAGAAAAAAAAAAAAGCATGAATAGATAGAATATTAGAAGATGAGGATTGACCTCTAATAAATCATCACAGCTGGCCTTTGTCAAACTACAACTTATAAACCTTCAAGGATGGAAATTCCAAAACCTCTCTATGTTACTCACTCCAATTATTCACCACCATCCTGCTAATTTGTTTCCTAATATCCAGTCTAGAATTTCCCCTCCGCAACTTGAGACCATTGATCCTACTTCTGTCATCTACTACTATGGATAATAGCCTAGCTCCAACCTCCCTGGAACCCAGTTTCAGGCAATTAAAAGGTGTTACTAAGTTCCCACTCATTCTCCTGTTTTTCAGACTAAAAATGTGTTGTTCCCTCATAAGACTTGTGTTCAGGCCCCTGGAACTTCCCCACTCCACCTCTATTCTAGACTCTCTCCAGTTTGTCCACATCCTTTGTCATAATGGGAATCCCCAAACTCCAGACAATACTCCAAAAGCAGCCGCATCAGTGCTGAATAGAGGGGAAAAATAATTTTCCTCATTCTGTTGGCAGTGGTCCTTGTAATGCAACCCAACATGTCTTTAGCCTTCTTGACAACATTAGGACACTGATGACCTTTGCCAGTCTCTTATTCACTATAATCTTCAGCTCACCTTCTGCAGAACTACTGCCCTGCCAGTAGGTTTCTAGTCTGTCACAGCATATGTAGTCATTTTGTCCTAAGTGCAGGACTATGTACTTGCTCTTTTTGAAGGTCATTAGATTTCCTTTGGCCCAGTCATCCAATTTTTCAAGCAAAAAAACAAGGAGTCTGTGGCCCTATGAAAGGATAATACATTTATTTATATCATCAGAATCCATGAAAGAAGATCCCAATTTGTCAGACACTTGAAGATGAAGAAGTACAGATGAATACGAGGAAAATAAATTCAGAAAGTGTAAGTTATAGGATCAGATCAGAGTATTACAGCATATCAATAAAGCTCTTTAGATTATAACCATGGAGAAAATCATATTAGGGGATGGTGAGGGAAAAAAGGAAGCAAAATTAGCTGTTGCAATTGAAAAACAAAATACAGTCCCCATTTAATCATAAGTTGACAATTACAAATATGCATATGAATTGCAATTTTGCAGTTTTGATTTGAACCTTTGATTTGTTATCCCTTTGCCTAAGTATGGCCACTAACAAATCACTAATAGAGTTGAGTACAGCAATTTACAGGGAGGTGAAATAGATTGGTGAAAGGAAAATGTAATTACCTCTTGTAATGGAAAAAAGAACCCATTGTCTCAGTTCGGCACTGAGTTCAAACCTACATGTTTATTGCAATTCTGAAGTTTCTCTTTGAAGTTTAAATTCCTTATTCATTTGTCTTCATATAGCTATTAACAGATCACAGGTGGAGTGAGCATGAAGATTCAAAAGTTTCCCTAGTGGTTTTTTAATGTTTTTATTTCTGATATCAGCTTTGTGTCCATTTATGCTTTTGCACAGACACTGTCCTGTTTGTCCAGTATGTAAATTGGAGAGCATTTCTGCACATGATGTTATAAATCACATCGGCGGATGAGCAGGTGAATGAACTCTTGATGGAAGAGTTGGCTTCATTAAATCCTATGATGGTGACTTTTGTGAAGATATGTGGGCAAAGTTGGCAACATGACTTGTTGCAGGGACATGTGCCTGCTCTAATGGTTCTGTTGTTCGCTCTGGATTTACTGGTGAGTGTCTGCTTCAGTTTGGGGGATTGTCTTTAAGCGAGGAGAGGTCCATCTACAAGAAATAATACAAGATGATCTCTCACACTCTCAAGCCCGGGGGTGACAGACCTATCCTCGCATACAGAGAGCCCACCATCTTTCAGAGCAAACAACAGAACCATTAAAACAGTCACATGCCACTGCAACAAATCATGTTGCTAAATTTTCCCATATATATGCACAAAAAAGACAGCACCATAGGACCTAATCAAGGCAGCTACTCCATCAAGGGCTAATTCACCAGCTCTTCCACCAATGCGATTTATGTCATCATTTGCCAGAACCCCCCCCCCCAACAAACACATCTTAAATATTGGACAAACAGAAGAGTCTCTCTGCAAAAGAAGAAATGGACACAAGCCTGACATCAGAAGCTCATGCAAAAAATAAATCTGTTAGTCTTAAAGTGCCACACAACTGCTTGCTGTTTTTTTTTATCAGAAATAAGAACACCCAAAAATCAGTAAGAGAATCCTTCAATCTCCCTGTTCGCTCCTTTAATGATTCGCTAATAACTGTGCTCAAAGAAATAAATAACAAATTGAAGTTCATGGAGACAACACAGAATTGGAATTCATATGCAAAGTTGATACTGTTGTTTCAGAACTAAAAAAGGACAACAGATTCTTTTCTCATTACGGCTGCTGATTACGGCTGCTCACTTCCCTCTGTATGCTCTTCCTCAGTCTTTGAACATAAACTGCTTCATTGAATTTGCTGTAACATTCTGATCTGATCCTATGACTTAAACGTTTTTGCATTTATTTTTTCTCCCGTTCTGAACATTCCACATCTTCAATGCGTCTGACAAAGTGGGATTTTCTCCCATTAAAGCTTATATTATTAAAAAAAAATAAAACTAACCAAAACAAAACAAAACAAAACAAAACAAAAACTTGGTAGTCTCTAATAAAGCCACAGGACTCGTTGTTTGTTTTGCTGAACTACACTAGCATGGCTAACCCTTTGGAACCAGATCCCCACTGTGTCCATGCATCAAAGTCCATTAAAAACTAGCCACAAAGTAACCCAAGGTAGTTACCAAAACAAAGGTAGGTTTGTTTGTTTGTTTGTTTGTTTCTTTTTAAATTAACACCTTGGTCTCCACATCAGTTAGAAAGGGACAGCTTCCATTAGATCCTCAACACAGCTTTGATGAAATAAAAGGAGTTCCAAATCCCAGCAGGAGTTCATCTATATTAGCAAGAAAGCTATGAGCTAATAACAAAATTCACAATCAGAACCCCAGGCCTGGTACATATAGCTGAACTAAGGGCTGTCAAATGTTTCAAACAAACCACAGTGAATCACAGCAGCCTGGCCATTCCAGAGCATCCCTTGTGGATGGTTCCAAGTCTTCTGAATTCAGGACCTGTCCCTCCTGCCAGACGGGTTTAAAATTCTGCATTTTCCTAGGCAACAATGTCCTTCAGATAATGTCCTCCACCATCATGAGAGCACAAAGATGGAATCCCATAAAGTTTCTGGTCCATTAAGAAATATTCATTTCATGAAAACCAAGGACATGGATTTGCAGAGAAAAGCAAGTTTTAAGTAGCCTGCTGGAAGCTAGGATAAGTGCATTATTTTTCTGGGCTGGTTTGTGACATCAGGGACAAGAGCCATAACAGAACAGTGTAAGGGGCCCAAGATTACAAGGATGTGGTGACAGACCCTCTTGCTCGTCTAGTGATGCCCAAAATGTCAAAGAATATGCCACTTTGCAGTGTCTATGTGTTGTGCTATCTGGGAAACATGGAATCCCCTTGATGACAGAGGACAGTTGGGAAACTATTCAGAGAGGAAAAAGTAACTTTCATTAGAAAAGTTGAATTTGACAAGTACAGAAATATAAATCCTGTGTCTTTATGTTTTGTGACTCATCTTTATTTTTGTTTGTTTGTTTGCTTGCTTTTTTCCCCTTTTTCTCACTTTTTCATATTTGCACCTGTGATTTTTTTTTTTCTATGAAACAGACTTCTGGGTTTTTGTTGCCCCTACTATCCATGCAAGCTCTATGCCATAACATATCCATAATGGAGGAAGTATTTTATGCCTTTTTTTTTTGGAGGTTGGGTGTAGGGGTGGGGCTTTAGGAGAGAATCAGAGAGAAAAACTCCAAATTGCTGCTCTTTAAGAGCTTAGAGATTTGAGATTTCAGATAGAGTGATTTGGGGAAAATCTGGATGGGGTGGATTGTTGGGAGCCAGCTGATAGAAGAATTGAAAACCTTGTGATGGCAAAGAGGGAGGAAGGAGTCAAAGACAGAAGAGAGTGAGGAATGGCAAGAACTGGAAACCATAATGATGGGAAATAGGGCTCTGGGCATAGGATAAAACTTTTATAAAGGAGCTCTTGAAATCGTGGAAAGGCTGAATAAAAAGGCATGATGGGTGACAGTGTAAGAAAGCAGGTGATTTTCAAAGAGATGACAGTAAGCAATGGAGAGAGCAGTACTTGGAGATGAACTGATAAATCATTAAGTATGGGGAAACTCTCAAAATGTGAAATGCTACTAGGATCAGCTCAGAAAATTGGGACAGAGGACTCGTCATTAATGAAGAGATATCCTTTCACCCTTTTGTAAGCTCAGCCTTTAAGTCAGTGGTCACAGAGAATCACTTAATGCAGATGTATTTTTCCACTTTATCACGAAGTTCTTTGGTTTTGGCCCCATAAATGATAGGGTTGAGAACGGGAGGGATGAGGAAATAGAGGTTCTCCAGAATGATGTGAACATGGGCAGGGATGCCATGACCAAACATGTGTGTCAGAGCCGAGAGAAGAGTGGAAGCGTAACATATCAAGATCACAGAGATGTGAGCCGAGCAGGTGTTAAGGGCTTTCTGGTATGCGTTCTTTGAGGAGATTCTGATAATAGCCCTGAAGATAAGACTGTATGAGACACCAATGAGTGGCAGGTCTGTCCCAATGACCACAGATATAAGAACCAAGCTGTACATCTGATTGACTGAGGTGTCCGCACATGACAGTTTTATCACAGCCATATACTTGCAGTATGTGTGGGGAATAACATGGTTGGTGCAAAATGGCAGCTTCCGCAGGAGCAGAGTCCCAGGTAGAATAAAGAAAACTGCCCGTATCAAACCCACAAATCCTAGCTTTGCAATTTTCACATTGGTGAGGATGGTGGCGTATCTCAGAGGTTCACATATGGCCACATAGCGATCAAAGGCCATTATCACAATGACAGCTGAGTGTGTAATACAAAATGTATCAAGGAAGAACAACTGGGTGACACAGGCATCCACAGTGATGTCTTTAAATCCAAACCACAATATGCCCAATGCCTTTGGCATGATGCACGTAGAAATACCAATATCTGTGAGCGCCAGCATGCAGAGCAGAAGGTACATGGGCTTGTGTAGGGTCTGCTCTTTGCTGACAACCAACAGAACCATGGAGTTTCCAAACAGGATGAGGATGTATAACATCGAGAAAGGGATGGAAATCCAAATGTGGTCAGCTTCCATCCCTGTAATGCCCTCTAGAATGAATGTTGGTGCACTGGAGGTGGTGAGGTTGAAAGCTGCCATATAGTGGTTGAAGTACCAATAAGGGATACAATGCTCTTGGTTCCTGTGAAGAGAAGGAAGCCCAGTGAGTGGGTTAAGAACTGAATAAGAAATAGCACAGTAAATATTTTATAATTACTGACTATTACTGGATAAACTTCTGTGCACCATGGGTTATGATCTATATGATTTCCCTCTACATTTGTGCACAGTGATTGTATGGTTTGCTGCCAGTTGCACCATGCCATGTTTCTTTATCTATGCTCATAAATTTTTTTACATAATTAGCATGATATCATGTTTCTTACCACTTCATGCAGGTGCACAGTTTTGTAGTATGTTCAGCATTACTCAAGGGGATGGGAGACAGACAGAGCCCTCTGCGTATAGCAAGCAGGCGAGCACGTGGAAGAGACAAAGATATTCTAACTGACTTTGCTGTGCCTGGAAGGGAAGAGGTGAGAGGAATGAGAAACAAAAAAAAAAAACACCTGGAAGATATTTGGGAGGTGTTTTGTTTTGTTTTGTTTTGTTTTTTTTGCCTGGGACTCTCCATGGTGAAACAACATCAAGCAAGATCAGCGCCCTGTCTGGTCACAAGCAGAGAATGGCTGTACAGACCTCTGACAGCTGAACATTTGAGCATGAACTTGAACTATTACATCAGTTAAGTAGGGTAATATGCGTGTTTTACCTTTTATTTCCTTGTGGTCACGCCTGACTCATTAATATTGTGATTCTGCTATGGTTTGCCATGTTCTCACTTTAAGTTATAATCTGATCAATAAACTTGTAGTTGTTTTAACAAAACCTGTGAGATCCTTAGAGGGTGTGAGTCAAGAGGGCTGGGTACAATCCGTTTCTTTGTTAAATGGACGGATGGACTTGAATATATTATAATTGGGAGTGTGCCCCAGTCTCTGCAGACAGTGGTTCCTGGTGCAGTAACTGGGGCCAGGTGTGCTTGCTGGGGAACCATCTTTGAGAAGCCAGAGCACACGCATCCACTGCTTGGGACCAATACCATGCCAGAGGCCAGAGTGGACTGACTCAGGAGTGAGTGGACACTTGGCAAAGTGGGGCAAATTGGGGTTCAGGAGTGGGAATTGGGAGGTCGCAGCAGCACACCGGACAGTATCTAGGAAGCAGCCTCTCACACTGACAGTCTAGAAAGGGCAATGAGCAGTGAGGTAGCAAGTTCTGCAGATGACATCAATTTATATAAGCCGCCATAGGTAAGTGCAGAGATCTCACCAGAGGCACCTAACTAGGACCTGTTAATGAGCATCATGATGGTAGATGACGTTTGATGTCAGTAAGTTCGGCATATATATTCACTAGAGTGAAAAACTTGAACTTCTTGAGTACCTTTAATTTGTTCTTGCTTAGTTTATGAACTTCGGCCAGGCACCTGGCATCCCAGTACACAGTTCTGTGAAACCCCACTCAAAGAGCCAACTGATACAGGAACAAAAGGCACACATTGTGTGACGATGTGCTGGGAGAGCACAGGCTGATTCACCCATTGAAACTGGTGACCGGACTGGAGGAACGTGAAAAAAGTTGAGGAAACCCTGCACAGGGTTGGTTGATGAGGAGCAGCTTCTGGAGACCTTAGCCAGCCATGGTAAAGGCTCCTGGGAAAGGTAGTGCTAACAGGATATACGGCCAGTAAAGGAAGAAGCTGTAGTGAGGCCCCCACTTTTGTTAGGCTGAAGTGTTTATTGTTCAATGCTTAGAGGTAATGAGTTGTAATTAAAGAGCACTGGTGATCTCATAAAGTTGTAGTTTGTGTGCACTATATGGGCACAGAGGACCAGATCAGCAGGGGGCCTTGCATCAACTGCTATAAGTGGGGCATTGTCCAAAGCCTGCAAACAATGTTGGTGGCCCAGAAATAGAAGTGATACTAGCATGGATCATACACTGTGAGGCTTATTCAAGAGCCAGGGAATGTAGCTGGCTGATCTCTCTACTTAAATAAATAAATTGAAAGGCTATAGACCTCTGCGTTTCAGGGCATCAGACACACTCTGACTGTTAGGCTGGATGGGGGAAGGTGTCAGAGACATTCTGCTATAGTGTGTCCTTATTATATTACAACCAGTCACACTCTCCTTTCCTGGGAAATTGCCTATGGACGTGTCACACCTCTTTGGTGTGTGAAGTACGCAGGATGCCCCTTCCCTATTTCACCCAGTGACAGGACTCTGCACCTCTGTGATCTACCTAAGACATTTCCTACCCCTTCTCCCAAACATATAATATGCATTCCTGGATTTCCCCCTGTGAGATTTGCAACACTCCCTACATAGTTGTTCAGTCTGAAAATTTAAGAAGCTATTAAAAGGCACAGAGGGCAAAAAAAAAAAAAAAAAAAGGAAGATAGTGATGCAGATAAAAAGACGCAGTAAGAGAAAATGGAAATGATATTAGAAAATAGTATCTAAACCCATTGTAGTAAACCTGTATTTCAACTTTTAATTCCCTTGTTGCTGTCAGTACTGGACACTTGAAGTTTCCATGCTAGAAAATTCCTGGTCAGGTAATGCTTGACCTGAACCCTTCCCCAGCTTTTAGCATTAATTTTATTACAGAAACAGGCGACTCACCAAAATCTCAAGCAGCAGAGAGGCAATAGCTTTTCTCTAATCTGAGAATCTGTGTGCCAGTCTCACGTTTGAGAGTCACAGGGCTGGTGAGGGACTTTTATGTTTCCATTGTATGGTCCCTACGGACTCACAGATTGACCAGGACTCCCAAACAATTCCCTGAACTCTGTGAGGAGCAGAAAGAGCAAAAGATAAACCCTAGACAATTTTAGCATAAGAACCTCTCTTGGGAGTGAAGGACTGCTTCACTGATGATACAGGCTCCGGTGATCAGAACAAACATGCAGATGTGCTATAGTGGTCCTGCACTGCTAATATTGAAGAGAGAAAAGAAGAGACAGGGGTTAGATATTTCCATTTATCTATCAGGATTTCTCTGCTTTGGATTGCCATAGAATGTCTTCCTCTTCTGTTACTCCTGGCTGATGAGAAGTGTTGTTCCTCCAACAAAAATAAATAAATAAATAAATACGGTTGAGGCCCGGGCTCCACCCTCTGCGCCTAGTCCTGTCCAGGGGTATGATGCAGGTCTGGGCCCAGTTTGGCTCCACCCACTGCTGGCAAGCGGCAAGAAGATCATCTGGGCCTCATGCGGCACCTGCCACTGCTGGCAAGCAGCAAGTGGTCCCAGCCTGCCTTCAGCTCCTAGCAAGAAGCCGAGAGCCAGCTCTGGCACCTGCCAATGCAAGAAAGTGGCAGGCAATCTGGGCATGCCTGACCCACCTCCTTCTGCTGCAAACTGGCCCCCAACTGCTGACGGCAAGCGGCACATGGCTGAAAGCCATATTCAACCCCTACTGTGGTGGGCAAGTGGCAGGTGGTCCCACCCTAGCTCTGGTTCATGGTAGATGGCCTGGTGCCTGCTCTGACTGCTGTTGCTTCTGAAAAGCAGCAAGTACCCCGGAGCTGGATTTTGACTCTGCCGCTACCAGTAAGCAACAAGAGGCCCAAGCTCAGCCCCAGCTCCCGCCACTTCCAGCAAGCAGCAGGCAGCCCAGGCAGGTCCAATCCAGCCTCATCAGTGGCTGGTGAGTCGCAGGAGGCCCCAGCTTGGATCTCACTCCTTCCAACAGCAGACAGCAGAAGGTGGCTGGAGCCAGGTCCAGGGTATGGCCACGGCAACATGGGGCATTAGCCATGAAGGTATACCAGCACTGACAACTATGCTGATGAGGCCTTTGCTGAATCCTGGTGTGTGTCTATGCTTGACTCAATTTTTCACAGGTAGACATGGCGGCTTCCCTGCGGAAAGGACATGCCCCATATGGCTCCCTTCTCCCCGCTGCGGCTTCCTGCCAAAAATGGAGCAACAGCTCCTTTCTCCCCAGGGACCCACTCTTCTCAGCAGAAGGCAACGCTGGCTCCCTTCTGCTGGGGACCAAATCCCAGCAAAAAAGAGAGCTGCAGCTCCCTTCTGCCAGGAAGCTGTGGCTCCCTTATCCCAGGGAGCTGTGGCTCTCTTCTCCTTGGGAGCCATGGCTCCCTCATGTCCGCCCTAGGTCAACTTAAGGTATTAAGTTGACCTAGGTCATCCACACCAGTTGAAGGTTGACTTAAAAATTGACGTAGCTGTTTAGTTAACCTATCTACCGGTAATTATTAATTTGACTTAGGGATGCCCTTAAGTCAACTTAAAGAGAGACTTGTATGGATGTGGAATAATTTAGGTTGACTTAAGTGTCCTTATGTCAACCTAAATTTGAGACAACAAAGTGTGCATGCACAGGCTATCACTCATCTTTGTTTCAAATATAGAACGTAAACACTCCTATTCAGGAACCTAGCTCTGAAAGAAAGCAGCACAGATTGGGGTAGAGCTCAGGGGGACAACCTTAGTTACATTCCATTTCCATGGTATCATCGTCACTATTATGCAAGTGCTGGACCCACAGGATGGGGATGCTATTTTTTGGATGGACGGGTATGTTTTTTGCAAATATGGATAAATATGGACTAGTCTTATAGTTTCACACAGAAGGCCATCATTTTGACCAAGTCATTTTGTGTGGCATTTATTAACAGCTCTCCCCACATTAGACTTTTGAAACCATCCCCCTCCCATGTCACAAGGTTTGCTGCCCAATGAGCTAATTGCAGGTGCATCTCTGCCGCCCTCCCCACCCTATGACAATTGCCAACAGATTTTTGTGCCATGTCTTCATTGATTTGTTGTTGAAATTTTACATTTTGGCTGATGAATTGCTTAGTTATCCCCTTGTCCCCCAGATTCAATGCACCCAGTACTGTGTTCCCTGATGTTCAAAATTCCTTTTTCCAGTGACAGTCCCCAATATGTCTGCATACCATTCAATTAAATTGTTTTAGCCATCCTGTGACACCATCTGGCTTTATAAAATCTTTTTTTTTTCCGTATTAATAATATTTCATATTTGCAGTAATCCATATGTGATATGCCATGTGTAGTACCAATGGAAAGATTGTAGTTAGCTAGGAATTATTTTATGGGTTATATGTAGGTGTTATATCTGTATTAAATTGGGAATATGTTTGTTCTATTTGTGTTTCAAGTTATTTGATTCTGGGACACTTCCAGAATAAATGCCTGAAACTATGGTCTCCTTAAATGGCCCTTTAGAGAAGCTTTCAGGTATAGTGGGCCCAGCGAGAGACCTATTGACCCACTAAGACTTGCCCATGTGTCTGAACTCTATTTTGTTTTGCAAAGACTCTGCACAGCATGGGGAAAGACAGAGATGATAAAAGGCAGCAGCTCTACTCCATTTTTGTCTTCAGTCTCCAGTCTACAACTAACAACCTCCTCCGCAACTGAACAAAGGACTGAGACCTACCCAGGTGCTGGCTGTCTACCAGAGGAATTGGACCAACCTGCAAACTCCAAATTATTCAAGAACTTGCTTTCTTTGGATTCTAAATCATTTTTATGTGTTTGATTCACTTTGACGCTATAACATGTCTCAATTCTCTTTTAATCTTTTCATATTAAACATTTAGTTTTAGATACTGAAACATTTGTTGTCAGTGTGGCATTTTGATAAGATCCAAACCAGTATTGTTCTGGGTAATTTGGCTGGCCCTTTGGGATTGGGGGAACCTATTTCTTTAAGAGACCCAGTGGTTAGGTGGGGACTAAAGGAGCTGATGTATAATAAAGGGGGCTGTTTCTATTTTATTATGCCCCACTATGACCAGTGTGGGGAATCAGAAGCATGTTTTGTTATTGACTGGGAGACTGGTTTAAGTACCACCCATCAGTAGTTTGAGGGTTTACCCCAGGTTTTGCAGCAAGCCCTGGTTTTTGTACATTCAGCAGGTTATCCAAGGAGGCCAGGGTCATCCCTTCTATGTACACACTACAGTTTGAATTAACTTGCTCCACCCCTCATTTCTTAAGGTTTACCCATGTAATAGGTCACAAAGAACTGTTGAAGAGTGCTAACTACACCTACTCCCACAATAGTTTCCACACATTTTCTTATCAGGGAATATTTCCATCTCCAGGCTGCAGCCAGTTTAAATTTAATTTTTTCCAGCTTGGCATTCAGATTACCTGTAGGGTTACATTGCGCCAAATGGTTAAATCATCATACACCCAAAATTTTACCCAGTTTGATACGTAAATAGCAGTCACACTTTCTGGGATTATCCTACTTAGATTGTGAATACCTTACTGAAGACCACATCACAGATGCCTTGGATCTAGACTCCACAAAGAATAATGCTGAAGACATTTGTACCCGTGTGGAATGTGCTATCAGAGCAGAAGCAGAGATACTCACCAGGTTTGTGAATGCACGGATAGATAGAACCACAGAATATTAGAGAAGGAAGGGACCTCAGAAAGTCATCTAGTCCAACGCCCTCCTGAAGCAGAGTCAACTTCAGGAAAATCACCCCAACCAGGGCTTTTTCAATCCTCAGTTTAAAAATCTTCAAGGATGGAGATTGTGCAACCTTCCTGTCTTACCCACTACAGTC
Source organism: Podocnemis expansa (assembly GCA_007922195.1). Taxonomy (NCBI): domain Eukaryota; kingdom Metazoa; phylum Chordata; order Testudines; family Podocnemididae; genus Podocnemis; species Podocnemis expansa. The sequence goes on along the minus strand of ML682186.1, from coordinate 18,056 downwards.
ATTCACCATTCTCTTGCTATTTTTTTCCTAACATACAACCTAGCCTTTTACCTCTGTGACATGAGACCATTGCTTCTAGTTCTGACATCTTCTACCACAGAAACTAGTTTTGCACCATCCTCCCTGGAACCCACATTCATGCAATTAAAGGCTGTTATTAATCCCCCACTCATTCGCTTCTTTTTGGAGCTAAACAAGGCTAGGTCCCTCAAACTCTCCTGCTAAGTTTTGTGCTCCAGCTCCCAAAATATTTTTGTCACCAGACTCTCTTTAACTGGTCCACATACTCTTCAGAGTGAGGGCCCCAGCACTTGACAAAGTACCCTGAAAGAGTGGCCTTAGTAGTGCTCAACAGAGGGGAATAATGATTTCCCTCATTCTGCTCACAGTGCTCCTGCAAATGCAGCCCAATATGTCATTCACCTTCTTGCCAGCAAGGGCATATGGGTGACTCATACCAGCCTCTTATCCATTGCAACCCCAAGGTCCCTTTCTGAAGAACTACTGCCAACCAGTCAGTCCCCGGTCTGTAGCAGCACATGGGATTCTTCCATCCTGTGTGGGGCTCTGCACTTGATCTTGTTGAACCTCACTACATTTCCCTTGGCCCACTCCTCCTGTTTGTATAGGTCATTCTTTAACTTATCCCTACTCTTCAGATTATCTACCCCCTCCCAGCTAAGTGTTATCTACATATTTGCTGAGAGTGAAATCCACCACATGCTCCAGATCTTTAATGAAGATGTAGAACAAAAGTGGCCTCAGCATCAAACCCTGGGGGTTCTCCACTTGTTACTGCTGACAATTAGAATGACATCAAGCTGTTCATCACTGCACTTTGAGTCCAATGTTCATGCCAGCTCTCTCTAGTTATAGTCCATTCATCAAACACATATTTTAAACTGCTATTTATCTATTTATTTGTATTGCATGAGCTTTCACGGGAGAAAATCCCACTTTGTCAGACACTTTGAAGATGGGGGGGGTATACAGAATGGGAGGAAATAAATTCAGGGAAGTGTATGTCATGGGATGAGGTCACACTGTAACAGCAAATCAAAGCAGTTGTAAAGACTCAAACAATGGGGAACAGCATATACAGGAACATGAGGTGAAATCACTTGTTGAAATGAAAGAAAAATCCAAAGTACCTATTAAGTCCTGAAACAATGCAATTGAATTTGCAGATAAATACGATCTCTGCAGCCTCTGTTTGAAGCCTTGATCTGGTATTCATCTGTCTGAGTACCACATCTAGTAATTTGACAATGGAGTGATTAGGAAGATTGAAATGTTGACCCACTGGGCTTAGGATGTTGTGGTTTCTGATGTCAGGTTTGTGCCCATTTATTCTTTTACACAGAGCCTGTCCTGTTTGTCCAATATATAAGACAGAGGGGTATTTCTGGCACATGATGGCTTAAATCACATTGGTGGATGACCAGGTAAAAGATCCTGTGATGGAGTAGCTGGTTTTATTAAGTCCTGTAATAGTGTCTTGTGTGCAGATATATGGGCCAAGCTGGCAGTGTGATTTGTTGCAGGGATATGTGCCTGATTTAATAGCTCTGTTTTTAGCTCTGTAGATGCTGGTAAGTATCTACTTAAGATTGGGAGGCTGTAAGCAAGGAGAGTGGTCTGTCTCCCAAGGTTTCAGAGTGTGAGGGATCATCTTGTAGAATAGGCTGTAGATCCCTTATTATGCACTCCAGAGGTCTGACTTTGGGGTTGTAGGCGATTATTAGTGGCTTTCTGTTGTTTTCTTTCTTGAGCTTCTCCTGTAGTAGTTGATGTTTGGGTGCACACCTGGCTCTGCCAATCTGTTCTTCACTTCTGCAGGTAGATGCTGTAGTTTTAAGCATGTCTGAATATGGTGGTGCACAGTATCAAAAGCCTTGCTATACCCAAATTATATCATGTACACCACTCTCCCCACATCCAGAATGTCAGTTACCTCATTAAACAAGACTATCATATCAGTCAGGCACTAAGTGCTCTTTGTGAATCATTGTTGAATGGTTTTGATCACCTTCCTCTTTTTCAAGTGCCTCAGAATGGATTCCTCGAGAACCTGCCTCATGATTCTTCTGGTGATTTAAGTGAGAATGACTGATAAAGGACATAATGAATGTTAGAATTTTTGGGATCAAGACAAGGTCTTTTATCCCATTCTACAGTTGCATACACTTTTGAGTGGGTTTCCCTCCAACTAAAGATCCTGACGCTGACAAGGCATTCTTTCTTTAGGTTGATTATGGTGGAGTCCTGGTGTTCTTGCACTAGAAGGTGTCATTGGTGCTGGTCTGGCAATAGCTTCAGGGCTACTAGCTTGAAAAGGTGAGGATGTTGTAACTGGTCGAACATGGGAGGAGGCGGTATGTGCTGCCAAGGTGGGTGGAAAGGAATTCTCAGGAATGTGTTACTCTTGATTCAATGGCATCTCACTTGTAATGGTCAGGGCAGGGAGTTCAATTGGAGATGTATCCTTTCAAAATGTATGACCTGGCAACAAGTGATTTATGTGCTACCCCAAAGTGAGCCCATATGTGGTCTAGAGAGAGTTGGAAAGAGGTCCTGTCTGGGGAATGATGGTATCAGGGACATCTGTAGCTCCAAAAAAATATACTTCGGAGCTAGGACAGTGTAAATTGGGCTTGGCCCTCAGCCGAGCCACCTTCAGGTGTGCAGGTCCTGACCCTCACTGGGGTCAGACCAAACTCCCCTATTTTAATTGCTCTCTAGCCCACTAATAGGGCGAGGCAGGGTCCCAAACTCCTTGGTCTTCAATCCCTCTAGCAGGATAAGGCAGCACACAGTACAAAGTCTTTGGCCTTCAATGCCCTCAGCAGGGTAAGGCAGAGCACAGAAGGGGTGGGGAGGGGAACGTAGGTCTGCCTATTCCACTGCATTCAAGCCCAGGGCCCTATCAGTGGCAATACAATGCCACTGGGTCAGTGGGCTCCGGCCAAAACACTGACCCTCCACATGCAGCTGGATATTCAGCTACTGGGCCAGGTTACTTCCTCCCACTTCCCCTCTGGGTTACCTGCATCCAACCATCTTCCAGGTCCTCTGGATATGTATCCCAGGGCATCCTGGTCAGGCCCTCGCTATCTCCTGGTGGCAGGGCAGGTAGCTCCTCCAGTCCATCAGCCAGCAGGAGCTCCTCTAGGTCGCAGGAGTTTGGAGCAGCCAGCTCGCTGGTGTCCTCAGCAGAAGGAAGCTCCTCCAGGTCTTCATGGGAGTCTGGCTGATTCCCATCATCCAAGCTGTCCGCTGAGGGAAGCTCTTTCAGATCCTCGCTTGGGGGAGGTGAATATAGGGGAGAGTCCCGCTACCAATCACCCCCTTGTTTCTCTCAGGGAGGGAGGTCTGCCAAATCCAGCAGGCATCTCTTTCTCTGTTTCCTCCTGGGCTCATCGGTCCATCCCCTTCTATAGTCCTCCCTTTCCCTCGACCCATCTCTTTGTTTCTGAGCTGGGCTTTTGGGCAGAGTCTCCTCAGGCCAGCAGGGGGAGTGCTGGCGACCAGCTGCCTCCCGGCCAGAGGGCAAGTGCTCTCCCCAGCTACAGACGGGTTGCTCAAGACTAAAAGTTGGAACTTTTGCTCTCTCTGCATGCCTGATTACTTGGTTTTGCTGTCGTCTTGCTGATGACAGGAATAAGATGCCTCCTTTGGCAGAGTTCACTTCCCCTCAATGTGTACTTAGGTCACTGTGCTGCCAATGGAAGAGATAGGCAGGCTTTGTTGAAAAAAAGCCTTTGCTGCATCTGGCGATGGCTTTTTTCAAAAAAGCTATGTCAAAAAAGGCTTTTTTATTTTTTTTTAAACGTAGCCAGGTTTAGCTTGGGCGAAAAAGTACTTCAGTATTTTGAGATACCAGTGCGCTTTTTCAAAAAAGCTAAATCTGACTTTTTTTCCAAAAGAAAAGCCTGCCTCTTTCTTCCATTGGCTTTCTTTTTTTCAAAAAAGAAAGTCTGGTATAGACCTTCACTTAAAAAAAAAAAAAAAAAAAAAAAAAGATGAGGTAGTTTGGGACAAGGAGCCCTTGCCAGACCATTCTTCTGAAATAGCAATTTTGAAAAAAGTTATTGTGAGATAATTATTCTGAATATATGTCAAATTTTTTTGAAAAAAAAATCTTTTCAAAAAATGGTCTGCAGTGTAGACATAGCCTGTATGTGATAAAGAGGATCAGCATTGTAGTGTCTCTCCTTTTCTTTTTTCCTCTGCCTACCTGAGGCCATATTTACACTGAAAGTGACAAAGTAGCAGCTGTCAGATCTATCTTTCCAGATCAACGTGGAGGTCACTTAAAAGAGGTCATTCTAAGAATTGGTTAATTTATACTACCCTGTAAAGTGGTGTAGACAAGTGAAGACACTGTGCTTAAGGGGAGCTAGGAAGTCAACAGGGCTATCCTTCGTAAGCTACTCCGTGAAGGTTGTATATCTGTCACTGACTGCTGCTGAATTTTACAGGCAATGAAGACAAGGCCTGAAAGTGTAATGTCAGTTTGTCAAACACAGCAAGAATCTTGCTCACACAGGGACTGATGGAAAGCCACATTTTGTCAGAATGCTGCACTATCATGAACGGCTTCTTCGCCTGCCCAGCAGTCCCTAATCAGAGTGTTGTCTGACTTCCCCTCCTCCAACCAAAGGCTCAATCTTCTGTTCTCTGTGCAGACATGATGACTTGGTTTTGCTGTTGATTGCACAAAAAAGACATCTGCTCTAGCAGGGTCCACACACTCTCAGGCTGCAGCTAGATCACTGTATGTGTTATGAAGAAGTTCTGACTTGTAATATCTCTCTTTCCTTTGACTGTCTGAGAAAATATCTATACTAATATTGGCAAAGCTGCAACCATTAGTTCAATCCTCACAGCTGTCTGTTAAGACACACAAACAATCAACTTACTTAAATCACCCTGTAAAGTGGTTATCACAAGAGGCACATCTGTGCATCATGGGTTATGATATTTCTGTTCATTTATGCACTTTGCCTGTACCATTTTACACCATTTAGGCCATGCAAGGTGTCTTCATGAATGTTCATAACGTACTCTACATCAGTGGTTTACAAACTTAATGTTGGGACCCAGTACTGGGTTGCAGCACTGCCTGCTGCCATCATGAAAAAAGTTGGATGTATTGCTTAAAGATGTAATTGTTGGGTCATGTACGTAAATGTTTTTTTTTTTCTTTCTTTCTTCAACCGGGTCCCGAGGAAAAAAAGCTTGAATGTCATGGCTCTACATGATGACTATATGTCAAGGCTGTCTCCCCGCTCTGGCACATTGGGTGCGGAAGATGGGGGCCTACAAGAGCCTTATATCCACATTCCCTAAAGCCTTGTCTTATAATTGCCCAAGGCTAACAATCTCCTCACCTTGGGGTAGTATTGCTGCCACCACCCAAACGCAAAATCCTCTTGAAATTCCTTCCTGCAAGGTACCTTCAATCACTTTTATTTTTTCCCTCAGGACAGCAACTGAACCACATCTGGGATATCAATTGAAAATGAGACAGAATCCCCATTTAGTAGTTGACTGTGAAGTCTGAGGCATGTGCACACAAAATCTCCTGCTCTTTAGGCCATAGAACCAGAGCTTATTTTAAAAGGGTACATTCTTTAATTAAGAAGAACTGGGAAATACAGAATGTTGATTCTCTGGAATGCAACTTAAGTTGCTACAGGATAGTGGGAGGGGATTCATGTGCTTAGCACAGAGAAACCCAAAATAGAATCAAAACAAAGAAATACCATGATTGTGTCTAGCTAAACAGTCCCTGCTCTACTTACACCTGGCCACTTACAAACTTGAGCCTATCTTTGGCATGACTGTTGCTGCATCCTTCAGGCCTGTCTCTCTTGTCTGCTCCTGATCCTCCCAGGAGTCCTGCTGCCACCAAAGAGGAAACAGGCAGGGTGGCCGCTCCAGTTATAAAACTTCTATTTTGTTTCTATTGGCTCTCCTGGGACTCACTGACCATGGTGTCAACTTCCAAAGAGGCATCCATGTTAGTCTAATAAAGCAAAAAAAAAGCAAGAAGTCTTGTGTCACTTAATGACTAAGGCTATGTCTACACGGGGAGTGCTTGTTTCGAAACAACACGTTTCGAAACAAGCTGTTTCAAAATAATATGTTATTTCGAAACAACTTATTTCGCTGGATAAAAACCATGTCCGCGAAATAAGGGAGTGAAATAGCAGGTCCACAGTGTGGACCTGCTATTTCGCCTGGGGAAGGGACTGCAGGCACCTACAGGGTGCAGTGCAGAGGGGCACTGCATCCCATGGGTGCCTGCAGAGGGCTGCAGGCACCGGCGGAGTCAGGCGCAGGGCTGCGCCTCACTCCGCCAGTACCTGCAAGGGAC
>ML682185.1:297543-321844 GCA_007922195.1 Podocnemis expansa | reverse complement strand
TGTGTGTGTGTGTGTGTGTGTGTGTGTGTGTGTGTGTGTGGAGTGGAGTGGAGCGATAACTGTTGCATGTGGTACTGAGAAGTGGTTGCAAATGGTTACCTAGGCTGAGATCTGAACATGGATGAAGGGGGCCAGGACAATATGGGATGAGGGCTTGGAGATTAGGAGAGTTCCATGGCCCATCAAATTATATTTTAAACACCGTCTATACCCACTCCTGCTGGATGTCCCCAGGACCTCTCTAGATTGCACTATACCCCCACCCTGCCAGCTCTGCAGCCCCCTCTTTTCCTGCTGGATCTCCCTTATGACCCCCCCCCCCCAGCTGGTTCTGTGCTGCACAGGGCCCGCTGTTCCTTGCCTCACCAGCTGTCTCCCCTCACTCCATCCACCCACAGGCCAACTCTGCCCCGCCACCACTGGCCCACCTGTGAATATTATTGCCCATCCCTGGCCTAGGGACTCAGGTGGCGTTCACAGGGCTACAGGATGGGTATGATTTCCTTGTGCCACCAGGAAGGTAAGAGATTAGCAAGGAAGCAGCCTTCTTGCAGAAATCTATCTGTCCAACTGCAGTGAGGGGTACTGGTGGAAACTGTTGCAAAGGGTCACCTGTTTTAGCCTAGTAAAGGAAAAAAATCAAGGAGTTTTGTGGCACTTAAATACTAACAGATTTATTTATCGCATGAGCTTTCATGGGACAAAGTGGGATTTTCTCCCATGAAAGCTCATGCAAAAAATAAATCTGTTAATCTTTACGTGCCACAAGACTCCTTACTTTTTTGGTAGAAACTGGTGGAATTTCACCATTATAAAAATGTTATCTGTGGCCCTCAAGCTGAAAAGGATGGGAACCACTAGACTACATGATTTCTTAAGATTGCTTCCAGTGCTATCCTTCCAGGATTCCAAAATTTTGTATTACATTAAGAGAAAGAAAACATATTCTACTTCTTTTCTCTCTGACGTGTAACAAGGGAGAAATCTTCCCCTGTGCCAATGCACAATGCTGTTCGCCAGTTAATGTACATAATTTACAGCTTAGTTATGGTCTTCAGAGGAGCTAAATGGAGTGGATGGGGCTACTACTGACCACCCACACAGAGGCCAATTGCACCCAAAGTGCTTTAGAAAGAAAGACTGTAGAACAGGAGTGGCCAAACTTACAGAACTCAAGAGCCACACAAGTCAATTATTAAACCTTAGAGAGCCACACTGAGACATATAATCACATATTTTTACCTACTCCAAAATTACTAAGCTTAAAATTCGTTGCGCACCTTAATTTTATTGTAAAAACAGGGCAAATATTGATCCACTAATGTCAGATTCTAATAATTATTTAAGATTAGCATGAAACTAGGCCTATACAGTAAAAATTTAGCTGTTGCTAGATGTAGAACACTACAAGCTTGTAGCTAGTTGTTTTTGTTTTTGTTGTTGGTTTTTTGTTTTGTTTTGTTTTGTTTTTAATCTGGACAGTAACTTGTCAGTGTAGCAGGTAAAAGCTCTGAGATGCTGATCTCTATGTATTGCACAATGTTTTGAATTTCATTGTGGAATATGATGCTTCACAGCAGTAAGTTGTGCCAAAAATTGAAAGTAATCTATCTTCAGTTTTAAACTTTTCTCCTTTGTATTTTCATTTCTTAGTATTCCACATCATGTTTAGGACTTGTAAAACATGATTTTCTTTCAGTAACGAGTAAACTGCATTAGGGCCTATGAGAAAATCTAAACATCCAACGGCTTCTCTGACCATGTCACGCTTCTCTCCCCCACCCCCCATTGCCACTTCCCTGCCATCTCTTACCACGCTGCTGCTTCTCTGCTCTCCCCAACCATGCCACACTTCTGCCTCCCACCTCATCCCGGCACCTGCCATGCACCCGCTTCCCTGCCAATATTTCTGCCAGTAAACTTGTTCACTAAAATACTCATGGATGCTGAAAACAAAAAGGTCTGAGGACTCAGATACAATTAATTTTAAAATGAGCTTAATAGTGAGGGAAAATACTGCTTTCATCTTAATCCTGTGAAGAGATGCACACAGGGACACCTTTTCAACTTTTCAGAATCACAACAGATCAATGAGAATTTAGAGGGACATAAAGTGCAAGATCAGAGCCTGTTTCAGTAAGTGATTTGGAGTCCATACACAGAAGATACTATGGAAAAAATCCCATTGAGTTTTATTCAGTTTGGGGTCAGGCCCTGTATAAATTCTAAATATCAATATTTTTTTTTTATAATACAAAATAAGATCTTTATTGGTGAGAGATTTTTTTTCAGAAAGTTTACAACACAATTTTCCATCCTCAGCCCTTCACAACAATTATTCTCATCTAATGGGCTCAGATACCCATAGAGTCATTCATGAAGACTGCACTGAAATATAAATAGATTTTGACTATACAACAAAAAAGAATTAACACATGTTGAATGCTATTTAATCAGTAGAAGTATAGTGCTGCTATTGAACTTTGCAGTGAATGTAAATTATCTTGGTAATTGACTTAGTTATATTAATTAAAATTTTCTTATAAATGTGCTAGCAGTTCCTTCTGTAAACAGATGACATACTGATGTCTCAGGCACACTTGTTCAATGGACTTAAGGAATTTTTTTTATAAAGTCAGTTTTCTGTAGTTGTGGTCTATCCTAAGTCTAAATCATTTTGCATGCTGAAAATGAACCATGATCCATTATAAGTACTTGTAACATTCTTTAAATAGAGGTTGTTTTTTTTTTTTAATAGCCTTTTGACAGTAGTCAGTGGTTTTGGATGTAACACTTGTGTCAATTTTCAGTCATTTCTGATGATTCTTATTTAACTCTCAAAATAGAAGTACAAGAGAAATAAGTTTGCATTATATTATAATATCTGGAAATGCCACGTGATTTTTAAAAAAGAAAATTAATTTACAATTGCTTTTCAGGTTTAACTTGCTAATTATCATCACTTATCTGTAGTTCATTGTAGACTTGTTCTTGATCAATTTATGTTGCCAGTTTTAAAAATATTTACCCAGAAAACAATATCAAAAAAGAAAAGTATTTTAAAAATCATGCACTGATGTAATTAAAGACTGTATCATTATGCACACAGACAAGGAGGTTAGAAATTAATATTGTGTGGGTAAACTGTAGAATCTGGCTGTTACTTGCTGTGCATGCTTCTCTTTCCACCTAACTGAGGAGGTTGCCTTTCCCTGCTGGCTCTCACAATGCTGTCCCTCCCCCGGCTCTCACCACGCTGCTTTTTCCTGCAGCTCTCACAATGCTGCTCCTCCGCTGCCAGCTCTCACCATGCCGCTGCTTCTCTGCTGTCCCCGACCACTGCAAATTTCTCACCCCTGTCTCCTGCCATGCCGCCCTTCCCTCCTGCGCTCTCCCAGGAGCCACAACTTTTCTTTAAAGAGCCCCATGCGGCTCGCAAGCCACAGTTTGGCCATGTCTGCTATAGAAGAAAGGAAACAAGCTGAACAATTCTATGATGCATTCTATAATTTTTAATGGGAACAAGCAGTGGAATATGCTTTTGCAAAATGAATGAATTAATGCAGAGCACAGAGAATGTAATTTTAGGTTCCAATAAGAGCAGAAACCAAAGTGTTACATTTCACACAAGATGTTTGGCTTTCATTTTTCAAGCCACAAAGTTTCAATTTCACAGCCCGTTTCCAACCAGTATACTTCTTTTAGCCACCTCAAAATAAAATTGGACAAAGCACGAGACAAACATAAGAGTAACTTCCAAAATCATAGGATCATGAAGCAACAGTAGTATGGAACAAGAAGATGCACACAGGTCTGATTTACAGTAGGTATAAACACCCACATCTCCACAGATTTCAAATGAAGTTTTGAGTTTCAGTGTCCATTATCTAAGCAATGGATCTCTGTATTGTCATTTCATCATTCTTTCAGTTCCATCGATCTTTCTTCATGGTTTAACATGGCCTGCAATTTCCACCGCCGTATCAAGAATATCCTCCCCCAGAAATGAAAATGCTGTATATTGACCCCCGCCAGACTTATATGAGCCTCCAAAACCACATGAGCCTCCATAACCACCCCCAATGCCACCCCCAAGTCTACCACCATAATTTCCCCCATAAACACCACCAAAACCTCCTCCAGAAACACCACCAAAACTACCACCAGAACTGAATGAGCCACTGACACTACCACCAGAATCATATACACCCCCAAGCCTATAAGGCAAGTTTGGTAAGGCAGTTCTCACAATGCTATCTTGAGGACATGTAGCAAGTGTTGGTCCAGGGAATCTCACAACAACTGGGGGGGCATACACCACAGCAGCTGAATCACCACATGATGAGATACATGGTTCATTGCACACATCAATGAATGGACGTGGGCATATATCAGGAATGCAATCTGCGTAAAACATTTTCTGCAATGGAGGGAAAACTGAAAAAAAAAGAATACAAAACAAAGAAAACATAAGAAACAATGAGGAGTGGAATGAGAAAGTCAGTATTTGAGATTTACGGCAGTGGGGTTTTATTTGTTGAATCTAAAATGTTTGCTCCCTCTTTTTCCTTATCCTCCTTTGCACTGATTCCCCCTTAAATTTCAGGCTCCTCCCTTCTCTGCAAAAATATTAGCAGTTTCATAACAAATTACCTTTTCATTGTTTCATGCAGCCATTAAGCCTCACAACACTCATGTGGAATGATTGGTTATTCTTCCTGTGAAAGAATGCTGGCAGCACGGAAGTAAAGTAGAAGTGACCTGCCCAACACCATGGGAGAGTCATTGAATGAGCTGGGCATAGAATTTATGTACTCCTAATGGTTATTCTTGGCATAGTTGATCATTAGGCAACTCCAGTGTCTCCTAATTGTTACACCTGAGAACAGTGCCCCACTGTGAAAGCCACTATACAAAGAGTAGGAGGCAAAGTAACTGGGGGTGAGCTGCTCAGCTTGGAGGTACGCACATGCATCTCCACTACAGAAAGTAAGGTGCTGAGGAAATTTAGCTGTCCACAGCATTATCAGTTTTCTAATGGATTTACATGCACTACTCTATTCTCATTACTGGGATGTGGGTTGCAATTACACCTGTGGTCTGGAAAATCCCATCATTCTATTTTTAAAGTCTGCATTCACCAAAGGCTGCAACTGACCACTTACAGAGAGGCTCTTATGGAAAGAAAGAACCATCTTCCTGACATCATTTATGGTTCACAGTACTAGTACAGATTCAGTCCAGAGCAGAAGCTACCACTAAAGCAACAACTAGAGTAGTAGGAATACAAGAGACTTGCCCAGTTCAGCAAGGGGAAGAAATCAAGAAGAATGGATAGAATAACCTGGACTTGAGAGCACTTTTATATGCTTTTTTTAGCTAAGGGGAAAGATGGGAGACACCCACCTGAACTAAAACCTTATTGATTGCCAGATAAACTGTTTCCATGCATGTCTGATCACTGATCACACAAAATATTTCTTTGCATTGGTAACTCTTCTAATTATTTTAATGAGTTTGTTTTGCTTGATCAGTTACTCAATTCCCAGTCCCATACCATGATCTTCACCTTACCGACTGTATTTCCTTTCCTCTTAAATCAGTATGCCCAAGATAGTTCCCTGGTATCATCCCACTGAGTTCATTGGTGTTGACAAATGTATTTTTCTAATTCCATTTGACTAGCTCTCCATGGAAGAAGTGGAAAATGTGAGGGTGGCTCCGAGGTGTAGCATGATTAAAATCAGCTGTCATACCCAGTATTCTGTTTTGGTTCTTATAATCCAGACTAGTGTTTAATTAGAGGAAAGGTGGAGTTCACCCTTTTAAATCCTCATAGAGTGGGTGCCAACACTGTGAATATTTGTCCTCCATAACTTTAGCTAGACAATATGGGTATGAGCAAACACACTTTCTGACTTCCTGAAATACTTTACGATCAGATCCCTGGGCTTGGAAGCAGGCTTTGAGGTCTCAATACTCTCATGGACTCATGACCAGGAAACATGGCACAAATTGATAAGTGAAATGGTCATAAATCACCAGGATCTGATGGCATCACCCAAGAGTTCTGAAAGGAACTCAAATATGAAATTACAGAGTTACTAACTTGGGTAAAACAAACAACAAGTCCTGTAGCACTTTTAAAGACAAACAAATTTATTTATCACACGAACTTGCATGGGGGAAAATCCCACTTTGTCAGTGGCTTTGAAGATGGAAGGAAAATAAATTCAGGGAAATGTAAGTCAAAGGTTCAGGCCACACTGTTATAGCAAATCAAAGTGGTTGTCAAGAAGTGAGTTATACTTCCTTGCATTTATTTTGTCTGAAACAAATTTGTTAGTCTTTATGTATCACAGGGCTCCTTGTTTGTTTTGCTGAACTAAACTAACATGGATGCCCCTCTGGAACTTACATTATTCAACTAAACCATTTCAGGGATACACTTTGGAGGACAAGGGGAGAAATCAAAATGAACTTCAGAAATTGAATCCAAATGATGTTGTAGAGAGGTCGTTGACCCCTTGTTCTCAATGTGTACTGAAATTAAAATGAAATGTAACTGACTTAATCATCAGCAAAGGAAATTTAGTCCAGATATGAGCAACACTTTTCTAAATATAATGATAGTTCAGCACTGAATAATCTTCTAAGGGAAGTTATGTAATTCCCCCATCATTGAAGGTTTCTTAATACAGGTTAGATGAAGAATTGTCAGGGATGGTCTAGGTCTTCTTGATTTGGCTTCACCATAGAGGGATGGACTAGACCAGAGGTTCCCAGCTTATGGTCTGGGGGCCAAAGATGGCCTGCAGCAGCTTTCAAAGTGGTCTTTGGCTCCCCTTTTTCTGGCTATAGAAGGGAGCCATTGCCTAAGTACCCAGTCAGAGCATGTTTCCATGGGGCTAAAAGATACATTCAAGCTCCTTGTTTCCTCCAAGGGAATAGGAGAGCAAAACTCTTTGCCCCTGGAGGAGGAGTGGCACACTTCATCGCCCTGTCCCCCAGGCTTTGTGCACTGCTGGCTAGCTGTCCCTCACCCACCTCCGCTACCTGGCCAGCTCTCCTCTGGATGACTCTGTGCCCCCCAGACAGCTCTCCCTCACCTCCTTCTACCCTCTGGCCAACTTTGCACCCACCCCACAGGGCCAGGACTCTGCCTGGTTATGCTTCCCCTGCACTGGATCTATGCCCCACAGACAGCTCTTCCCAAGTTCCTTCTGCACCCAGCCAGCTCTGCACCCCAACCAGCTGGCTGACCCCTGGCTCACTCTCTGGCTTGCTCTGTGCCCTCCCCATCAGGTCTGCAGCCCCCTCCTCGCCTTCTGACTGCCCCCCCCAGCTGTCTTTGTGCAGCTCAGAGCCAGCTCTCCCCCACTCCCAGCTCTCTTTCCTCATTCCACCCACCCCTGGCTCCCAGGCCAACCCCTCCCACTGACCTATCTGGAATATTATTGCTCACCCCTGGCCTAGGGACTCAGGTGAAGTTCACAGGGCTACAGGATGTGTATAGTTTTCTTGCTGCAGCCTGGAAGATGAAGGGTTAGCCAGGAAGCAGCCTTTTTGCAGAAATCTTTCCATCCAACTGCAGTGAGGGCTGCTGGTGAAGACTGGGGGACCTTCAGGCTTATAATAATGATATCTATCCCTGCAGCCAAAAGAGTTGTGAACCAGTGGACTACATGATCTCTTAAGATCCATTACAGCCCGATACTTCCAGGATTCTAAAATTTTATATTACATTAAGAGAAAGAAAACACGTTCTACTTTTCTCTCTGACTTGTGAGAAATTCTTTGTCCACATGGCCTGCATAATGCTGTTCACCAGTTAAAGTACATCATTTGCATCTTAGTTAAGTGCTTCAGAGTAGCTAATGGAGTGGATGGGGCTACCAGAGTCCACCCACACACAGGCAAATTTTACCCAAAGTGCTTTGGAAAGGAAGACCTTAGAACAACGGAAACCAGGTGACCATTCTGTGATGCAGTATACTTTTTAATAGGAATGAGCAGTGGAGTATCAACTTGCAGAATGAATGAATTAATTAATACAGAGTACGGAGAATGTATTTTCAGGTTACAATAAGAGTAGAAACCAAACTGTTACATTTCACACAAGATGCTTGGCTTTCATTTTCCAAGCCACAGAGTTTGAATTTCACATCCCATTTCCAACAAATACACTTCTTCTAGCCAGTTCAGAATCAAATTGGACAAAGCACAAGATGAACATACAAGTAATATGCAATATCATAGGATCATGAAACTACAGTAGTTTGGAACAAGGAGATGCAGACAGACCTGATTTACAGGGGCTATGAACACCCACATTGCCACAGATTTCAAATTGAGTTTTGTTTGTCAATGAACATAAGCTTATGGTGAATATCAGAAGAGGACACCCAAGCCTGATGAATCAGCAACAGAGCCATAACTAGGCCAGGGCAAACAGGGCAAAGCCCCAGGTGGGGAGTTTTAATGGGAAGTAGAATGTCCCTATCTGGCCCTGAAGAAAAATGTACCTTTGGCAAAGCCACATTCCTTCGGGAGCCAGGCTGGGGCTGGAGAAGGTCATGATTCCTGGTCCCGCCCTGCCTCTGAGAGCATGCTTGCTAGGATGCATGCTTAGGGGCAGGGTGTGTGTGTGTGAAGAAGCCTCTGGCCACCCTATGCGGACAGCAGCTCCTGCCAGCAGCTCCAGCCTCCTCAGACCACAGCCAGCTTAACAAAAGGCACACCTCCCCCTCCCCCAGGAACCTGGAAAGTAGGTGGCTGGGGGACAGGGAGAAGTGGAGAGTCAGCTTCTCTGAAGCCAGCTGGCTGGTGTCAGTGGCCAGAGGGCAAAGGCACCCACCCCACCCACTGGCTGGCTACGATGGCTGTCACCAATGGGAGAAGCATACACCCAGCCCAGGGGACTCAGCTTGCCTGGGACTGGGGGAAGCCAGCCAAGAGAAACAAAAGGTATATCCACACAAGGCTTTTATTTCGAAACAACACTGGTTGTTTTGAAATAAAAACCCGTATGTCCACACGACGTTTTCTTGTTTCAAAATGATGAAGCTGGTCATTTCGAAACAATGGCCATCATTTTGAAACAGCTTAAACCGCTTCCATTTCAAAATGACGGTTATTTCGAAATGGCTTATTTCGAAATAACGACGTTGGGACATGCTATTTTGAAACGATGGTTATTTCAAAACGACTCGTTTTGAAATAACCGTTGTTTGGACATGTTATTTCAAAACAAGCGTTGTTTCTATCCTGACCTTCTTCCCAGGGTGCACAGCACCCAAGGGAAGCAGGAAGTACCTTCCCACGTGTGCCTGCCAGCACGCCCAGAGCCCTGTACAGGCAAGGCAGCAAGTGGCACCAGTGCCCCAGGGGGGCAATGCCGTGCCCCCATCTGGACTGCTGAGGAGGTCCAGTGCCTCCTCAGCATCTGAAGGAGGGAGAACATCCTGTCCTGGTTCCAGGCAAGCCACTGGAACTGGGACACAAACGCAGACATCGCCGCAGCGCTGTCTGCTGAGGACCACGAGCGCACCACGGAGCAGGTGCGCTCCAAAATAAAGGCCCTCAGGCAGGACCACGCCCAGACCAGGGTGGCACAGGAGCTCCAGGGGGTAGTTAGCAGTGCTACGTGCACTTTCTATGACGAGCTCCATGCCTTCCTGGGGCCGGAGCCCAGCGGCCTGACACCCCTCAACACCGGCTGGCACCGCAGCTCGTCCTCTGGCCCTGAGGCAGCGGACACAGGGTCTGAAGTGTCTGTTGACGTCAGGCAGCCTCCTGCTGCACTGCCCCCTGCAGTGAAGGCCACGTCAGGGACCCCCAAGCTGTTCCCTGGGCCAGAGGCAGAGAGCAGCGAGGAGGAGCAGGAGCCTGAGACCATCCCAGCCCCTGGGGAGTCTGAGACGGACACAGGGACATCGCGCCGGACCTCTGGAGCCCCGGTGGGTGAGTCTTCCTCTCCTGCAGAGGCACGCAGGGCTGGGCCTGTCCAGGTTATGGGCAGTGCGGGAGTACAAGGTCGGGCACTGAGGCAGGTAAGGCATAGGGTCAGCGGGTGCAGATGCCCTCCCATGGCCACAGGTAAATGAGAGACAGGTGGCAGCAGGGTCACAAGCCCCTGTGTGCCTCGGGGTGGTTAACAGGGGCTGGGTGTCAAAGATGCAGCCGCATCTTGGGTGGGGTGGAGACCGTGCAGGCCACACCACTGGCAAGTGGCCTTGGGAGACTTCCTAGAGCAGACGTGGCCAAACTGCAGCTCGCGAGCCGCATGCGGCTCTTTAAAGAAAAATTGCGGCTCGGGGGAGAGCGCAGGAGGGAAGGGCGGCAGGGAGCCAGGGGCGAGAAATCTGCAGTGGTCAGGGACAGCAGAGAGGTGGCAGCACCAGGGTAAGAGCTGGCAGCGGAGGAGCGGGGCTGGGAGAGCTGAAGGAAACAGCAGCCTGGTCAGAGCCAGGAGGGGAGAAGCAGCCTCTGTCTCTGAGAGCCTGCCTGGAAACAGCAGCCTGGTCAGAGCCGGGAAGGGAAAGGCAGGGTAGGGAGGGGCAGCATTGAGAGAGCCTCGCTGGCAGAAAAAAGCAGCCTGGTAAGAGCCAAGAGGGGAAGGGAAGGGCAACCCTGTGAGAAGAGCCAGCAGGGAGAAGCTAGTCCTCAATGAGGTGGAAAGAGAAGCCCTCAGAGCAAGGATCTGCCAGATTCTCCAGTTCACCCCCACTATTAATTCTACCCTCCTTGTCTGTGTGCATTATGATACAGTCTTTAATGACATCAATGCATGAATTTTAAAATACTTTTCTTTTTTTGATATTGTTTTCTGGGTAAATATTTTTAAAACTGGCAACATAAATTGATCAAGAACAAGTCTACAATGAACTACAGATAAGGGATGATAATTAGCAATTTAAACCTGAAAAGCAATTGTAAATTAATTTTCTTTTCTTAAAAATCACCTGGCATTTCCAGATATTGTAATACAATGCAAACTTATTTCTCTTGTATTTCTTTTTTGAGAACTAAATAAGAATCATCAGAAATGACTGAAAGTTGACACAAATGTTACATCCAAACCATTGGCCACTGTCAAAAGGTTATTAAAAAAAAAACCCTCTGTTTAAAGAATGTTACAAGTACTTATAATGGATCATGGTTCATTTTCAGCATGCAAATCATTTAGACTTAGGATTGACCACCATGACTGAAAACTGGCTTTAGAAAAAAAATTCCTTAAGTCCATTGAACAAGTGTGCCTGAGACATAGGTACATCATCTGGTTGCAGAAGGAACTGCTAGTACATTTATTTTACAAGAAAATTTTGATTAATATAACTAAGTCAATTACCAAGATAATTTACATTCACTGCAAAGTTCAATAGCAGCACTATACTTCTACTGATTAAATAGCATTCAACTTGTATTAATTCTTTTTTTGTTGTATAGTCAAAAATCTATTTATATTTCCGTGCAATCTTCATGAATGATTCTATGGGTATCTGAGCCCATTAGACAAGAGTAATTGTTGTGAAGGGCTGAGGACGGAAAAATTGTGTTGCAAATTTTCTGAAAAAAAAAAAATCTCTCACCAATAAAGATTTTACTTTGTATTATAAAAACCAAATAATGATATTTAGAATTTATACAGGGCCTGATCCCAAACTGAATAAAACTCAATGGGATTTTTTCCATAGTATCTTCTGTGCATGGACTCCAAAGAACTTACTGAAACAGGCTCTGATATTGCACTTTCTGTCCCCATAAATTCTCATAGATCTGTTGTGATTCTAAACAGTTGAAAAGGGGTCCCTGTGTGCATCTCTTCATAGGATTAAGATGAGAGCAATGTTTTCCCTTACTATTAAGCTCATTTTAAAATTAATTGTGTCTGAGTCCTCAGACCTTTTTGTTTTCAGTGTCCATGAGTATTTTAGTGAACAAGTTTACTGGCAGAAATATTGGCAGGGAAGCGGGTGCATGGTAGGTGCCGGGATGAGGTGGGAGGCAGAATTGCAGCATGACTGGGGAGAGCAGAGAAGCAGCAGCATGGTAAGAGATGGCAGGGAAGTGGCAATGGCGGGTGGGGGAGAGAAGCGTGACATGGTCAGAGAAGCCATAGGATGTTTAGATTTTCTCATAGGCCATAATGCAACTTACTCGTTGTTAAAATAAAATCATGTTTTACAAGTCCTAAACTTGATGTGGAATACTAAGAAATGAAAATACAAAGGAGAAAAGTATAAAACTGAAAGTAGATTGTTTTCAATTTTTGGCACAACTTACTGCTGTGAAGCATCATATTCCACAATGAAATTGAAAACATTATGCAATACTTAGAGATCAGCATCTCAGAGAGCTTTTATCTGCTGCATTGACAAGTTACTGACTAGATTTAAAAAAAAAAAAAAACTTGCCACAAGTCTGTAATATTGTACATCTAGCAACAGCTAAATTTTTACTGTATAGGCCTAGTTTCATGGTAATCTTAAATAATTATTAGAATCTGACACTAGTAGATCAGCCTTTGCCCAATTTTTATGATAAAATTAAAGTGTGCAATGAATTTTAAGCTTAGTAATTTTGGAGTAGGTAAAAATATGTGGTTATATGCCTCAGTGTGGCTCTCAAAGGTTTCATAATTGACTTGTGCGGCTCTTGAGTTCTGTAAGTTTGGCCACCCCTGCCCTAGAGCAAGGCGTGGCTGAGTCCAGCTCACTACTGTGGGCACCACTAGCATGTGTGCCTCCAGGGTATGGTTACCAGATGTCAGGCAAAAGGAGAATATGGTCCCCTCTTTACCTTCGTGTTCTTCTGTGTATCCTCACATTCTCTGTCTGGCAGGCATTTTAAAATACAGGATTTTGTCAGGCTTTTTACTATAGGGGTTGGAGAATCCCGGAGTGCCATAGAATACTTATTTGTACAGGAAAGTGTTCCAGGGCCCCCAAACAATATTACATGCATATTACATTTTCTCCCATGTGTCCTGCAATGTCCTCCTTATCATACTTCCTTGGCCTCCTTTTGAGGCTTTGGGATCTGGTAGCCCTAGCCCAGGGCAATGTCCCACAGGATCCTGAGTCCTGCTGACAGTCAGGGCAGAGGTGTGTGCTGCAGACAGGCTGCACACAGACAAGCCCAGCAGCTAGCAGGGGTCAACTATGTTTTCTGCTGCCCTCCAGCAGGTCTCCCAGCCGTCCACCGTGCACCACCACTGTCCCGACTTGGCAGCCCGAGACTACCACGGAGGAGGAGGAGGCCCCCCTGGACACGTGGGGAGATCCTGGAGACCCTGGAGGAGCTGTGGCAGTGGACTGAGGCATCCACCCAGGCCTGGCGCCAGGACCAAGCCAGGCACCAAGACTCTGCCCTCCGCCTGCTGCAGCAGGCGGCATCTGCGGACGACTGGGTGGTCACAGACATGGAGCACCAGGTGCAGGCCATCAAGTGCCAGGCGCAGGCCTTCGAGCACCTCTACAACCACCTGCCCACCACGGTCGAGGCCATTGCCAGCAGCATCAGCCAGCTGGTGGAACACACGGCCCCTCCAGCTGCTGCAGGGGGTCCTCCGCCTGGCCTTCCCTGGAGGTGACCCCGGACTCAAGGCGGCCGTGGGCAGGGGCAGGGAACAACACCACCCTTTGACCCCCTCCACAGGCCCCACCTAAGGACTCCCCTGCCACCCAGACTCCCCCACCCCCTTTCCCAGTCTCCCCCTTCCAAGTTGCTGGCCCTCCCCCCAGACTTCCCCCACATTTCCCCATCCCCTAACCCTCCCCAGCCCTTCCCTGCCCCAACCCCTGTTTTGTTAAATAAATAGTTTGAAACATATTCTTCGTCGTGAGTGGTTTTATTGGGGGTAGTTCACAGTGTGGGTGGATGGGTGGGGGTTGGCTGTGGGAGAACCGGGGAGAGGGTGGTGTGGGACAGGGCAGGCCTGGCCCTCAGAGTTCGTCCATGGCAAAGGTGTTCATGAGTGCATCCTGAACTGTCACAGCTATCTGTGATGGCTGCTCCCGTGGGGGCACAGGTCTGGGTTCCTCGTAGTCCCCGGTGAGGAGTTGTGCCTCAGCTTCCCAGGCAACAGCAATGGTATCACCCCGCAGCTCATAGAAGTTGTGCAGGGCCACGCACACACTGATGACCTGTGGCATTGTCCTCTCTGCAAGGTGGAGGCATGTAAGGAGGCACCTCCAGCATTCCTTGAGGCGGCCAAATGCCCGCTCGACCACCTGGCAGCAGCGGCTCAGCTGGCGGTTGAAAATCTGCTGTCAGGGATTGAGGGGCCCTGCATATGGCCGCATGAGCCATGGGTGGAGGGGATAGGCCATGTCTGCAACAATGAGGACAGGCACCTCTACTCCCCAAACATTGATGTTATGAGGGAGGGAAAAGGTGTCCGCCTCCATGTCCCGGTACAGGGCAGAGTTACGGAGGACCCTGGCATCATGGGCCCTCCCTGGCCATCCCACATAACAGTTTTGAAAAATGCCACGGTGGTCCACAAGGGCCTGGAGGATGATAGACTGGTACCCCTTCCAGTTTCTGCACTCCGTGGCTCTGTGCTCTGGGGCTTGCCCAGGGAGGTATGTGGTGTCCAGGATCCCCACACAATTGGGAAAGCCCAGTGTGGTCATGCTGGTAATGGTGTCCTGCAGCTCCCCTTGGGTGACCAGGCATTGCAGCAGGATCCTGTTGATGGCCCTGGTGACCTCCAACAGAATGTTGCCAGTGGGGGACCTCCCGATGCCGAACAGGTGCACCACAGACCTGTGTGACTCCGGAGTAGCCATCTTCCACAGAGCGATGGCCACTCTTTTGTCCACAGGGATAGCAGGCCTCATAGTGGTGTCCCTTCGGCGCAGCAGCGGGGTGAGTTCTGCAACCAGGAGGTTGAAGCTGGCCTTCCTCATGCAGAAATTCCTCCACCACTGGTTGTCCCCCCAGGTTCGGAACACTACCCGCTCCCACCAGTCTGGGCTGGTCTCCCAGGCCCAGACCTGGTGAGGCACAGAAGGGGGCAGGGGAAGTAGCTCTGGTCTGCAGCCCAGATGGATGATACCCTCAGGCACAAGCTGGGCATCATCAGGGTCTGCAAGCAGAGTGTCCCACCTCAGCAAGACACTCTGCAGGCAGGCAGAGGGTCTGTTTGTTGCATGGTGCTGGCTAGGCAGCTGGGCAGCATCCGCGTCTGTCGCTTGCAGAGTCCTGCTAGCCAGAATGGACAGGGAAGTGAGGTCAGAGCCAGCTTTTATATGATTGGCTGGCAACATGGCTGCCAACATGGCCCAGGGAGGCGGCCGTGTTGCCACACCTCCCATGGTGCCCTTCCTCTAAAACGAAATAGCAAGTCCACAGTTTGGACATGCTATTTTGATTGGGGCTTTCCCATAATTTATTTTCCTAATTTCCTATCATTCTGTAAGTTTCCCCATCTTCAAAGCATCTGATGAAGGGGGATTTTCTCCCACAGAAATTCATGTGCGAAAAATAACTGTGTTAATCGTTAAGTGCCACAGGACTCCTTGAGTATGTCCACACGAGGTTTTTATTTCAAAACAACACTGGTTGTTTCAAAATAAAAGCCCCTATGTTCACACAACGTTTTCTTGTTTTGAAAAGAGGGAGCCCCTCCTTTCAAAACAAGAGCCTTCCTTTCGAAACAGCTTAAACCACTTTGGTTTCGAAAGGATGGTTATTTTGAAACCAGTTGTTTTGAAATAACACTGTTTGGACATGTTAGTTTGAAACAAGAATCGTTTTGAAATAACAATGACCTTCCTCCCAGGGTGCATAATACCCTGGGGCAAAGGTCCCCTTGCCCTCAGCACCCTGGCCAGGGATCAGCACCCTGGCCAGGTTGCTGAGTGGAGTGCAGGGGGTCGGTGGGTGACCTAGCTGGCTTCCCCCTTGCTTCCCCTTGCTGGGAGCAGGGGGGGACGGGTGCTGCGGCCCCTTTGCCCCCCCCCCACCCCGGCAAGGGGAAGCAGGGGGAAGCTGGCTGGGGCACCCCTGGAGCTCTGCCCCCCGCCTGGACTCGGGGGGAGTTGCTGGCCCCACAGCCCAGTCAGGGGGGCTGCAGCCCCCGCGGGGTGGCCATTCCACAGGTGGCTTACCCCGCCGCTGGGGCTGCCACCAAGCCCAGCGGCAGGGCCCAGGGTGCCCCACCCCGGGAATCCCTGGGCACCCCGCTCCTGCCCGGTGATGGGGCTGGGGGCACCCCACCCCAGGAATCCCGGGGATTCCACAGGCAGGGCGCCCCTAGCCCTGCCACTGGGCAGGAGCGGGGCGCCAGGGGATTCCTGGGGCAGGGGCACCCCCGGGCTTGGGGGCAGTGTCAGTGGCGGGGTGAGCCACCCGTGGTGCAGCCACCCCGTGGGGGCTGCAGGCCCCAGCACAGGACTGTGGGGTGAGCCGCCGGGCAGTGGCTCACCCTGCTGGGGCTGCAGCCCCCCCCCCCACCTGGGCAGCAGAGGCTGGGGGGGGGTCTACGGCTCCCTAAGCCACTTGCCCAGAGGGCAAGTGGCTTGGGGCACCCCCAGTCTCCTTACAAGCCCTCCCCTCCTGCTGGTGGCAACATGGCCAGCCATGTTGCCACACCTCCACGGTGCCCTTCCCCTAACTCATAATAGCAAGTCCACTGTAAAGACATGCTATTTTGATTCCCCCTTCTAATTGTTTTTTGGTTATTTCAAATTAAGTTGTTTCGAAATAAGGGCTTTATTTTAAAACACTGCCCTGTGTGTGGACATAGCCCTTGTTTGTTTTACTGAACTAGAATAACAGGGTTACCCCTTTGGAACTTCATAATATTATATGTACTTATGTACTGTTTGCTTGGAAGGGTATTAGGGTCATTTATTTGGCTTATCATTTCATGTATATTTTTTGTGCAAATTCAAATCCTGTAATTCCTTGGATCATGATGATTATGATAGACCATGGGTACATGGAATATTGTTAAGTTCCAAAGGGGTAGCCATGTTACTCTAGTTCAGCAACACAAACAAGGAGTCCTTTGGCACTTCTAAAGCATCAGAGGAATGATTTTTAGAAGGATAATAGGTATGGATGTATTTAAACTGACAGAGTGCTCTTCTTCTTGATCGAGCAGACAGAAGTTTCTCTGGAAGGTAGTCCCCAACCCTTGCAGAAGGATTGCAAAAATTTAGCTCACTGGAGCCCCATCAGACTCATGCATTTTTAGCATGCTTAGGGGAATGTTTATTGGTTTTATACATTTTATCCTTAATGCTTTTCTCTGAAAGATCTGTGATGAAACTTGAAACTGCTGGCAAAATTGTTCATAGCCGTTGGAGAGACAGAAAAGCATAGGGGCTGGCATTTTAGGGGATCTGTCTTGCTAGGACTATCACAATGTAAGGCAGGGAACTGTATCATATAAAAACTTTTAGTTAAGAGGAAGTGAGAAGCTGATCTCTGCTCAGGGGAGAGGATGGCTGGCAGCTGGACACCTTTCAGTGGATGTCCTTGAAGGATCATGGGAGGGGGGTGGATATAGAGGTGCCATAAGCCTGAATTTGTAATACCAGTATTAATCAGTTTGATTAAAGGGCTGGAGCACAAGCCCTATGAGGAAAGACTGAAAGCATTAGGCTTATTTAGTCTGCAGAAGAGAAGATTGAGGGGGATTTGATAGCAACCTTCAACTACTTGAAGGGATGCTCTAAGGAAGGTGGAGCTCGACTGTTCTCGGTAATAACAGGGGACAGAACGAGGAGCAATGGTCTCAAGTTGCGGTTAGGGAGGTCGAGGCTGGATATTAGAAAAAACGTTTTCACTAGGAGAGTGGTGAAGCCTTGGAATGAGCTCCCAAGGGAGGTGGTGGAGTCTCCATCTTTGGAGGTGTTTAAGGCCCGGCTGGACAAAACCATGACTGGGATGGTTTAGTGGGAGTGGTCCTGCCTCTGGCAGGGGGTTGGACTAGATGAACTATCAGGTCCCTTCCAACCCTATGATTCTATGATTCAAGATCCAAAGGGGTAGCCATGTTAGTCTAGTTCAGTAAAACAAACAAGTTTTGTGGCACTTAAAGACTAACAAATTTGTTAGTCTTTAAGGCTATGTCCACGCATACATCATTATTTCGAAATAACCCATTTATAAATGAGTTATTTCGAAATAAAGTCCTTATTTCAAATTAAGTTAATTCGAATTAACAGTTTGCTTTCAAAATAGCCCTTGTTTCGAAATGGTCATTTCGAAACAAGGCCGTTCAGACTTGTTGTTTCAAAACATTTGTTTTGAAACAATGGTGTTGTTTCAAAACAACGTGGCCGAATGCTGTTGTTTCAAAACAACCATTTTGAAACAACGGCTATTTCGATTAGATGCCAGGTTTAACGGTTTCAAAATAATGGTGTGTCATGTGGACTTGCCGCTTCTTATTTTGAAACAACCTCTGTTGTTTCGAAATAAGAAGCCTGTACGGACATACCCTAAGTGTTACAGAACTCCTTGTTTGTTTTACTGTATTAATCAATGTTTTTAGAATTACCTCATTGTTACAATCTTAATTTGTGGAAGCTGTATATAGTTTAACAAATTGTCAAGGCAAGGAAATAGGTTAATCTCTAACTTTCCCTGAAGTCTAAAGTATCTGTCTCCAGTTGAGATCACTCTGTGATGAAAAACTACTCTAAATTAAACACAGGCAGTTTTTGGAAATAGATGAAAAATGCTAACATTAATGATCTTTAAATTTCAAAGGAGGGGCTGGGGGGAAAAAGGTCCATGAATTGCAGATAGTAACCATGACTTTAAACAATGCAATTGACATGAATATTTTAACAAAGTAACATTTCACTCTGAAATACTGCTTCTCCAAAGGTTAAAATTACCACTCCTTTCCCAGGCTGCGCTCTTTTTGCTTTTGGTGGGGGGAGGGTAGTATTTTTGTTATTGTTTTAAAACAGGCAGGCTACTTCTTGTGTGAAAAAAAATACACAGAAAAAATAATCTAGTTTCACAGTTCGAATTACTGATATCACCAGATCTAAACCCTAGCAACAGTGGTAGATGAGTTACATACATGTAGGCTGTGTCCACATGGCACTTTTCTTTCAAAACAGCAGCTGTTGTTTTGAAAGAAAAAGTGCCAGGTCCACACGACGTTTCATTATTTCAAAACGATGGGGTCCTGTCGTTTCGAAATAATGAATGTTGTTTTGAAACAGTAAAACCGGGTCTGCTTCCGAAACAGCCGTTGTTTTGAAATGGCTGTTTCAAAACAACGGTGTTTGGACACATTGCTTCAAAACAGCCATTTCAAAACAATGAATTGAAATAGCTGTTCTGAAACTATGGGTCCAAAACCTGTTATTTCGAAACAACGCTGTTTTGAAAGCAGCTTGGAGGTGACCTTCTTCCTCCCAGGGTGCCCTGGGCCAGGAAGTGCCCTCCTAGGCTCGTGCCTTCTGCTGCCAGGCTGTGAAGGTGGGCCATGGCCGAGGCACGAGCAGCTTGGGCGCAGGGGTGGCGTAGGGGATCTGTCTGGTCCTAGGCAGAGACCCTTCCCCTCCTGCGCATGTGGGCAATGGAGAACATCCTCCAGAGCCTTAGGGCCAGGCATCGCAATGTCGATGTCTATGCCAACATTGCCGAGGAGGGCTTTGACCGGAGCACAGAGCAGTTCCGCTCCAAGATCAAGTACTATGCCCGGGCACATGATGCCCATTGGCTCCATGGGGCAGCAGCTGCCACGAGCTGCCCATTCTATGAGGAGCTTGACCAGTTCCTCGGCCAGGAGCCTGGTGGCCCACCACACCAGGAGCAAGTGAGGGACTCAGCTGAGGCCTGTGGAAGCCAGACAGAGCCAGAGGGGACCCTGTCCGAACACGAAGAGCCCATTGATGTGGGTGGCGAGACCAGCTGGCCAAGCACAGCTCCACCCACAAGCCCAGAGCTCGTCATCAGCGAAGGGGAGCCCCCGACCAGCAGCCCCGAGGATCACCCAGGGGAGCAGGAGGCAGCCGCCTCAGAGGGAACATCGTGCTGGACATCAGGCATCCCACTTGGTGATTGTCCCCCCCCACAAGGCAGGGAGGCCCAGGAGTGCAGGATATGGCTCCTGAGGGGGCCACGGCCCTGGGACGGTGGGGCTTGTGCTGGGGAGTGGGGGCATAGGATCTCCTGTTCATGCACGCCCCAGGGAGGCATGTGGAGACAGGGTCCCCTGCCCAAGCAGGCTGGGGGTCCCTCAACACGGGGCGGCAATAGGCTGACTTGGCAGCATGCAGGGCAGAGAGCTTTCAGCCAACACGGCTGTCAAATGGGCCCAGGAGAATTCCCGACAACATCTCACTACCTACCTTGGGCCATGAGGCCCTGTGCCCCCTGACTGCAGTGTACAGAGCCCACATAGACCTGGAATCCTGCTAGCTGTCAGGCTGCACACACCAAGGCTAGTAGCCTGACACCTAACCGTTCTCTCTTTTGCCCCTGCAGCTCAGCCAGCCACCTGCCATCCTTCGCCCAGGAGCCCACTAGTGGCCATCAGGTGGAGGAGGAGAGCCCGGCCTACCAGGGACGACATCCTCACCGCCATGCTGGAGCTCGGGCAGCAGGCTAAGGAGTCCTCCAGGGCATGGTGCACTGAACAATCCAGGCACCAGGATGCTGCAGTCCGGCATCTCCAACGCTCTGTCAATGCTGACGACCGCGTTGTGGTGGCCCTGAAGTGCCAGGCCTCAACTATGGAGCACCAGGTTGCAGCTCTGGAGCGCCAGGCAATGACCCTTGAGTGCCAGGCAATGGCCCTCATGGGTGTGCATGGCATGCTGCAGCAGACTGGGGTAAATCTTGCTCCCCAAGCCTGGGACCACCCCTGCTGCACCCAGGGACCCTGCTGCCCCTCGCCGCTGGTGCCCCTGGACCCGGGGGTGGCCTCAGCGAAGACTGTGGGGCTGCGGGTCATGCCCTAGGGGTGGCTCCCCCGTAAACTGCTACCCAGTTGTTCCCAAACCCCCAGCCCACATCCCCTGTGCCCCCAGTTCGATGCCCCCACCCCACAACCCCTGTGCCTCCAGTTCAATGCCCCCACCCCACATCCCCTGTGCCCCCAGTTGTGCCCCCACCCCACATGTCTGTCCCCCCAGTTGTGCCCCCACACAACCCTTCTTGTCCTCCCAGTTCCGCCTTCCCATACTCCCTTGGTTGTATAAATAAAAACAGTTCACCCATGTTCAAAGTTGTTGCTGCGTGTTTTATTGGGTTGGATTCAGGGTGTGGGTGGGTTGGGTGGTGGATGGTTGGGGCAGAAAGGGGGAGCGGGCGGTGTGGTGGGACTCACATGGCAATGTGGGTGGCATCAATGATCCCCCCCACACACATTGGAAAGCCCAGGGCAGTGAGGTCGGCAGTGCTGTCCTGCAGCACTCCCAGGATGATGAGCATGGCCGCAGGACCGGCGATGGCGTGGGCGACCTGCAGCGGCAGTTCCCTGATGGTGGGCCTCCTGATGCTGATGAGATGGGCACCGGACCTGTGGGACTCAGGAGTGACCTTCTTCCAGAGAGTGATGGCCACGCTCTTGTCCACAGGAATACCTGCCTTCATCACCGTATGCCTTCGGCATAGGACTGGGGTGGGCTCAGTGATGGTCCCCCTGCTAATCTGGAAGTTCCTCCTCCAGTGCTTGCTGCTCCAGGTTCCCTGGACAACCCATTCCCACCAGTCTGTGCTGGTGTCCATTGCCAAGATGGGGGACGAGGAGCTTTGGTGCAGTGGAGGGATCTTCAGTAGACAGGGGGCACAACCTAGTGAGGCGTGGCACTTTATTTCTACACAGATGCGGGCCCAAAGGCAAGTACCCAAGGGCCCCAAGAAGAATATAAGATATTTGTCTACTGACCTAAGTACAAATATCACAATGCATAAGCTCTTGCTATGTATGGGATTACGTTCTGGGCCTGGCCTCTTTGCACTAGAAGTCCCCCAATTGCAGCCCCTTACTTTGACCCACCTTGCTCATAGTCATCTGCGCCAGGGGCCGTCGGACTGGCCTGAACAGCTTGCCCTTTATGCAGGTCGACTGACCTTAGCATTCTGCCAGTAAAATCCAATCCCTTCTGTCTCCAAATTCCAATATGTGGTCTGTCTGTGAACCACGGAGGCAAGCACAGCAAGGGTCCTTTGTCACACCTTAGCTGTTAGAGGCTGCTACTGGCCCTCTTCCAGGCCTTCTTGTAGGGCAGAGCAAGTGCACACTTATTCCCCCCCCCCCTTTATCGGCATAGTAAACTATCTATGTCTCAACGCTGTTAGGCCTCAGCCACGGGGTTCTTCCACAGTGCTGTGAGGGCCACTGAGATAATGGTCCAGGGCTCAGCTGTGGGCTCATCAGGTTCAGGGAAAGTGTGTCCCACAGCAGGGCGGCACCCTGCTGACTACAAGTGGGTCTACCAGGTGCTTGAAGATGGTACGGGATCCAAGGGGCATCCCTAGCCATCCTTCTCGCAAGCACTTGGGGGGTCACGATGGACAGGGAGGGGCTGTCCGTTCATGCTTTTAAGTGATTGGCTGGCAACATGGCCACCAACATGGCCCAGTGAGCCAGCCATGTTGCCACACCTCCCATGCTGCCCCTCACCTGGAATCGAAATAGCATGTCCAAATACAGGGCATGCTATTTCGATTTGAAGGGATTCCCTTAATTTGAATTAACAAACTGTTAAGGATTTTATTTTGAAATGGGTTATTTCAAAATAGCAGTTACCGTGTAGACATAGCCTACGCAGTAATTATGCAGTGAGTCTGATTTGCCTGACGTATCATGTAACTCTACTGAATCTATTTCATTCTCTGACCTTGTTGTACATATTTGCCCATTATGGTTTGAGTTTGCAGTATTCTGACAAGCCTTAAATGGTGCAGAGCACCCTTGATTTTCAGAGCCACTGAACACTTAGATTGCATGTTCATTGTGGCAGGGATCAGGCCTTCCTTTAACAATGTATGATGCCTAGAACATCATGGGTGCTACTGGAAACAGTAAAACAAACAAGAAGTCTTGTGGCACTATTAAAGACTAACAAATTTATGTATTTAATTCTAGAGCTATTAATACAAGGCACTGCCTTTTTGGAGAACTCTTTATAAGCTTTAATTTATGAGCAGGAAATCCTATGAGATGTATTACATAAGGGCACAAAGTAACCAATAAACTTATTGCTCAAATCAGCAGGCTGTCAAATATGACCCCTTAAATCCTTGTGTGTTCAAAACTCCCAATGATATCAGGTAGTGTTACACACACAAAAGCGCTTAAATCCATTCCATTGCTGCACATTAAGCTTTTAACACTGGTTGCATTTCCTTTATCATCAGTTCTTATTTACCAGTACTATATTGCAATTTGATTGGTGCTCATAATTCTTTTGTTCATTTAATATATTACATTTTGTGTTGTATATTTCTGTAAAGTGAATTAAATGTATAACTGATAAGGTTATATTTTGTCTTAATTACTTATATTAATTTACCATAATGAATTACAAAGTTGATTTGAGGGGGCACGATTTGTGCTCCTTGAGCTGGGTGCCAAAATTCCTAGTTACAGCTCTGAGCAGGAATGAAGGCTGGCTTCCTGATTTTCAATGAGAAATAGGAGTAGGTGAAAGGAAAGAAGTCTGTGACCTAACAAGGCAGTGGGACAACACATCCAGACAATGAAGAAGAAAGAATCACATAAGCAATGGCAATAAAGCCTGTTGGCTGTATAGTAATAGACGTAGGTCATCTGGGGCCCTAGGCGAAGACCTATTGCAGGGCCTTTTATAGAAACTAGCCACATAAATAAAGCAAAATATTTGTTTTAAAAAATTCCATGTATGACATCTGAAAGCAATACAGGTATTCCAGATGATGAATGATCAGTGACTTATTGAATTAATGATCAAATGGTGAGTGTATCTAATATCTGTATCTAAAATGTAATTAATATATCTTGAGCAAATTATTTTTTTTCTGAATGTTAAATGTGGCTCACCAATCTAAAAGGTCACTTTCCTACTCTCTCTCTCTCACTCTCTCTCTCTCTCTCTCTTTGTATAGTCAGTAATAAGTTCTCAGGAGCCAGCAAATAGCATAGCACAGTGTGTCTTTCAGTTGGAGTGGACAGCAAGTGCACACTAATCAGGAAAGCTACATTCTGTAGCTAGCTATGACAGTTATGGGGTAACTGTGGCCCTGATTCCAGGGATTACTTAGTCACCTAAAAGCTCTTGTTTGTTTGTTTGTTTGTTTGTTTGTTTGTTTGTTTGTTTGTTTGTTTGTT
>ML682185.1:160471-296990 GCA_007922195.1 Podocnemis expansa | reverse complement strand
TTTGTTTGTTTGTTTGTTTGTTTGTTTGTTTGTTTGTTTGTTTGTTTGTTTGTTGTAGCATATGGTTTCATCACCTTCTTGTTTAAAAAATAAATCATAAGTTCTGGCACTAAGAGTGCTGGAGGTGAAGCATCCCCTGGCTTGAAGTGTTTTCCATTATATAACAAGCAAGAACAAAGGCTCCATGATCTCTAAATTATTTTGGAGTATGATATTTTAAAGATCTTTCCATCATAAAACAAAATGTCAGATAATGTGTTATCACTTGATCATTTTTTACCTAACATAGATGAGCTAATGCTGAACCAAAAAGTTAAAATGACCATTTAAAAGTTTATTAAAAATTGTTTGTGCATTAATTAACTAATAAAGGGATTAACAATGGCTCAAAAATAACTAAAATAAATTTAAATTATAAATACATAATAAATATTAGCAACGTAAATCTATAATGAACACATTTTGGCAGCCAAATTCTCACAAATTTTCCATATAGACATGGGTTTATGTGCACTAAATGTTTTATAAAAAATAATTGTAATAAATCAAAAATAAGGGAGAAGTGTGTAGTGTATGAGTATAAATTAAAGTTTTTAATGGGTAGCTATAACCCCTAAATTTCAATTAAATTCATGGAACTACTCAAGTTTATTAGACTCTGGCCTCCTCAAAAATGTTAAAGAGTAAGTTCAAAAGAAGCTAAAAAATCTTTTACCAGATGTAGTGGTCAGCTACCAGAAGCTACCATGTGTCAGTTTAGGGTGACCAGAGGGATGGCAGGTCCCAAAAGCCTGAATTAAAGTAAAATCATGCTGAGCTGCCAGCTGAAACTGCAATTGCCAGACACTTCTGGAAAAGAAGAAGTTGCTAAAGACAAGCGGCAGCTCCCTCCCCCCCCATGTTTGGGGGGGGGGGTATATGCCTGGCTCAAGTGGCAGGCTTGTTCTGCTTTTGCTTTTTAGTAACCCCAGCTTGTTTGTATCAGGATATAAAAGGGAAGCCACTAGAAAGGAGGGGCAAGGGTCTCTCTTGGGTCTGAAGACACCGAGAATTGGGGATCTCGGTCCATTAGAAGGGGGCCACTCACCCCGAGGTGGCGGTGTAGCCACTTACACCAGGACATAGCTCTCCCCTGGGTTACATGATGGTTAGTGTTAGGGTTTAATTTGGCTGTAATCCAATAAAGTTTTTAGTCTGCTTCATTCCTGACTCAGGTTTTGTCTTCACACGGAATCCGAGAACCTGCTTCGAGCCCTGCTCAAGACACCAGAAGAAATTTGTAAACACAACCATCACACACAGCGATAATAGCTGTTTGAGGGCAGTACTGCATTTGTAGCTAACAGACTAAACAGATCTGTCTAGCAGGGCCGGCTCTTCTGATGAGATAGTAGCACTAGCTTGGTGAGTCACACATTAGGGGAGATGGGAATGGGGCGGTCTGGGCCAGCCCAGAAGCTGGACCCCTTACTCCCGCCCTTCCCCTGATCCAGCCACTCTGCCCCACGGGTGGAGCCAGCCAGCACAAGTGGTATACTTCACTCTCTTGCTCTGCCTCTGGGCTGGTGCTCTCCACCTCTAAGATGGAACAGCTGGCCCAGGAGACGGGCAGGAGAGCAGAGCCCAGCCTTTGGGCCGGCTCACTCCACCCCTGGGCCGGCTGTTCCCCACCCTGTGAGTAGAGCGAGCCAGCCCACAGTGGAGGCCAAGTTCTGCACACGTCATGGGAGCTCAAAAGCAAGGTCAGCTCAGGGTGCCACAACCCCTTTAGCTGCCCTTGCTATATAGTAACAAAAATTCTTACAAGTGGTACTAAAAAATGTGAAAATAAATGTCCACAGTGAGGAACTAAAAGATTAGATCATTGGAAAGATCTTGTGACTGTGCTTTGTCAATTTGTGTTCCTAAGCTTCCTCCTGTTTATTTAGCAAGTCGAATTGAACTGATGGGCACATAATGGCAATATTTTCAATTCAGACAAAGTATAGATTATAATGGTAGTTTGCCTTGATGAGTCAAGATTGAAAAGTACTGAGGTTTTCAGCCTTGCTGGTTATGCTAGGTGGAAACAATGGCTGTGTTCACACACAGGCGGTTATTTCGATACGGTTGTTTCGAAACAACTTGTATCAAAATAACACCTTATTTCGAAATAACTTAATTCGAATTAACAGTTTGTTAATTCGAATTAAGGAAAAAAGCTCAAAGCGAAATAGCAGTTTCAGGCAACAGTTATTTCAAAACAAGTCACTGTTGTTTCGAAACAACATGTTCAGACGGCATTGCTTCGAAACAATCATTTCGAAACAACGTTGTTTCGTCCCCATGTGAGGTTTAACTTGTTTCGAAACAACCATGCGCCATGTGAACAGCCTAAATCTTATATCAAAACAACCTCTGTTGTTTCGAAATAAGAGGGCTGTGTGAACACAGCCAATGTCTATAATTTTCTGTTTTCATTTCTCTCTGTCAACTTAAGGATGGAGAAACTTATTGCTTGGGACCCTAGGTGTTTGCTTGCTTCCCATACCCACCGACTCTGACTAGATATGTGTTTTTTCTGCATGCTGCACAGGCTCTGGCTGAGGACATTTTTATAAGCAAAATCTAAAATATATCTTTCAATTGCATGCTTAATAGGAAATCATAATAAAGGGGGTACATAACTGCTAGAAAGACTTAATATGAAGACTAGTTTTCAACAGTATGTTTGTGAACAGAAAAAAAAGAATATATCAGTTTTACCACAGGTTGGGGCCAAACACAATGCCAAGATTTTCAAAAGTGACAAATCACTTTGCTGAACAATTTCAGGCACCTTGAAAAATTTGACTGCATGTAAATTTTGTATAATCCAAATTAGGATTTGATATCAATACACTTTGCTTGACACAGTCCCACAGAACTTTCTTATAAGCCAAGTAAGGAAATTTGAACTATACGGTTGAAATGAAACTATTATAAAGTGATTTATTAACTGGCTCAGAGACTGGATGCACAGTTAATTTACCAATGATTGGTTGTCAACCTGGGAGGCTACATCTAGAGGACACACAACAGGTTAATCTTGGTCTTGTACCCTTCAGTATTTTCATTAATGACTTCAGTAATGGAGTGGACTGTACACTAAGAAAATCTGCAGATAAACCCAAGCTGAGGGAGGTAGTAAACACTTTGGAAAAGAGAATGAGAATTCAAAATGAACTTCAAATTTGGAGATTCATCTGCAATCAACAAAATTAAATTCATAAAAGGTACTAAGTTTAGGAAGGAAATTATCCATCTACAATGTGCATTGGTGAGGCCTAGACTTAATTTTTGTCCCCTATTTTCAGCAGCACTCTTCGGTAGAGAAGATGTGGACAAACTGGAGAGATCCATTGGAAGAGCTATAAAACTCATAAAATATTTAGTAACTCGACCATTACGGAAAATATTTAAAAAGCTGGGAATAATAATAGAGTAAAAATAAGGAGTCTAAAATTAAATTGATATGGCAGGAAGGAGGTCTAGTGAAAAAAGCAGAAACAGTAGGCCTGAGACAGATAAATGGTCAAGTTGCCAGGAGTCAGTGGCAATGTCTACACTGGAGTTGTGGGGTGGAAGTCAACTTAACATGGTTGACTTTAAGTCGACCTTCTTAAATCGACTTCAGGGTATGTCTGTATAGACAGGGATCAGAAATACCCAGGATGCCCCTCCTCCTACCCCACCCCATAATCTGAATTGGGTACCCTGAGCCCAATCAGCTCCAGGGGCTGATCTGGATGGGGGATGATCTGGCTCATACCCTCCAAGGAAGAGCTTGGATCTGGGTCCCACTCCCAGCCCCTCTCTGAGGGGACCAGCAAAGAGGGGCTAGGAGCCTGACCTGGCTCCCACCTTCTCTTTTCTGGGAGTGGGGGCTTAAAGCTTGCTCCTGCCAGCGGTGACAAGTGACCAAGGGCCAAATTTGCCCCCCCATCACTTATCTTGGCAGAAGGCTCCACAACCTGGTGAATTTCATGTGTATGAAACTGGCCAGGCTGTGGAGTGCCTGGACTCTGCAGCCTGGTGTATTTCATTTCTATGAAATTGACCAGATTGCAGAGCTGCCTGCCCTGATAAGTGACCAAGGGGCAAATTTGGCCCTGGTCATTTGTC
This sequence comes from Podocnemis expansa, assembly GCA_007922195.1. Taxonomy (NCBI): domain Eukaryota; kingdom Metazoa; phylum Chordata; order Testudines; family Podocnemididae; genus Podocnemis; species Podocnemis expansa. The sequence continues at coordinate 292,847 of ML682185.1, read as the reverse complement.
ACAGCTGGCGGGACCCATCTCCAAGCCACCACTCCCAGTAAAAAGGGGACAGCAGCCAGGTCAGGGTGCTAGCAGCCAGGGGTTGGGGGAGCTGGCATTGCCCCTGGCCGCTTGTATGCAGCTAGGTGTATGCGGAGCTGGCATCACTCCTGGCTGGGGCGGGCCCTGTAGAGGCCAGGGGAGATGCCAGCTCCCTGCATTGGCCAGGAGAGATGCTGGCTGTCCCCACCTCTGGACACCTGCAAGCGGCCGGGGTGATGCTGGCTTCTTGTGCCCCTGACCGCTGGAGATGTTGGCTCCTGGTGCTTGCTAGGGTTAATGCTGGCTTCTTGCGCCAGCCAGGGAAGATGCCGGCTCCCAGCAGCCAGGGGAGATGCTGGCTCCTGGTGCTTGCCAGGAGTGATGCCAGCTCCCCCCAGCCCTCAGCTTCTTGCCAGAGGGCAGGAGCAGGAGCAGGCCCCCAGTGGGGGGCCCATCATGCTGGGGGCGGGGAAGGGGGGCAGGCTCTGCCCTGCAAAGTTGATTTAAATGCTTAAGTCGACTTCCAGGGCAGGAGTTATTAAGTCGACTTAAGCAATTGCTTAAGTCGACTTAATAATTTCTAAATATAGACCAGGCTCAATTTAGGTCGACTTAAAGGGCTTTAAGTCAACCCAGGCCTATAGTGTAGACATAGCCAGTTTGACCTCACAGAAATTGGCAAATTAGCCAAAATAATTAAGAGTGGAAACTTACCTGAAAAGAAGAAGATGTCATATCAGTCCAATGCCAAAGAGATAAGAAAGGATTTCAACCAAACCATGACATCTTTATGAATGGAAATGTTCAGTGGTACGTGAACAAAATAAGATAATAGACGGTATTATAGAAAGAGTGTGTCAACTAATGAATGATTGAAGGCTTACAAGGACAGGTTAGACAGCGACCTCTCAGGAATAATCTAGGTGTATCAGGCCCTGACTCAGGACAAGAGGGATGCATTAGATCAGTGGTTCCCAACATTTTCTCTGCTGTGGCACACCTTGCTACCTTTAATTAATTGGAGGCACACCACCATATAGTTTCCAAATGAGCTTATGAATATTCATGAGCCAATGAGCCAATCCAGAGCTCTTTGAATAGTTTTTCAAAAAATTTTGTGGCATACGTATTCAGACCTTATGACACACTTGTGTGCCATGGCACACTGGTTGGGAAACACTGAATTAGATAGTCTGTGAAGAGCCCTTCCAGCTCTATATTTCCAGTACTCTTCAGTTTTACAAAATGTTTAGAGCAGGGAAATATATTCTAGTGGCATTCTGTCTGAGACATCAGCAACCAGGTGAAATTCTCCACTGTGCAAATGGCTTGTGTAATGCTATTGCGGAGTAAATAAATATGATTTACTTCTTAGTTAGGTGCTTTAGTAGAACTAATGGAGCATATGGGGCTGCTACAGACCACTCAAACATAAGCAAATTTCAGCCCAAGAAATTTGGAAAGGTAAAATACAGAAGAAAGGAAAACCAGAAGACCAAATCTGTGATTTAGCATAATTTTTAACAGGAGTTAGCAATGGAATACGCACTTGATGAAAGAATGAATGCAGAGTACAAAAAATGCATTTTCAGGTTGCAATACAAACCACTACCATTCACCTGCTTCAAAGTGACACATTTCAAACACGGCATTTGGCTTTCTTTCTTCAAGTTATAGTTCGTAAAATCACATCCTGTTTTCAACCATCTAACTTCTTTTAACTAGTTCAACATCAAATAGCACAAAGCACAACTCAAACATAAAGGAAAGCTGTCATTTCCTCGTTTTGTCTCATTCCTTGAATCATTCTTCTGATTTTAACAGGGCCCACAATTGTTACCACCAAATCCAGAATATCCTCCCCCAGAAATGGAAATGCTGTTTCTAGATCCGCTGCCATATCCATATGAGCCCCCCAAACTGCATGAGCCTCTGTTACCAGCCCTGAATGCACCCCAAGATCCACCCCCATAAAAAAACATGATTATATCCTCTATAACCAGCAAAATCTCCAATAGACCCACCAACAAAACTAACCCTTGAACCAAAAGACCCACCACCAGAACCATATACATCCCCAGGGCTATAGGGCAAATTTGGTAAGGCTGTTCCCAAAGTGCTGTCTTGAGGGCAAGTAGCGAGAGTTGGTCCAGGGAATCTCACAACAACTGGGGGTGCATACATCACAGAAGTTGAATCACCATATAATGAACTGTGGAAGGGCAACACACGGCTTTCTTGAAAGACATCTTCTGTGATAGAGGGAAGCCTGAAAAATATAGTAGGGAGCAAAGAAAATGTAAGACACAATGGGGAGTGGAATGAGAAATTCAGTGTTTAAGATTTACTGTAATGGGTCTAGGTAGGTCCAATCTGTTAAATATAAAATATCTGTTCCTTCTTCTTCCTTCTATTCCTTTGCATTCCCCCGTAGGCTTCAGGCTCAATCACAAAATAGGAGTTGTTTCATAACAAATTGCCTTTTCATTACTTCATGGAACCATTAAGCTTCACACCACATATGTAAAGGGATTGGTTATTGCCCCTAAGAGAGAAAGCTAGCTGCACAGAGGCTCAGTCAAAGTTATCTCCCCAAAATCATGGGTAAGTCATTGAATTAGCTGGATGTAGAATTTTGGTCCTACTAACTGTTATCCTTGATATACTTGATCATTAGGAAATTCAAATATTTCCTAACTGCTGCAACTGGGAACATGGCCCCATTGTGAGAGTCACTGAAAAAAAACAAAGGGCGGAAGAACTAACTGGAGAGTCAGCAGTTCACCTGGGAGTGGTTCACATGTGTCTCTGCTATCAGAAAGGAGGGGCAAGAAAATTTAGGTGCCTCTACAGTATTAGCAGTATTGAGGACCTCAGGGTCCACTTGTCATTGGACTTCATTCCTTAAATGGCAGGTTTCATGCTATAACTCTGATGACTGTAGCTTCAGGAGATGAAAGGCTCAGTTCTCTAATGCTGTCCAGCACTACAACCTTCACAGGAAATTATAAGATCCCTGATGTGGCCCATTGTGGAGGAAATAGCTCATAATGGCTATGTCAACACGCAGATGGTTATTTCGAAATAAAATCCTTATTTTGAAATAACTCATTTTCAAATAAAAAATTGTTAATTTGAAATAAGGGAAACCCTGAAAGCAAAATAGCATGCCCTGTGTGTGGACATGCTATTTTGCTTCAGGAGAGGGACAGCATGGGAGGTGTGGCAACATGGCCCCCTGGCAGGGTCATGTTGCCAACTGTGGGGGAAAAATCTAACTCTGGCCCTCAAGTTCAGAAAGAGGCACACCAGAGCCTTCCCAATGAAGCAGACCCGTTCCCAGCCAAGACTCCAATGAGCAGAGAATGAGGTGTGGTTCAGAGTTTATTATTCAGCTGAATAACAAAAGGAACTGCATCAGAGGACAGCAAAGAAGTGCTAGCCCCTCTGAGCAGGCCCCCCCAACAACTCGAGTGCAAGAGAGAGCCCCGAGGGGCAGCATCACAACACTTTTATCCAGTACAGTATGATAATGCTTACATGATTGACAATGTTTTAGAGACCCTTATATGGTTACATCAACATTATTAAATACATATTAATGATTAAAGAATGCATATAATTATCCCCGCCTCTGTTTACTGTTGACATCATTTGCATTATCCTGGGCAGCCGCAGTACCTGCAAACTTATTAATTTTTGCCTAGAGATGCTGACCTTACATTCTTCTGAGGCTGTGGTGCCAAGAAGGGTGAGCAGGAGATAGGAGGTAATACTCCCTTTTCAGTTAGAACAAAGACGGACAGTCTAGCTTACATTTCTTGTCCAGATGGTCAGGAGAAAAAGCATGAGAAAGGGGAGATAACACACTTTAACTATCAACTCTAGGCCGCTTGTTAAAGAAACTTAGATACATGACTTGCCAGAGAAACGACCCCACTACCATAGCAACCCACGGCTCCAACGAGGCCTACACTTTAGCACCATTCGCACTGTCCTACAGAAGAGATTACATATAATTTTTCTTACACAACCAATCCCCTGCCTGGCTCTTACCTGGAAAGCCAGCCAGGGGAAAACTGCCCCCAGGGCAGGGATCCCCCTATCCTGACTCCCCTGCTGCTGTTGGGGCAGCAGGGGAGGGACTGTGGAGAACCTGTGGCCCCTGAAGCTGGGCACCTGCTGCCCAGGCAGGGGCCACGGGTGCTGGCTCTGCCTGCCACCTGGGCTATCCTGCCATTGGGCAGGCAGAGGCTGTGGCCACCAGCTCTGCCCCCCCCCCCCCAGCCCAGGCTGGGCACATGCCAGAGTGGAGTCCACAGGCTGGTCAATTTTACCTCTGTGAAATTGACCGGAGGCTACAAAGCCTGCCAGGGGCTGGGGGAACTGGCACCCCCCTCCCCCGGCTGCTTCCAAGTGGCCAGGGGTGCCCAAACAGGCATCTCTCCTGGCCGCTTACAGGCAGCAAGGGGCTGGGGGACCAGGGCACCTATCTAGCTCCGCCCTCATGGCCCGGTGGGCAGCTACTGAGCTGGGCAGCAGGAACCGCCACCCCCCCCATCCCTGGCAAGGGGGAGCAGTGGGCAAAGCCGGCTGGGGCGCCCGCCGCCCCCTGCACCTCCCCTCAACCCCCAGGGCAGCCCACACACCAGAAGCTGTTCTGTGTAGCCCCCAAGGACAGACCAGCCAGCCCAGGGGTGAGACAAGAGAGCAGAGCTCATCCTCTGGGCTGGCCCTCCCCACCCCCAAGGGTGTGGGAGAGCCACACAGAGCCCAGCCTCCTGCCCAGAGTGGCTCCACTCCTCCCCAGCACTGCTCAGCAGAGGGGCTTCTGGGCCCAGGCCCCATAGGCCTATGGGTTAATCCATCCATGCCTCCTGTGCTCAACACCAGTGACACCCATTCCTTACAGCATAACTGTTTGTTATCTAATACAAACCATAATGATTATTGTTATGGTAGTATGTTTTCTGCAACATGATATAGATGCACAGATATGAAGCTATGCTATGTCAGATCTCCAAATGTGTGTCTGACATGGCTTGAATGGATGCAGAAAAACACAAAGTAGTGTTTCCACACCCAGAAGAGGCATGTATACAAGAAGAATAGACTGGCTTAAGCTCCCTGGCTCAAGAGGGAAAGATCACACCCATTGCAGACATGGACGATCAACTGATTCCAAGGAGGGGTGAGAAAACTTGTTAAAAGAAAGAGGTCTCCTTGCCTAATGGTTCTCTCCCAGAATCTTGCTCCCAAGCAACATCAATGTCTGGCAGCTACCCACAAGGATGTAGAAGTCTGGATGCAAATAATTTCAGTCAACCTGTGTGGTAAGCTGAAACAGTCTGGAATAGGGATATAAATTTAAAAAACAAGGATTTTTTTTCATTTGACTGTAATTAATTCCTTCACTTAATGGTTATTTGATTTTATAGTACTCTAATTTTGAATCACTTAAGATTTTATTGTAGTCAATACACTTTTTTTTTTCCCTCTGAAGTGGTACATGTGGATTGAGGGTGATAGAGCTCATGCACACTAATTTATTTGATAAGCTGACAGACTAGAGTAAATGAGCTTGAACAGGCCAGGGGACAACACTGAATCCTGCAAGACAGTTGTTCTTCTTTGAGCACTGCTTGGATACATTCAGTAATAGGTGTATCCAAGCCACAGCACACGATTGATCAGAACCTTTTGCCCTAGCCTGTCAGAAAAGGGCTGGCCACCACTCCCCGCACCACCCTGTAGCTATATATGTGGCTGCTGCCTGACCCCTCCCCAGTTCCATTTTGTCTGCCTCAGCGATGGTTCGTGGAACAGCCTGCTTCTTGCATTACCAAGCAGCCTGTCTTTCTCTTGTTTATGAGCCTTTCACTTGACTGGCAGCACCTTTTCATGTACCTAGTTCCACCAAAGAGTGTTCTCTCCCTCGAGCACCCAACCTCGGAGCACTGACACCGCTCTCCTACGCTGTCTGCCATGCAGGGGTTTAAACCCTGCACTGAATGTGGCAGGGGTTTCCAGTGCGATGATCTCCATGAGAAACGCCTCTGGTGCCTGGTCGAAAGCCACTTGATCACCTCCTGCTCCATCTGTCTGTCCTTTAAGCCTAGGACAATCAAGGACAGGAAGCAAAGGCACCGTGCATTGGCCTCAGGGCAAGTGCAGCAACCTAGCCCTGAGGCTTTGGGGTCTCGTGTGGTACCAGGCGCTGTCTTGGCATCGGAACCTTCCTGGAACCGCTCCCCAAGAGGACACAAGACTAGGTTGGTACTGGTGTTGGTACTGCAGAGTCAGCACTGCTCTGGGTCCCCCCCACAGGACTCCCCATGGGACCGAGAAGAGTCGGTGCCACGTCCCTCGACTCTGGAGGCATTCAAGGAAGTGAAGGCATTCCTCTTACTGCCTACTCCATCCTCCCTGGTACCTGCCAGAAAGAGGGGCAAGCCATCCTTCATTTCGAAGGTCTGAGCACACTGAAAGTGGCACTTAACACCATCTCCGGTGTCGGTACCGAGTTCCCCAACACCAGAACCTGCTACCTCCCAGAGCCCCGGTATCATCAAGCCTTCTCCCCGGCACTGTCTTCATGGTCCCGAGGGGCCTCCTCCACTTCCAGTCAGCGGCAGGGGGCCTCAAGGGGAACTAAACAGCCTCAACGCCAGCCTCCGGAGCCGTCGCCCTTCTGGTACTGGCCTTATGAGTGGTTCCCCCAAGAGACCACTGCACCCAGCTCAGCACTGATTCCATCAGTACCAGCTAGAGCTCTAAACCTGATGCCATGCTTCTATATGGGGGACCTCTCGGAGCATGTTGATCTTCTGTGCCGTGTCTCTGCCCACATCGGAATGGAGGTCCAGTCTTTGGAAGGGCATGGTGATAGCCTGTTCAGGCCCATCTGCACATCAGTGGAGCCCATTACAGTTGTCCTCCACCCTAGTGTTTGGGAGCTTGCCGCCTCACGCTGGCAAAACCCAGGTTCTATCTCCCCGGTTTCAGACACGGCAGGCCTTATATATAGAGTTCCAGGGTCAAAGTTCCCCTCACTTACTCACCACCCAATCCCATCTTGAGCGGTGGTGGAAGCGACGCTAGGCCCAGGTCAAGTTCCCCGCGACCCTCTCCTAGCATTGAGGGATGCTAGGGAATTAGATCTTCTATGTTGGAAGGTGTATTCCTCCTCCGCCTTCCAGTTACGCATAGCAAACAACCAGGCTCTGGTGGGCCGTTATATGTTGGACATCTGGGAGTCAATGAATAAGTTCAGACACCTACTCCCACAAGAGGCGAGGGAGGAATATGATGCATTCCTTGAGGAAGGCAGGATAGCACCCCAGGACTTCCTTCTATCTACCTGGGATGCTGTAGACACAGGCTCCCATACAGAGGCCTCAGCTGTGACCCTATGGTGTGTGGCCTAGCTGCGAGAGGCTAGGGTGCTCCCTGTTCTCAACAGGTGGTCCTTGACCCCCCCCCCTTTGGAGGTGAAGCTGTCTTCCTGCCAGAGACAGATGCCATTCTGAGGACTGCCTGCAACCCTCGGGGGGAGATAAAATATTTGGGTCTCCTCCCCTCGGGCCCTCTTCCACACCCTCCAGCCTTGTAAGGCAGAACACTCAGCCCCGCTCATCCCTTTTTCTGACTAAGGGCATGAGTTAACACTCCCATCACCATGGCTCGTGCCTGAATCCCAAGTAGGGAATTTCTCCCCTCCCGGGTCCACTCCTCCATTCCTGAGTGAGTACTTAGCTGTCCACCAGGAGTAGCTATTCATAACCAGCCAGTTTGGTGTTATTACGCACCTCCTGCCCTATGGGGTGCCCATTGACTCAGGAACCTTCCCTCAGGCTCAGGGACAGCTTCAAGCTCAGGTAGGGCCCACTGTCTAACCTTGGCCTCACTGTATTCTCTTTATCTCTTCTCTTATCACTGTCAATAAAAGGAGGAGGCCTACCTCCTCCTTCTAAACCACCCCTTATACGTTACTAATTCTTGGGTGGGGAACCCCACCCCACCCCCACCTCTCCACATGGCACCTCCTTCATTCCTTCTTGAGGCATACAGGGCGAAAACAGGGACAATCTGTAAATACCAGAGGGTATAGCACTTCCCCCTCAGCCCTTCCCCAGGTAGATTGGGGGGTGTTCTCCCGAAGTACTCTTCCCTGTACTGGGAGACATGCACTTTTTTTCCTGTAAAACCTTAACTCTAGGCCTCGTACATCTCAAGCCAGATGTCTAAAGGAGCTCTCTCTCTCTCTCTCTCCCCCCCCCCCCCACCCCAGAAGTGGTCTGACTTCCCATTCCTTCCTCACCAGAGGGTGCTTGTACTTAGCCTGCATATGCTGGGGTACAGTCTCCCGCTCTCATTTATTCGCCTGTTCACGCCACTCTCTTTCTCTATCTCTCTTTATGCCATGAACGATCCTCAATAAGGGGATCTAAGGTACATTTTTCAGTTTTGTGGTGCCTTACACCCCTTCTGGCCCCATGAGGAGGATCAACCTGGCCTTGTTCGCCTTGTGCCAGATGGAGATGTCGATGCCAGGTCGCTAGATGCAGGCATCTTCGGTTAGCTGCTGGTGATTTCCATTGGGGGGTAACCCCTCCCATAATCAACTTGCCATCAGCTGGTTGATAGCTGTCTTGGTGGACATGCTGAGAAGACCCCACCATGATAGAGACTCTGGCCCAGTACTCCCTACCTACCCCTCATCCATAAGGGGGGAAAGGGTCACTCTAACACTAAAAGGAAGTGCTCCCTCTTCTTCTACTACTGCAGCCCGCACCCTGGGGTTCGTCATGAGCATTGTTACCTAGCAATCAGGGATTTTGGTTTCCATGAACCTGCCCCTACTCCCCCAGAGCATGGCAGTGTATCTACAGAGGTGTTCTAAGCCCTCTCAGTGAGAGTTATCGGTGTTAACGTGCCTGGGGTCTTACCCACACCAACGGAAGAAACCCAATATCGACCAGGGTTATCTCTCTTTTTATGGAGGCCTGGGTAAATTTTGGGACCACCCACCTTCCCGTCTCCTTGCATTGGATGGATCCCCATCCACTGTTGGCTATCAGTCTACCTGATACTGATCCAGAGATCAATTTCATATGTTCAGTATGAGTCTGAGACCAAATGTTGTTTTTTCCTGGGGCTCTGCCTAGTGGGTGTCTTCTCAGTAGTTCACTTCCCAAAAGACAAACATAACACCGTGGTTACCCATCACAACGGTTCAGGGGTTTTCTCTTGGGAGTTCTATCGTGTATGACTACCTCTTTCCCTCCAACCAAAGATCCTCTTTAGCTCTAGCAGCCGCTTTTTTTGCATACTTAAGCTCCGGTACTAAATGATTATGAAACTTCTTCAGCACTTGAAGGAACCCATTAACGGCCCCATTCCCGAAATCCTGAACAGTGACCTGGGATCTTGGGGAACTAGCTGACGTAGAGGTCATCCTACCTTCCTTCCTGGTAAAACAAAAGGAAACAATAATGAAAGAGGACACAAGAGATAGACCAGAAAGTGTCTTAATGGGAAAGAGCAGGGCTACATCTAAACAGACTGACATGCCTTCACTCTGTCCTCGCTAGAGGAGGTTTTTTTCTTTCCATTTCTCTTAGATCCATGGGATCTTCTGCATTGCTCCCATACTACAGTGAACCTCTTTCTAGTACAAATGTTTCCCACGGTCGGCCACTTTAGGGCAGACACATTTCTGTCAGATCCATGCTGCTGTGGCCCTGGTGGTCCGCAAGGTCCCAGATCCCGAAAGCATGTTAGGTTTCATAGGCTGTGGAGGATGGCTTCTGAGCCCCTCTGGGGGACACAAATCTATCTTTTGGATTCCATCCTTAGTCACGGCAGTTCTTTGCATTTGACTTCCCTTGGCTCTGTCCCAGGGGCAAATTGTTAGCCATGGGGCTGGGTAATAATAATAATAATAATAATAATAATAATAATAATAATAATAATATCATTTTCTTATTTCAGTGCAATGCAGTAGGTGCTGACAGCTCACCTCTTACAATAGGGGAGCATCATACTGCCTTTGGGAAGGGCATGCTGGCTTCCAGCAATGTTTTTAACAGGAACATACGAGGCCTCAGCTGTGGCCAGTTCATGTATTTGCTATAGCCTTGACTAAGCACTTGGTTCTCATGCCAGCTCGAGTGCTCTGCCCACACCTTGTGTCGTAAGGGATAGCCATCTCTTATTTCGCTTCCCCTGTGCCATACTCCTCTACTCTAGGAAGGGGGGGAGGTCTCCCCTTCATCTTCCTCATCCTCACATCTTGCAACCTTTGTCATACTGAGGGTGCACTGAGTGCTCCAGATCCATACAGTTGCTCCTTGCCTCTGATCTCCCTGTGCTCTACTCTCTCTGACTAGGAAAAGGGTGGTATTCTTCTTCGCCCTTCCCTTTCCATGTCTCTTACGGCATCCTGTATTCTCCACTGGTAAACTGGGAGCTCTAGGATCACTTTATTTTCTCTGCAATTACTGTGCCCAATATATACTAGTGCCAGATTATCTAGCGCTCTGGTCTCAGCATGTCCATATTTAACACCTACTCAGGTCCTTCCCTCGATGACGCATGCCTCGGTCTTAGCGGTAATGTGTCTTGTCTGACTCTTTATAGTATGGTGACCTTAAGCCATTCTGCCCTCGCACATCGGCTAGCACTCAGGCAAACTGGGCCTTCTATCCTCCACTGGGTTAGGTCTTGCCTTCTCAGGTTGATCTTGCCTGGGCCAGTGTCCTTAGGTCAATACCTTAGACCTTCCAAGGACCTTACTCATTAGGCAGTTACCCAGGGTAGTGAATGGCTGTGCTGAAGGTGGAAAAACCCACTCCACCCACCATCTGTCAGCATGGCTAGTAGTCACCTATTACTGAACGTATCAGAGCAGTGCTCAAAGAACAGTGGGTTACTTACCAGTAACTGTCCTTCTTTGAGATGGACTGCTGGGATTCATTCACAACCCTCCCACCATCCCTACACTCGCAGCTGGCGAGTCCTAGGAACTGGGGAGGAGGGTCAGGTGGCGGCCACATAAACAGGGTGGCATGGGGGACGGTGGCTGTCAGCCCTCTTCTGACAGGCTAGGGCAAAAAGTTCTGATCAGTTGTCCACTGTGGCATGGATACACCTATTACTGCATGAATCCGAGCAGCCCATCTCGAAGAAGGACAGTTACTGGTAAGTAGCCTACTGTTTTCAGAGTTGCATCTGGGTCTGGGGGCTTTTGCTGGGGGTCTATCCCATGAAATGACTGGCTGGTAGGCTCCTCCAATGAGTGAGGGACCAATTTCACACATGTGACTGGTCATGAGCTGACCCAGGAGAGAAGGGGGTTCACACAGCAATATGGGGCAAATTAGGACCCTGGAGTGCAGAATTGGGGTGACACAGGTGCACAGCAGTCCAGATTGCAGGAGGACAACATATCAAATCCTACTGGCAATTCTTATTTCTTACATTCATGAGACTCCAATCTGAGTGAATACTGACTGAGTCCAGTCATATTAGTTATGGTTGAAAGTCAAGAACTCAGGTAATGATTAGACTAGGACAGTGGTTTCCAAACCATGGATTGGGACCCAGTACTGAGGAACAGACCCTTGGGTACTGTGTCACAGAACCCCCTGCTGCCAGAATGCATTAATGAAAGATGTAATTGTTGGGTCATGGGCATAAATGACATTTTTATTTTTATTTTTTCTCAACTGGGTCCTGAGGAAAAAGGTTTGAAAACCATTAGACTAGGACACCCAAAGTGTGAATGAACTGTGAATGAAGGCTGCCTTCTGCTTTGCAATGAGAAGTGGAAGTAGATGAAAGGAAAGAAGGCAGTGTTGGGTAAAAAAAAAAAATTGAGATTAAAATATTGATGTTGCATTTCCATCTGTGATGTAAGAAGAAAGTGGAGTTCTTCTGGAATGATAAACCCAGACAATGGGGAAGAGGTGAGATATGGGACTAAAGTGTGGTGTTAGTTGTCAGCTGCATGTGTGTTCTCTCCCTGGGCTGAATAAGACATTCTTATAAACAAAATAGGGAACATATCCCTCAACTACAGGCTTGATAGAAAATTATAAGGTGGGTACATAACTGCTTGAAAAACCGTACTTGAATTTTAGTCTTCAGTGGTTTGCTTATGGGCAGAAGAGAGATGACAGTGGGTATTGATTTAACAAAGGTTACTCACGATATCTGTGCCTAAACACAAAGTCAAGATTCTCAAAAGTGACAAATGATTTTTATTGTGAAAATCCAGACACCTTGAAAAACCTTAATTTTCAAAAGTACTCAGCATCTGTTCCCTGGAACTCAGTGAAAGTGTCTCAGGCAGACACCAGAAATATTCATATTTCATATTCCTGGCTTCCAGTTCTTTTTCTGAGTATGTTGTGCTACGGCGTAGACTTAGAATTTTTGGGGGAGTATGAAGCAAACCGAGTGTTCTAGTAAAATAAGTAGGTGTCATTTGGAGAAACTGTATTTTTCAACTAAATATAGTTTTGGATTTTTTTCTAAGAGTAGCACTTTTACCCCCTTAAAGCTCACAATAAATAATCTGGAGGGTAATTATTTTATCAACCAAATTATATCTTGATATTAGTAAACATTTTTGACATAGTCCCACAAGATTTTCTTTAAGAAAACTTAGGAAACCTTTCCATCAACCACATGAAATTATAATAAGCTAGGTCCATAACTGCTTGTGAGACTAGAGTCAAGAGAGTAGATATCAGTTATTTGCTGTCAGCCTCAAAGGCTATATCTAGAGGGACACACAAAAGGTTATCCTGGGTCTTACGTTCCTGAATATTTTTATTAATGGCTTGAATAATGGAGTGGACAGTGAGTATGCTAATAAAATTAGCAAATAATACCAGTCTGAGGGTGCTTGCAAAGACTTTGGATGGCAGGATGAGCATTTAAAAAGAGCTTCACAAATTGAAGATTTGCGTGAAATCAACAAAGTGATATTCTACAAAGACAAGTGCAAAGTACTACCTTTAGTCAGGAAAATGTCTATCTCTGATAGTAATAGGTGGGACTTAACCTGGCATTTTGTCCTGTATTTTGGGCAGTACATTTTGGTGGAAAAAATCTGGACAAACTGGTGCAGTACAGGGTAGAGTTATGAAAGTGATAAAATGTTTACACACTTGACCTTTGAGGAAAAATTTTTAAAAACTGGGCATGTTCAGTCCTCAGAAAAGCAGTCTAAGGGGGCACTGGTTAACAGTTTTCAAATGCGCACAGGTATAAGCAGACGCTACGCTACACCTAAATATTAGGGAGAGCCCCATCCTCCACTGGTCGCTGGGGCCCTGATCCATTCCCCACCCCCCCCCCCCCCCCCGGCAGCCCCCAAGCACTTCCCAACCCCCGGTCCTGCCACTGGCTCCCACTGCTCTGGGCCAGCTCCCTCTGCCACACCCTTTTCCCACCAGGCCAGCGTGCCTGACCCTGGACTCTCTCCCTCCCCCCAGCTCCCTTACCTGGCGCTGGGGGAAAGCAGGGCTGCGACACAGGCTGCAGCCCCCAGCATGACCCTGCTCTGAGCATGCTTATAGCAGGGTCAGGCCAGGGCAGGAGTTTTAAAAACTCCCACTCCAGCCTGCAGCAGCTCCCTCTCGGCCATGGCCCAGCAGCATTCCCTGTGCAGGGGCATGATGGTGCACCTAAATAATGAGTGGCTCTTTAGGAGCTCTGTTGGGGCCTGGGTTGCTCTTGCTGGGTCAGATTGTTTTTGTTTGTTTGTTTTTGTTTTTGTTTTTTAAGGGAGAGTGCGAACGCAGTCTCCCACTATCACAAATTATGCAGCTGAAGTTCCCGCATTTGGGGACATCACACGGGTCAGCACACCTGCAGTGCAATGGATGAGCCTCACTCTGGGAAAACCACCTTCCTGATCATAGTGTCTCCCCTGCCAGGTAAGTCAGTGTTCTTATTTGGTGGCTGGGTGGTGGGCAGGCACAGCCTGCCCACTGCTAAAACTCCTCCCCCAGCCTAAAGGGAGGTGGCACTGGGCCCAGAACCAATTGATTATGTGGGACAATTGATAACAAACAGGGACAGGAGTGGGGGCTGGGCAGATTTAGCTGCTTAGAGCCAGAAGCTTCTAGCATGTGGTCATGCTCCACAAAGTCCCCTGCTAGTGCAGTGGTCAGATGCCTGAGAGCAAGCAGCCAGTCCAGGGCAATTGCACTGAGAAGAACACATGTGCTCTGTGTGAGGGGAGAAGCTGAGCCAGGAGCAAACAGCAACTCCTCCAACAGCAACTCCAGCAGTTAAAACAACAGATCCAACTGCAGAGTACATTCCCGAGGTCCCTCCCCTTTTCCCAGCTCCACCTTGGGAAGATGGACAGGGACAAGGTCTGTTCGGGGAAGAGTGAGAAGTCCCATGTCCCCCAATCAGGTAGGTGCAGGCAAGCCTCCGAACGCCTGTTAGGGAAGAAACAGCGCTTTTGATGGTTACCATATGGCCAGCAAACCCATGAATCAGCCGGTCCCCTACCGCTTACGCTGCTTCACACACCACTGGGCCAACATCACATCCAACCAGTGAGCCCTCGAGATGGTCACGGAGGGGTATCATATTCAGTTTCTTTTGATTCTTCGGGACAGAAAACCACCCCCTCGTTCATCCCTCAGAAACCAGGAACTGTCCTACCTTCTCGAGATTGAATGCGAAAAACTCCTCTCCCTCAGAGCCATAGAAAAGGTTCCCAAGCTGGAGTGGGGAAAAGGTTTTTACTCCTGATACTTCCTGGTTTCAAAATCCAGTGGGGACCTTCGACCCATTCTAGATCTCAGAGCCTTAAATAAACACATAAGAAGAATAAAGTTCTGCATGTTTTCCCTATCACAAATCCTTCCATCTCTGTCTCCCGGGGATTGGTTTGTAGCCCTCAATCTGAAAGACGCTTACTTTCACATAGCCATAAGGCCCCGCCACAGGTGGCTCCTAAGGTTCATGGTGGCAAACGACCACTTTCAGTTCACCTCGCTTCCTTTCGGGCTCTCTCCAGCCCCCAGGGTGTTCATGAAGTGCATGGTGCAGGTCGTGGCATACTTGAGCAGACGGGGCATAAGAATTTACCCCTATCTAGACGACTGGTTAATAGTCGGGAAATCATGCTCCCAAGCAGAGCTCCACATCAAAGCAGTAGTGAGGCTCTGCAACTATCTGGGCCTCCATATAAACCAAGAGAAGTCAAAGCTCTGCCCATCCCAAAACATAGAGTTCATTGGGGTGCACCTAGAT
Source organism: Podocnemis expansa (assembly GCA_007922195.1). NCBI lineage: Eukaryota > Metazoa > Chordata > Testudines > Podocnemididae > Podocnemis > Podocnemis expansa. The sequence goes on along the minus strand of ML682185.1, from coordinate 277,541 downwards.
GTCTGAAAGGGGTTAGCATTCCTACCCTGCTCCAGATTTCAGTCCATTTGTACCATCATTTCAGAACTGCAAACATCCCTCGTGACCACAGCCCGATGGTGCCTACAGCTCCTCAGCCACATGGCAGCCTCCACCTCGGTGATCCAGACGGCATGCCTGAGGATGAGGCCTTTCCAAATCGCTTTCCATGTTGTTCCATGTATGGAGGGACTACATGAACAAGGTACTGTCTGTTCCCCAGGACACTCTGGGACACTTCAGTTTTGGAGGGATCCCTGCTTTGCCATGGGGGGTATCCCCTTCAAAGACCTCAGGCCCTCAGTGACCTTAATAACGGACGCCTCAAACACAGTGTGGGGGCCCCACATCTCTGGGGGCCTCTCCAATCAGGGGCTCTGGTCCCACGCTGATGGCCGTCTCCATATAAACATGAAGGAACTAAGGGCCATCCAGCTAGCCTGCTTGACCTTCCTGGACAAGATACGGGGCAGGTCAGTCCAGATCCTCATGGACAATACCACAGCCGTGTTCTACACAAATCGGCAAGAGGGGGGTCCATTCTACACCACTTTGCGAGGAGGCATGCAAACTCTGGGAGTTGGCCGTACGACACGACTTCCGCCCAGTGGCTGCCCGTCTACCTGGGGTGGACAATGGGCTGGCAGACTCTCTAAGCAGAAAACCACTAGCAAACCACGAGTGGTCCCTTCACAATAAGGTGTTCTCCCTCCTGGTAGACAAATGGGGTCTCCCCCAGATAGACTTGTTTGTGACATGACAGAATCACAAATGCCCCCCAGTTCTGCTCCCTCAGGGGCCAGGAGGAGGGGTCTCTCAATGATGCCTTCCTCATCAACTGGTCAGGGCCCCTGATGTATGCTTTCCTGCCAGTTCCCTTGATACAGAGGGTGCTCCTGAAGATTGACAGGGACAGAGCAAACATAATACTAATAGCTCCAGACTGGCCCGGACAGCACTGGCAATCTCTGCTCTCCATGAGACCGTGGATGGGAAATTAGTTATCTCCAATCTTACCTCAGTCAAATTCCTAAAACGCGTAGAGAGACTCTTTCTCCAGCCTCATAAGCCCACCCCACCTTGGGACCTGAATATCATCCTCTGGGCAATGACAGAGCTGCCTTATGAACCCTTGGATTCAGCCACCCTCCTGGTCTTGTCCTGGAAGGTGGCTTTCTTAGTAGCAATCACCTCTGCCAGAAGGGTTTCAGAGTTAAAAGCCCTCTCCTTGGAACCTCCATACATGAGGTTCTACTTGGTTAAGGTGGTTTTGCGTCACCACCCATCCTTCCTCGCTAAGGTGGCCACCCCTTTCCACCTCAACCAAGAAATTTGCTTGCCAGTTTTTTACCAAGACCTCCAGGTTACACAGAACCAGTGGAAGTCGCATACACTGGGTGTGAGGAGAGCGCTCCTAACTTACATCGAGCACACCCAGCCGTTTCATAAGACCTCCCCAACTGTTTGTGGCAGTCACTGAACGTAAGAAAGGTTCACCAGTGTCCTCTCAGTGTATCTCTAAATGTGATTGTGAACTGTATCAAGGACTGCTGCAGAAGGTCAAAAATGCCCCTTCCTGGAACTGTTAGAGCCCACTCCACCAGGGCCCAGGCATCCTCCACGGCCTTCCTTGCCAAGCTCCCAATCCAAGAGATCGGCAGGGCCACTACGTGGTCATCGATTCATACTTTCATGACGCACTACGCTATCACCCAGCAGGCTAGAGATGATGGTGCTGTGGGCAGAGCTGTACTCAATGTGGGTAGACTGTAACTCCTCCCACTGTCCACGGATACAGCTAGCAGTCACCTGTAACTAAATGATGTGAGCAGTGCTCAAAGGAGAACAGTGGGTTACTTGCCAGTAACCGTCCTTCTTCGAGATGGCCTGCTCAGATACATTCAGGCCCCTCCCACTGTCCCCGCTAATGGAGTTGGTGAAGGTATATGGGACTGGGAGGGGCAGGGTCACAGTCACCTATATAGCCGTGATCGCGGCATGGAGGGGGTATTGGCCATGTGCCCTGAGCTGACAGGCTAAGGCTGAAGACTTTCCAAGCTACCATGCACTGCGGCACATAGACATGTGTATCTGAATGTATGTGAGCAGCCCATCTCGAAGAAGGATGGTTACTGGTAAGTAACCCACTGTTCTTCAATGCAATAAGGGGAAAGAGACAATTATATTTTGTTATTCTCAGAGGGTTGGGGGGTTTTTTGTTTGGTTGTTTTTTTTTTTTTTTTGGTAGCAGGGTTTTTTATAGATGTGTGTGCAGAGGCGTTGCTGCCATAGGGGCTGAACCCCTGCCTGCAGCTCTGGCTAAGCTCCAGCTTGGCAGGAGTCTCCCAACCCTGCTCCCAGCAGACACACACACACAGCAGATCAAGTCTAGAAGTTTACTTTCAGTTTAGCTTCGCTGCCTGCTTGCTGACTCAGAGAGTGAGTGTTAGAGCACAAAGCTCTGGTAGTCCCCGAGTCGGTCCAAGTGGTCCCAAGACACACAAAGACAGAGGAGGTCACAAATGCATATATGCTTTATTACCTTACAGAGATCTCGTGGAGCTAGCTCCCAGAGGAGTACAATACCGTGGTTTTTATAGTACAGTCTACAGAAAAGGGGTAAGGCAGGCACAGAGCCAATCATAATTCAGGGTCGGGGGCTGTATACCTTATATGGCTGGTCACCTCACCTGGGTCAGGGAAGGGTCATTTCCTAATATGGTGCATCTGGGCCCATGTGACTGACCTGGAGATGGTGAGGACAGGTGAGATGTGACTACCCTGGGTCCCTGAAATGGTGTCTCAGGACCCAAAATGGAGTCTGCTGACTCATGCCCCTTCATGAGCAGCTAGTCAGCCCTGCCCTCCTGGAGTAGGTAACTCATCTATCTGGTGCAGAGGGAGGGAAGGAGGGAGATTTAAATTCTTGCCCCCCACCCCCAAGGCAGGGCTCCATGTGCCTGATTCAGCTGTGCTCCCCTCGCCACCAGTACAGGGGTAAGTACTGGGGCCCCCAGGGCATAGAGGACAGAAAGGGAAGATGGAGAGATATGAGGTTACAACAGGCCACCCAGGGTCCTGGGCCCAGAGTGGTGCCCCAAAGGGTGAGCAAAGGCTGGGGCAAGGAGGGTAGTGGTTTGGGGGAAATAGGAGGGGGCAGTTTGGGGATAGACAGAGCAATGGGGGGGATGGGTGGTTTCAGGCCAGCCAGGGCAGTGGGTTGGGGGGTGGTTTGGCAGAAATAGGAGGGGGGGCAGTTTGTGGCTAGACAGAGCAATAGTGGGGGGGGGAGGGAAATGGGTGGCTTCTGGCCAGGCAGACCCATAGTGGGTGGGCCACAGGAGTTGGTTTTGGGCCAGATGGGGCAATAGGGAGTAGGGGCACTTTCATGCAAGAATTGGGCCATTAGCAGCTGTTCCAATTATAAAAGGTGTTAACCTTGGTGAGGACAAGCCTAATGAGGTCATGAGAGAGGCAGAGTAGCATAGCTGCCTAAATGCTGGACAGAGAGTCTTATGGACCCATAAGTAGGGTTACCAGTTACCAAAGCAGAGGAAGGAGGACAGGGAAGTACAAAAAGGAGGACATTGGAGGACGCATGGAGAAAATGTAGTATTAATGTAATATTCTTCAGTTTTTAGGGGGCCCTGGATTGCTTCCCCCTAAAAACAGGATGTTCCAGGACATTCCAGCCCATTTTAACCCCTCTAAGTAAAAAGCCAAACAAAATCATACATTTTTAAAATGCCTGCTGGACAGAAGACATCAAGGTAAAAAGGAGGACATGTCCTCCTTTTGCCTGACATCTGGTAGCCCTACCAATAAGTACTTTACTGACTGTCTTGGCCTGTTAGCTTACATATTAAAGATGGTTTATGGAAAGCTGTGTGGCAGCCAAAGACTTTGCCAGAACTACTGAAATAAACCTCAGAAAGGGCTTTCTGGGTTTAAATTAGTGGCTCTTGAGCATCCTTTCCTGCCACTGCCACCCACTGTAAAAACAGCATGTGTGTCTGTGGCTCTTTGTTCCTTAGGTCACAATGTTTTCAGTATTAACTTTCCTCAGATAACAAATAAAAACTCTTTTCCCTTTCAACCCGAGTCCCTCCATCTGAAAATAGATAGGTTTTTTCCTTCTCACAGCATCAGCAAAATTCTGCCTTCATTTATACCTTGCTCTATGGTCTTCAAATTCAGCAAGCACTGGCCGATGTGCTAGTGCTGCCCTATAGCTGTCAGTAAATAAATAAAGCACAGGTTCCACTGGAATTTAGCAAACAATTCTAAAGATGCAAAAAAAAAAGTGGGGAGTCAAACTTAGACTGGGGTGAGGTGGGGGCCAGAGGGAGTCAACCAAGTGGCGGGGGGGGGGGGGGGGAAATAGCTGGGGAGTGAGAGGCATCAGGAGCCAAGTGAGGTGTGAACACACTGTAGAGAGCGTGGAAAGCTAGGAATGGAAAAGAGCAGTGCGGGGGGGGGCGCTAGTGGGCTTTTAAACAAGTGAATAGTCCCATTGCATTCACATGCATAAAGGATGGAGGTACTGAACATTTCTGTCGCTTATCAGTCCTACCTATGGCATCTCCTGCTGGTACGCCAATGGGAAAAGGCCTCTTGCCTATCCCCCACTTGGCCAACAGGCAATATGTTCCCCGCCCCAGTCTTGGTTAGTAACTTAACCCAATTGACCTTCCCTTTTTGGGGTTGAGGTGGCAAGGGCAGCAATTATTCCACCCTTGTCCTTCACCTGCAGCTGTGGGAGTCTATTGCCCTGGATCACGACTGCCTTTCTCAGGAGTCAATTCTTCTAGGAAGGGGCAGCCCTCCTACACTAGATGGTCTTGCTGGTGACAAGGATGACCTTTGCTATTGTGATATAGCAAATTCCCCAACAATGAACCGGGAGACTGCCCCTGTTGGAGCTATAGTCTCCTCACAGAATGGCAAATGACCCCTTGGCACTCTCATGCATGCCTTCTCTCAAAGATCCTGCACTTGGTGGCATTTGCCTGGTGGCCCACTGCTTCTTCACCCAATTGCAGATGCTGTCCCATTTGTGGGTAGCCGTGCTGACAGCGGATAAGGTTCTAACTCCGCCCACCTTCCACAGTATGGCTAGCAGTCACCTAATACTGAATGTATCCGAGCAGCGCTCAAAGAAGAATGATGGGTTATTTACCAGTAACCGTCCTTCTTTGAGATGGGCTGCTTGGATTCATTCAGAGCCCTCCCACCATCCTCGCTACTCGGAGTTAGCGACTAATGGGAACTGGGGAGGAGTGTGGCTGGGGCCCTATATATGGCCAGGGGGTGGTGGCTGCCAGCCCTGTCCTGACAGGATAAGGCTAAAAGAAGTTCCAGCCAATTGTGCACTGTGGCACATAGACACCTAATACTGAATGAATCCAAGCAGCCCATCTCAAAGGACGGTTACTGGTAAGTAACCCACTGTTCTTTGAAATGTCTGCACTCATTCTCCATGCCTGCTTGTTTTGATTTAGCTTAAAGAAAGGACTGAGGATTGCAGTAAGGAGGATGGATCACATTTGAGAATTGTTTATTTTTGACTGTCTTAATTCAATCCACTTATATTAAATTGTTTCAGATATGTAAATGCATTTGACACAGCATGATACCTTCAGACACATGGGCCTGAGTGTCATGGAATGCACATATGGACACCTGGGGTTATGATCCATATCATTTTTCTGTTCACTTATACACTGGGATTGTACGTTTTTATGCCAGTTATGCCATACAAAATTTCTTTATGGATGCCCATAACCTATTCAATTTCAAAAGGGATAGCCATGTTAGTCTAATCCAGTAAAAAAACAACAAAGAGTTGTGTGGCACTTTAAGACTAACAGGTTTATTTTTTGCATGAGCTTTCGTGGGAGAAGATCCCACTTCCTCAGATGCTTCAAAGCATCTGAGGAAGCGGGATCTTCTCCCATGAAAGCTCATAACCTATTCTACATGATTACTATGATGATGTGTTTCCTGCAGCGACAGGAAATCACCTCTGACAGAGGAGAAGGGGTGAGGATTGAGCCACCTCAATCAGCATATCTTTGTTGCCTCCTTGATCACAGCTTTAGTTGTTTACATCTTGCAGAAAGAGAATTCTGCCTGCCTCCCACCCCTGTAAGCGATGCCACACATCTGTACATATGCATGTGGCTGCAGGAAACATATTATAATAATCATATGAAATAGGTCAGTGTTCATCAACATTCAGGTTGCAACCCAGAATTGGGTCGCAGACCCTCAGGGACTGGGTTGCCGGCAGGGGAGATATGGGGGAAGGGGAGGGAGGAAGGTGGCTGCCTCTCTGTTGTAACATAGTATCAGCCTTCAGTAGAGAGCCCTGAGTAAAACAGGAAAGTGAGTTGTTAAGGATTAATAATGAGGTGCTAACTGTTTTTCAAACAATCTCTATGCCTCCTCTCCCAGTCAGTATCTTTTTGCCAAGTTTCAAAGAGGTAGCTGTGTTAATCTAGTTCAGCAAAAAAACAAGGGGTCCTGTCACACTTGAAGACTAACGAATTTATTTTTTGCATGAGCTTTCGTGGGAGAAAATCCTGCTTTGTCAGATGCTTTGAAGATGGGGGAACTTACAGAATGGAATGAAAATGAATGCAAGGGAGTGTAAAACATGCGGTCAGGTCATACAGTAACAGCAAATCAGAGCTGTTGTTAAGGTTCAGGCCCTGGGAAGGCTGAAGTCAAATTACCTGTTGTAATGGGAAAAGAAGCCATGGTCTAGATTTAGTCCTGCTTTCACACAATCTAATTTGCATATTAATTCCAGTTCAGCTGTTTTTTCTTTGAAGTCTTGATGTCCTGCTGACATCTCTGAGTGCGGTCGTTAACAAATCATTTACAGAGTGACTAGAAAGGTAGAAGTGCTCACCAACTGGTTTTTCTGTTTGTCAGTTTTGTGTTCATTTATTCTTTTGCACAGGGATCATCCTGTTTGTCCAAGATATGAGGTATTGGGCCATTTCCAGCACATGATGGCATAGTTCACATTAGTAGATGAGCAGGTAAATGAGCCTTTGATGGAGTAGCTGGCTTGATTAGAACCTATGATGGTATTTTTTGTGCAGATATGTGGGCAAATTTGGCAATGTGGTTTGTTGCAGTGGTGTGTGCCTGTTTTAATGTTTCTGTTGTTAGGTCTGTAGTTGCTGATGACTATCTGTTTAAGGTTGAGTGGCTGTCTGTAGGCAAGGAGAGGTCTTGAGAGAGTGAGGGATCATCTTTTAGAATAGGCTGTAGGTCCTTAATGGTCTGTTGTAGAGGTCTGACTTGAGGGTTGTATGTGGTGACTAGTGGCGTTCTATTGTTCTCTTTTTTGGGCCTCCCCTGCAATAGATGACCTCAGGGTACCCATCTGGCTCTGTCAGTTTGTTTTCTTACTTCCCCAGGTGGGCACTGTAGTTTTAAGAATGCATGATAAAGATCCTCAAGATGTCTGTCTCTGAGGGATCAGAGCAAATGCAGTTATATTTTTAGGGCTTGGCTGTAGAGAATAGATGCGTGGTGTGTTTTGGCTGGAAGCTCAAGGGATGTAGGTAACTGTATCAATCAGCAGGTTTTCGTATAGGGTGGTATTGTGTCCATCCCTAATTTGTACTGTAGTGTCCAGAAAGTGGATCTCCCATGTGGAGTAAAGGATTGAGGTCACTCGCAAGCAACCTTTGTGGGTTTTGTTTTTTTTTAATAGATCCAGTGGAGAAAAGAAAAAACTTTGAACACCCCCTAATTCCACCATTTCTGGGATCTGGGGATTGCAGTTATTTTTGCAAATTAGGACTTACCTCTTTTTTCAGTGGTTGAGAATCCCCTTTCTTGCAAAAAAATTACAATTTGTAGATTTTAATAAAAACTTTTTCAAGAGGTTATTTGACTGATATTAAAAAGAGAAGAGAAAAGCAAACTGTTCTAGTAGGAGCCTGTGTTAGAAAGTGTGGTGTTTTTTCTACAGTTAGAAAACCTAAGTAACAGAATAAAATCCAACTCAGGGATGCCTATGCAGGAAGAAGTTATAACAAGGTCCCAGTCTGAAGGGAGGTGGATAGCCCTGTTGTATTTCTGTCTTATGCACACTGACAGTGACAGGGGTCACCAGACCAAGCAGAGAGGGCTAGCATCCTTTCAATCACCATATTGTGAACAGTTGTGTGTTCATGGAGACTCATGCAGACTCAGGGAGCAGATGAAGAGCAGAGGAGAAAGTGGAACCCTGAGAGACCACTTCAGCTCCTGGGATTTTGCAGTGGAAAAGGGACCAGGACCTGGAGGGACTTGGACAGGCTCAGCAGCAAATAGGAACTTCCAGGACCTTGCTTTCCAGCTTGGCATTGGCTCTCCTCTTCTTCCACTGTCTCAGCACTTCCATCTCATTTCTCTATCCATTCACCCCCCATTTGCAGGGAGCTACCACACACACACACTCCAGGCTCCTACATGCAATTTTAGAGACTTGACATACTTCCTGATTTGAGACAAGAGTATGGTATGTGGGATCACCCTCTAGATGTTCAATGTAGGTGATGTCAAATTAGATGTGTAGACAGACACAATAGAAGCCTCAAGAGACAGGATGAAAGCCATGAGGGATTCCCACCCCAAACCCCCGCAGCCATGGTAACTGTTCAATTTTCTGGCAGCAGCCACTTTTTTTCTGTGGGGAGTCACCGCATGACAGAGGGGTCCAGAGCTGGGTCCTGAGGCAAAAAGTTTGACAACCACTGGAACAGGTTATGTGCATCCATAAAGAAACTTCATATGGCGTGCCTGGCATACAAATGTACAGTCCCAAGGTATAAGTGAACAGGAAAATGATATGGATCAGTGGTTCCCAACCTGGGGTCCTGGGACTCCCAGGGGTCTACGACCATGTTGCAAGTGGTCTGCAGATCCTCTCCCTATCAGGGCTGGAATCCAGCTTCATCCCTGATGCACCTGGCCAAGGCTACCTCTCCCTGCCCACAGCTGGATCCCAGCCAGGGGATGAGGCTGCAGCGGTTCCCTGGGAGGGGCAAGGGCAGGGGGCCATAGCCACGATGGTTCAGCTCCCCAGCATAGACCATGGTGGCAGTGGTGCTGCTCACCGGCTGTCCCAGTGGCACTGCCAGAGTGGCACAGGCCAGATTACATAATCAGCCAGGGAGGCCGCAAAGATTTACTTTTGTTAAAAAGGGGTCCTCAGCCTGAAAAAGTCTGGGAATCACTGATATGGATCATAACCCCGAGTGCACAGATATGCATCCCATGACACTAAGTTTGGGTCAGGTAGGTGGGGCTGGGGTCAGAAGGTGGAACTTGGAGCTCACAGGGGGCCTGGGCCCCACCTAATCTTCATATGTAGCAATGCCCCTGTATGTGTATGTATGGAACTGAGTGTTGAATAAGCTGACTGGACAGCAGTGCTTCCAGCAAAGGAAGAAAAGTCTCTAAGGATTTGTACTGAGGATTTCTGCTGCCAAAAAGGAGGGAGCTGTTTCTTCTAACACAAGCTTTTGGACTTGGCGATTGGAGACCATAATAGACTCGTGAATTTATTAAATAGCCATATTGTTATAGATCTGTATAGTACTTATTTTTGTTTTCTTTCATCATAATGGTTTATAAAGTTAATGTTTAATACAGTTCATTGCTTTTGTTTCCATTAACACTGAACAGTCTTCACTGTGAGTCCCTTTAGGACTGAATCTTGACCTCCAGGTGCTTCACTACAGGAGCTGGGGTTTACCTCTAGTGCCTTTCTCCAGAGCCCAGAGGTAAACTCTAGCCCACATCATGGCTACACAGGGGTGTTACAAAGAGGATGGTGATCAGTTGTCCTCCATATCTGCAGAAATTAATGTAGAAGGATAGAATCACAGAAACTGGAAGGAACCATGTGATGTGATTGTCTTAAATTTCAGTAAGGAAATGTTAAGCTAGATACTAGCAATATCTGTCTAACTATTATGATAGTTAAGCAGTGATTTGTAAAACAAACAAGGAGTCCTGTGGCATTTAAAGACTAACAAATTCATTTATTGCATGAGCTTTCATGGGAGAAAATTCCACTTCATCAGATGCTTTGAAGAAGCATTGACTTGTAGGCTTCCAAGGGAAGCTGTGGAATCCCCATTACTGAAGGTTCATAAGGTCAGATAAGACAGTCAATGACAGGGATATTCCAGGCCAGGGTTTCTCAAACTGAGGCTCATGACTATCCAGTTCTGAGGGCAGTACTGCAGCAAGCAGTAGCACAAAAGTAAGACAGGCAATGGAACCCTAAGTCTAGTGTGGAAAAATGAGATTGAAAAAGTTTCTTCACATCCCAGTATTAAAAAGGTATTATTTTTAATATTTTTGTTTACAAACAATAATTCAACAAAAATATGTTTTTGTCTTAATTTGAAAGTAGTGAGAAAAGGTAAATTCATTTTAAACAATGGGTTTAGAATTTTAGCATTTAAAGTAGTGTTAAATATATAAAAACAAAATGTATATTTAATGTAAAAGGGGATTGTACTCAGAGGCTCGCTGTGTAAAAGGAGTCTCCAGTACAGAAGGTTTTAGAACTACCACTGTAGGTCTACCTAATCTTGCTTCAGCACAGAGAGATATACTAGATGGCCTTTCAAAATACCTTCCAGCCCTTTATTTCCAGGACTCTATAATCCTATATAATATTTACAGTGGGGAAAATAATCCTATATAATATTTAGAGCAGGAAAATATATTTTACTTCTTTTCCCTCTGACGTGTGACAAGAGAGAAATGCTCCTCTATTCAAATGATCTGCAGAACACTATTGACTGGGATGTCCCTGATTTCTTTCTTAGGTATGTACATTAATGGGACTAGTGGAGTTCATGGGGCTGCTACTGATCATCTGCACAGGAGCAAATTTCACCCAAAGTGCTTTCAAAAAAAAGAAATGAAAGGAAAACCCAAAGACCAATGCTATGATGCAATATAATTTTTAATGGGACTGAGCAGTGGAGTACACATTTGCAGAATGAATGAATGCAGAGTATAAGGAATGGATTTTCAGAATTAAAATAGGAGCTACCACCAATCAACATTCCAAAGTGATACATTTCACACAAGATGTTCAGCTTTCTCTCTTCAAACTACAATTTAAAAATGCCATCCTGTTTTCAGCCATGTTACTTGTTTTAGCCACTTCAGCATCAAATAGAATAAAGCACAACATGAAATAAGACTAAGATTCAAAATCATTAGACCATACAATTATAGAAATATGGAAGAAGAAGAAGAAATAGGCAGGCCTGATTTACAGGGGCAATGAACACACATAGCCACCACAGACTTTGAGAGCAGTTGCAGGCAACATTGTCCATTATCTCAGCAAGGAATCTCTTTTTTATCATTCCTTTATTGATTCTCATTCCATGGATCATTCTTCTGGGTTTAACATGGCCCACAGTTTCCACCGCTGAATCCAGAATATACATGTGACCTCCTGCCATAGCCATATGAGCTCCCATAGCCACATGACCCTCCATAACTACTGCTGGCTCCACCCCCATATCCACCACCATAATTTCCTCCATAACCACCAGGAAAATGTGAACCACCACCAAAACTACCCCTGGAACTGAATGAGCCCCTCAGACCACTCCCAGAACCATATACACCAGGTGATCTATAGGGAAAATTTGGTAAGGCACTTCCCACAATGCTGTCTTGAGGGCAAGTAGCGAGAGTTGGTCCTGGGAATCTCACTACAACTGGGGGTGCATACACCACAGCAGTCGAATCACCACATGATGAGATACATGGCTCATTGCAGACATCAATGCATGGGCGGGGGCATATATCAAACACATCTGTGGATGGGGAACAGAGAGCTTTGTTGCAAAACATCTTCTGTGACAGAGGGAAGCCTAGAAAACACAGTAGGCAGGAGGGGGAAAAAAAGGGAAAAAAAACCATAAGACACAACTGAGAATTTAATAAGAAATTCAAGGTTTGAGTTGTAATAGAATGGAGGCTCAGTTTGTAGTTTGTTTTGGTAAAAGGTTAAACATTAGTTCTCTTTTCTTCTAGTCCTTTTCAGACATTTACCCTTAGGTTTCAGACATGATTAAAAGACTAGCATTTCATAACAAATTACCTTCTCATTACTTCATGCAACCAATAAGATCCACAACACCATGTTAAGTTATGGATTATTTTCCTTAGGAAAGGATGCTAACTGCACAGAGGCACAATGGATGTGACCTGCCCAGCATCATGAGTGAGTGAGTGGGTGAATCGAAAGTAGAATTCAGGCCAGCCTAACTGTTATTCTTGATAGAATTGATCTTTAGGAAATGCCAATAGCTCATACTTGCTGCAGCTGGGAGCAGGGTTCCATTGTGACAGGTACTATACAAACAAAGAGTAAAAGACAGTAGCTGAGGATCAGGTACTCCTCTGGAAGATATGCACATGTATGCCCAGTTACAGAAACTTATCTGCCAAAGAAATGTAGGTGCCTATAGCTTTAGCAGTTTCAGAGATCTTATAGCTTTAGCAGTTTTGAATACCTTACTGTCATCTTCACTACTGAACTTCATTGCTTGAATGGGAAGTTAGATGTTTAGGTCTATTTGTTTTTGCAGCTTCTGGATATTAAAGCCTTGGATCTCTATTGGTGTGCTGTACCACACCTTTAACAGAAAATTATAGGAATCATGATATTGCTTGTTTTGGAGGAAACTGCTCAGATGGAGAATTTCCTCCAATTGCCACTAAAGCAGAGGCTAGATTTTCCCTGAAGGAGAATTCATATAAAGCAATTGCAATTTATCTTTTATTGATCAATTACTAACCTAAAATAATTAAACTCTTGTTTAATAGTTACTTTTTAAAACTCATCTCCAGCATTTTATGGGAACAGTCAGGTCAAATCATAGCTTGTATAAATAGCTGTGAGTCCAGTGAAGTTAGCTAAAAACCTCAGAGTTGTAGTTATCTATAAAGAGACAGAGTCATCCCGGGTATTACAAAGCAACTGAAGGTTGATTCCTTTCATAGTTCTCTAAGGAATTTACATTCCCTATCCTATTATCATTATCGGGAATGGGCATCTCAATCGCATCTGTGGATTTGAAAATCCCAGCATTCTATTTGTAAAGTGTGAATCCAGCAGTGCTTACAACTGGCTATTTCCTAAGACTCTTTTACAAAAAGAAAGACACACTCTCTAATATTACTAAAGTCACAGAATACTAGTACAGATTCATTCCAGAGCTAAAATTATCACTAAAGCAGGAATGATAGCCATAGAAATACACAAAACTTACCTAGTACACCAAGGGGAAGAAGTCAAGAGAAGTGAATAGAACAACCAGCAGCAGCAAGCACTTTTATATGGCTTCCTAGCCAATGGGAAAGATAAGAGACACCCTTTCTGTGACAAGACCTGATCGGTAATCAAACAATGTGGGGGTTTTTTACATGCCTTTTCACTGATCAAATGAAATATTTTCTCGCACTGGTAGCACCTCTAATTATTGTAATAGGTTTATCATGCTTGATCAATTACTCAATTCCTAGTCACACATATTATGATCTGCACATTGCAGCCTGCAGTTCATCTCAAGTCTTCCTGGGCAACATACCATCCTGTTATCATCCTACTAACCTCCTTAGTGTTGACACAAGTATAAATCTAGTTCCATGTGCTCAGTTCATCATTTAATGTCTCCAAAATAAGTGTGACTTAGAGGAGTATCAATATTGCAATGTGCTGTCATGCACAGTATTACATTTTCATTCTTTGAATCCCAAGTAGTACCTTATAAGCCACAAGATGTTGTTTACTCTTTTACATTCTTGTAGGATGGGAGCCATTATTTTGCACGCTTCCCTTAGCTACATGTATCTGAGCCAAAACACTTTTTAAATCAATGAATGTCTTTCCAACAAATCAATGTTCTTGGAACCAGACCTTCTAGGTTACGATATTCTCATGGAGATATAACAGGAACAAATGGCAGAAGATGAAAAATTACATGATAATAAGTCACCAGGAGCAGATGGTATCATGCAAGAATTCTGGAGGAACTCAGCATCTGTATCATCTGTTTCACTGATAACTAATGTGATGTAGATTTTTTTAATGTCTCAATATTTGCTCCAGGCAATTATAGGTCAGTAAACCTAATTTCAGTACAAAATAGTTGATTGAAATGGTGGGAAAGATTGGAATTATCAACCATATAGAAGAATATGATATGCTGGGATAGAAGTCAATCATATAAAATCATTCCTTGGTACATCTGTTAGCATTCTCCAACAAAAGGGATGATCCAAAGAATAAAGTGCACTTGAACTTTCAGAAATCCTTTGGCAAGTTCCCTCATCAAGGAATTTTTAGCATATTAAGTCATTAGTGGATAAGAGGGAAGATCTTCTCATGAATCAGTAACTGGTTAAAATATAGAGAAATAAGTGATCAGTTTTCACAATCAAGAAGAGTAAACAGTAGGCTCCTAAAACGATATGTACTGAGACAAGTGTTGTTCAACATATTCAGTAATTGAAAAGGGGGTAAACTGTGAGATGCCTGCAATTTCACAGGTCACTCAAAATTCCTCAAGATGGGTAAGTAAATAATACAGCAATGAGTTAAAAAGGGATCTTACAAAACTGAGTGATGGCAAGAAATGGCTGATGAAATTCAGTGTTGTTACGCATGAAGTAATGCACATTGCAAAACATAACCCTAATTTCCATACTCAGTACTGGGGTCTATATTAGCTGTTTCCACCCAAGAAAGATTTCTTACATTCATGACTGGTAGTTCTCTAGAAACATCTCAATGAGAATCAGAAGTCAAAAAAGCAAATAGAATTTTAGTGACCATTAGGAAATGGATAAGATCATAAGACAGAAAACCAATATAATGCCACAACATCAATGTATTGTATACCATCACTGAAAATCTATGTGCAGTTCTGGTCACCCCACCTCAAAATAGATATATTACAGTGCAAAATACTTCAGAAAAAGTCAACACGGATGATTTAGGTTATGAAATGGCTTTCCAATAAGGTGAGATTAAAAAGACTGGGAATGTTCAATTTGGAAAAGAGAGAACCAGTGGAGTGGAGATATGATAAAACTGTATAAAACCACGAATGGTTTAAAGAAAGTGAATAAATCCTCTTCACATAGCAAACAAAGAAGGGGTCACCCAAACAAATGAAAAGGCAGCAGCTTTAAAGCAAACATGAGGAATATCTTCTTCACCCAACCCACAGTCAATCTATGTAACTTGTTTCCAGGGGATTTTATGAATGTCAAAAATATAAATGGGTTAAAATACAAATTAGATAAATTAATTGAGGACAGGCCCACCAATGACTGTTGTCCCAGATGATCAGGAAGGCAAGCAACCCCATGGTTTGGGTGTCCCTAAACCACTGATTCCCAGATGCTGGGACTGGATAACAGGGGATGGATCCCTCTATGATTTGTCTATGTCTGTTCACTCCCCTTGAAACATCTGTAACAGCCCTTGTTGGAAGACAAGTGTAGATGTTGTTCTACATAATTCTAACCTAATTAGACATTCCATTTGAAGAGATGTCCAGTCAAGTGATCCATAGTTTAGGGATGATCAGGTAATGATCTTAACAGGACTACCAAAGGGGTCTACAACTAACTTCCTCCTAGGTTGCAGCAAAATGTTCAAGGAAGTGAAAAGAAAGAGTGTTTTATTGTACAAAGGCTTGTATACCATAACAAGACACTGGTATTTTTCTGGAACAATGTACCTGACAAAGCACAGGAAGAATCACATAAGCAATTCAAGTTAAGTCTACATAATCATGGAAGGGGGATGGCTGAGAAATGACCTTTTAGAGCAGTGGTTTTCAACCACTGTTCTACAACACACTGGTGTGCCATAAGAACTGTCCAAGTGTGTACAATTGTGTACAAAAGTGATAAAAATAATTGTAAATATTGTTTCAGCTTAAGCAATATTCTATCCAAACAAAAGTTCAACTCATAAAACTGGTGAAAATTAACCTTCAAATTAAAAGCAAGGTATCAGAGTCTTTCCGTTCTAAAATGTGAACATTCTAAATGCATGTAGCCAAAAAGCAAAATTGAGATGATGTGTATTTTTTCCAGTAGATTTGAAACATTAATGCATTTGATCTTTCTTTAGCTTGTTGTATGCACTCTGTTGCAAACCTCTCTAGAAAGACTGTAATCATAGTAAATCTAAGTAAATGTGGCATTTATAAGCAATCAGTTCAGCTGAAAAAAGTAGGTGTGCCATGAAATTGTTTGTCTAATTGAAGTGTGCCCTGTTACTGAAAATGTTGGGAACCTCTGTTCTAGAGCAAATTAGACTAATCCAGTGCATAACTAGCTTTAGCATAAGATACAAGGTCTTCCTTTTCCAGAATACTACTCTACCATCATTGGAATGATTTTTACACTGCTATATACAGTCCGTGACATGAAGAAGAGCTCAGTGTAACGCAAAAGCTTGTATGTCTCAGCAATAGAATTTGGTCCCATAGAACAGTGGTTGCCAACATTTTTCAGGCTGGGGAAACCTTTTTCACACACACACACACAAATCTTTGTGCGCCCCCCCCCCAGCTGATTATGTAATCTGGCCTGCACAGGCAGACTCTGGCTCATGTTACTCTATTGGTGCTGCTGGACAGCCAGCAAGCAGTGTTGCTGCCACCATGGCCTGAGCTGCTGGGGAGCCAAGCCACGGTAGCTATGGCCCCTGCTCTTGCCCCTGCTGGGGAGCTGCTGCGGCCCCATCCCCCTGCTGGGATTCAGCCATGGGCAAGGAGAGGCAGCCCTGGCAGAGAGCATCAGGGCTGCAGCTGGATTCTGGCCCTGGTAGGGATACGCACTGTGAACCCCCTGCAAAAAGTCTGCGGATCCCAGGTTGGGAACCATTGCCATAGAAGATATTATTTCACCCACTGTGTCTCTCTAATGTACAGTGTAAGTATTGCTTCCTTATAAGAAAGAACAAAAGTCTCTATGAAGCTTAATAGGGACTCTGGATATTTAGGAAGAAAGGAATTGCTCAGTGGTTCCACTGGTACTATATAAAGATAGAGATTACAGAACAATGCTGGGGGTCATAGAACAATGTCAGATGCATAAATAGATTGTAATCCCTCCAGAGTAAGTAATTTATTGCCACCCCCATTTATGGGGAGGAGACAGAAGAAGGAGGTTATTGATTAAGCAAACATAATGCAAGATGTCTGGGGCTAAACACAAGAATGAGTTTTTTCCAAAAGTTATTTTTGTTTCCCAACTTTGGACACCTTGAAGATTTTGAAAAGTTCTCAATTTCTGGTCCCTGGAGTCTAGATCCTTTCAAGGTATCTCAAGAGTGCATCAGAAATCACTAGTTACTTTGAAATACTTGATCTTGGGTTTAGATACATTCTATAAAAGACAATGTGAGCCTTCAACTATACTCAGAACAGTGAACTGTCAGTTAAAGAAACTTATAGATGTGCCTGAAGAGACAGACTATGATTTTCTTGCAAAAAACCCCACACATCAGTGCCAAAGCTAGAGTACCCTAGGAAAATGTTACTTGAACTATAGGGCAAAATCATTAGATAATGTAAACTGGAAAAATGTCAGTGTTGATTCAAGACTCACATGACTGGAAGTCCCTTCAGAGGTGAATTTAGAATAATAAAATATAATAAACAATAAAATAATAAAAATATAAGGCTGTAAGGGACCTTGGAAGGTTATCAATTCCAGTCCCTTTATAATGAGGGAATTATACAATGCTCTAAGAAGTCTACTACAGAGGTAAACCACCTTTAGAGATAGATAGAAAGTTTTCTTAGTATCTAATATAAATCTTTCTTGCTGAAGAATAAGCCCATTACTACTTCTCCAAGTTTCAGAGGACATGGAGCACAGCTGGTCATAGTCCTCTTTATAACTGCTCTGGAGATATTTGAAGACTTTTATCCAGCCACCCTTCAGTCTTCTTTTCTGAAGACTGAATTATGTCCAGGGCCTTTTTTTTTTTAAACCTTCCCTTATAGACCAGGTTTTCTAAATCTTTTGTCATTGTTGTTTCTCTCCTGAGGACTCTCTCCAATGTATCCACATCTTTCATACTAAAGTGTGGTGCCCAGAACTGCACAATGTACATCAGCTGAAGCCTCACCAGTGCTTAACAGAGTGGGACAGTTACTTCCTGTGTCTTACATATGATACTTCTGTTAATTCATCCTAGAATATCATCTCCTTTTTCACAACTACATCACACTGTTGGCCCATTTTCAGTTTGTGATGCACTATACTCCCATAATCGCCATATCCTATTCAGCATTATGATCATCTCACCATTTATTCCCCATTTTATAGTTATACATTGAATTTTTCCTTCCTAAATGAAGTACATTGCACTTGTTTTTATTCAGTTTCATCTTGTTGAATTTACACCAGTTCTTCAGTCATCAGAGGATGAAATTTACTCAGGCTAAAGGGACAGCCCACAGCCTTATGCATCACTTTAGACCTTTGTATGTTTAGACAGATCTAAATGGAGTATCTGACTTTTGCTGGTCTTTTGTAAAAGAGGAAATTGCAGTGCATGGGGGGGGGGAGTTACCATATTAGAAGGGAACTCGAGCTGTTGGATTTTCAGTAGGCATAGACCTAGGGCAAGTCTGTTGGAAACATAGTTTCAAACAAGTTCAGCACTCAGTGTGCTTAAATGTATTGAAAACCTGGCCCTTCTCTCTCTGTGTCATCTCTCTATCTGTCAAATGGCAATGATGATCCTTTTCTCCACCCTTTCTCTATCTTGACTAATTAATTTATCTTCTCTTCAAGATGGGGGCTGTTCCAGACTCTGGTCTTATATAGTGAGCCGTACACGGGGCTCTGCTTTAAGTGGTGGCACCCAGAAGATACTGGAATTCAAATGAAAAATAATTAAATTAATAGTACTTAGGCATAGTGATATGATAATTCTAGTCTTTCCACTGAAGTGGCCTTGGGCAACTCAGTTACAATTTATGTGTTGATGATCCCTTCATTAGGTAATAAAATAATAATTACCTACTTCATATGCATGTTATTAAAATTAATGCTTTCATGGTGAAGATGAAGCTGCTCTAAAAATTATAGCCAGACTTCTTTTTATTGTCTGAAGCTGTAAAGAAAGGATTAACAGCCCCAGGGTGGAGCAATCAGGAAATGGAGGGCAGGAAGCCAAGAGAACTGGAGGGATGAGGATGGTACATGGTCAGTGTAGTAGAATCTCTACAAATGGTCACCTAAAAAGATTTTACAGAAGAAATGCATTTCAGTAGCAGGTCTCAAAGAAACAGAGGGATTAGTTGTGGGGGAGAGTTAGTGTGGTTCAAAGACATTGATTAGGAGGCACTCTAAGGGAAAAGGAATAAAAAGACCAGGTGGAAAAGAAAAAAAAAAAGAAGAAGAAGAAGAAGAAGAAGAAAGATGCCTGACAACTAAAGGGCCACATCATCAAGACCTCTCTTTAGTTATGTCTTTATGTTTGCTAGGCCCTGTTGCCATAAAGCTGGATCATTGGATCTCTGTTCCATTGAAACTTGTTATTAGTTTTACTCTACTTTTCACAGTGTGTTGCAAGTTTACCTCCATCACTTAGACATGTCTTTCTAATGACAGCTTGTTTGCACTATCTGTGCAGCCATGTTGGCACCAGGATATTAGAGAGACAAAATGGGCAAAATACTACCTTTTATTGGGCCAACTACTGTTGAAAGAAACACAGTTTCAAACCATACAGAGCTACATCACCTTGCAGTTTGATATTTCCCCAACAATATGTTAATCTTTGCCATGAGCCCCTATGTCACATCATGTGCAGTGTTTTTTGTACCACTTGTACAGTTGTACCATTAGAAATGACAAGCCGGGCTATATGACTTCCTCAAGAATAATTCTTCATGAAGTAGAGTATATCTTTTAAACAAAATAGCCAGTTACCAGTGATGAAGAATCCATCACAATCCTCGGTGTATTCTTTCACTGGTTCATTACCCTCGCTGTTAACATTTGGCATCTTATTTCCAGTCTGAATTTCTCTAGCTCGAATTTCCAGCCCTTGGCTCTTGTTTCTCTTTGTATGTAAATGTATAGATTGTTTAATGTTTTCAGATACGTTTCCTTCAAAGACTTGATTTCTAACAGTGCTTAAAGTGGGCTGGAAAATAAGATCTACCATAATCTGGCAGCATCTGGTGAGACAGTGCATAAACCATACTTTTTTAGGTAAGCGCTTGGCCACTGTAATAACCCCTAGTCATAGCTCATAAACGGAAGGCAATATTTAAAGGCCAAAAGTCATCTAAGGAATGAGAGGTGGTACATAAAGGACTGTGGCCAAGTTCCTGTTCATAGAGTGGGGTAACAAGGTCTATCACACTAGGAAATGGACTTTAGGAGAGCAAGAAAGGCCCGAAGTGTATTCAACCAAGTGACAATGACTCTCTCACAAATCTCTCTCCTAATGAGAGATTATTGCCCAGTGACTACTTGATTTTCAATAGTATTTCCTAATATTTTTATATAAAAAAAATAGTTGTTAGAACTGCTGGGTCTTCTGCTGGTGTAAACAAGCTTCTGATTCCATTTGCATGTTCAGACTGAACTGGAAAGGGCTCTGCCAGGTATGGAGCTGGGGTGGAGGCAGTGAATCACACCTGAGATCATTTGGGCTGGAACTTTCCAAGAGCCATCCTCCACCCAGTAAACCTTTTTAAAGATACCCTGATTCTTAGGACGTCTTCTGATCACAGCTAAGTAAAAATCTGTGGGTAGTGTCAATGTAACCTTATATCTCCAAAACACTTCTTAGCTCATATAGGATGTGGTACCAAATCCAGCTTCAAAACCAAATCATTTCCAAGGACATTAATTAAACCTTCATACTCAGTCATTAAAGCAGGGTGTATACTAATCCCAGCAAGGAAAAGAAAAACTAGCAGTCTTGCCTTTCATTTCTTCAGGTTTCCTTGTGAAGGTTGAAAGATCTTGCCAAAAAAATTTACAGACATGCCTAAAGACATAAATGATTGTTTTATCACAAAGAATAGAACACAAGTCACTGCTAGTTTGGGGGGTGGGAAGGAAGGAGTCCTGTTTTAAGTGTCCTGTGATAAATATTTACTTTGGCACTAAAGATTCAGCTGGTGTCTCAGCAGAATGCTAAGTAATTTTTTTCAGACTGATGTTTATTTGATGGAAAATACAGTTTTGGTCCCCCCAAACCTGTTTGTAAATTGGGCACTGATGGTTTCAGCCTTTCACAAGGTGGCTAGATGAAGCGGCAAAGCCTAATGATGAAGAAATTATGGCAGTGGAGTGCTTCCAGACCCCCACATAACCTTTAGCCTGGAAGATAAGGCATATATTTTAGGTTAAGGTTTGAAACTGTGCTCTGAAATATCTCAAGCAACAGCTTTGCCAGAGGACAGAACATCTCAAAACAGTTTTTTAATTAAACAAGACTTCCAGAAAAATTAAGATTCAGTTTGACCCAAATAGACTTTTTTTAAAAAATTTTGTTTTCAATGTTGTAGTAGACATGTTGGTCCCAAAACAGTAGAGAGAAGATGGGTAAGGTAATATCTTTTACTGAACAAACGTCTGTTGAAGAGAGAGAGAGGCTTTTAAGCTATACTGAGTTCAAAAATTTGATACCATAAATTGATGGCGTCAAATCTGCATATGAATTCCAATTCTGCATATGAATTGGAATTCATATGCAGATTTGATATGATCAGTTTATGGCTGAATATAAACTATGAGGGTTTTTTTTCCCCATTACAACAGGTAATTTTGCTTTTCTCCCCCACCCCAGCCTCCCTACTAATTGCTGTACTTCACTATTTGAATCCAAAAAACTGCTTTGATTTGCTGTCAGTCTGACCTGATCTTATGACTTACACTCCCCTTCATTTATTTTTTTCCATTCTCATAGCTGGATTATCCAAGGGGCTAAAGGCGTTTAAGCTCTGGGCCCTGGAGAAAAGGGGTGTCCCAGATTCCAGCCCCTAAAATAATCCAGCGTGCCCCTGCCCTGCTCAGCGCTGAGTGCGCCTGCCCTGCCCGCCCTGTGGGGAGGAGGGGGCATGGCCCTGGAGCCAGATGATGGGGTCTGCCCCTGGGCTGGCTGGGGAGCACCAGCACCTGCTCACTCTGCCTGGGGGGTGCAGCTGGCTGGCATGGCCTTCACTATGGCCCACAGAAGCTCTCTTGTGGCCCTGGGGCGCTGCATTGTGGCTGCTGCACTGCATGCCAGCCAGTCCCCCACACCCACCCTGCAGATTGACTGAAGTGGAGCTGGAACGGGAGTACCCTCTAGTCCCAGCCTTCCCCTGCCCCCCACACAACAGGGGGAACAGAGCCCAGCCCCCATGGTGAACCAGGCATGAGGAGGGGTCCCATAGTGGGGGACAGCCCAGGATCCAGAGGCCAGTTAATCCAGCGCTGCCTATTCTTAATGTCCCTATCTTCAAGCATCGAACGAAGTTGGATTTTCTCCCATAAAAGCTCATGCACTAAATAAATTTGCTAGTCTTTATAAATGCCACCAGATTCCTTGTTCGTTTTGCCAAACTGGACTAATGCAGCTATCCGTCCGGAACTTGTCATCATGTAAGGGGGTCAAGGTAGGTGATCTGGTGTTCCAATCTGGCCTAAAACTATATGAATTTATTTAAAGGGCCATAGAAAATAGTTGAAGGGGAGATCCTAGACATACAGAACAAAATTGCCCAGCTTCCAAGGCATTGCAAGATTAATTCTACCATGCCTCCAACTAGATACCGACTTGAGTTAAAAAACAAAAACAACAACAAAAAAAAAAACCCTAGAATCCTAAGCATGGCAACAGACTGTGCTACTTCTGCATCTCTGGACAATCTCCTATGTCAAGCTATTAATTTCTCATTTTGACATAAGTGAAGTCGGTGGAATGAACCTAGGAAAGAATATGGTACATAATGTTTATGATGAAAACAATTTTCAGGGTGTAATATGCCCATCCTATAATCTGGACCTGCCTAATACTCATAACCAATTATTAAAACAGTTACAGAAATTAGAGGCCTTACCCATGTGAAACTTTTTGTGTGGTGAATATCAAGGATGTCCTTCACAAAAGGCTTCTCATATCCTCATGGTAGTCTAAAAAACCAATCATATTAAAGTGTTCACAGATCTGTGCTCTTCTTACCACTCCTCTTGACTTATTTTCCTCAGTGAAGTGAGTAAAAGTGATTGGACTCAAAACTCCTTTGTACTATTAAAGTGTTGTGTTAGTGTTAGTTTTAACTAAGACTGAAACCTGCACAAGCATACTGTGATTCTTAGAAGTGTCAGGGAATTCCTTCCATAAAAGAAGGTTTTGTCTTGTTTTGTTTTTTAAGTTGGTTGTGCAGCAGACTAAAAACTGGAGTACTGGTTTGGTTTTGAAAGCTTTTTACCTTTTTTAAAAAATTAAATCCAGCTAAAGCTTGAACCAAATGGTTTTTAAAATGACAAGTAATACTGCCTTTTACAAAATACTTTTTCTATTTTTTCAGCTGAAACAATTTGCAAAATGCACCTCAAATTCACAAAGAGTTTCAGTCAATTCTAAATTCAATGAATAAACAATTAATTCAAAAAATTTTGCGAAATCAGTTGTAGGCGTTGGTGGATTCAGGTGGAAAATATAAGCTGATTAATTTCAAAGCCACATAGGCATTTGGGACTAATTCTGGTTAAATTTAAATTGAACATGCATAAACTTAGACAATTTGAAAAACTCTCAGATTAAAAAGAATGTGGCCACTAGAGAGCATTATTTTAGTATTCTTAATATATCTATATATAGTTAGAGACAGGGCCAGCTCTGATCATAAGCTAATGAGGCCCTGGCTCAGGGCACTACTGGCTTATGGGTGCTGCGGTGCTACACTAGGGACTGGGCGGGCCAGCCTAGAAGTTAGACCCCATGCTTCTGCCCCTTCCTGAGCAGCCACTCTGCCCCCAGGGTTGGAGCGGGCCAGCCCATGGGGTGGACTCCATTCTCTCACCCCGCCTTTGGGCTGGTCTTTCCCATCCCTACGGTGGAACAGAAGGCCCAGGGGAGGGGCAGGAGAGTGGAGTCCACGGGCTGCCCCACTCTGCCCCTGGGCCAGCTATTCCCCACCCCGAACGGAGGCTGTCTTTCACGCACACACACACCCACAGGGGGATGCAAAAGTGAAGGCCAGCTCAGGGCGCCACAGCCCCTTGAGCTGACCCTGCATTGATAGAGATATACACAAATCCTTGACAGACTTACTAAAGATATTCAGTGTGGCTGTAGCTGTGTTGGTCCCAGGATATTAGAAAGATAAAATCTTGAGGTATTATCTTTTGTTGGGCCAACTTCTGCTGGCCAGAGAGACTAGATTTCAAGTTATGCAAAGCTCTTTTTCAGGCCCTCAAGATACTTGTTTAGCTCAAAAGATTGGCTCCTTCAGTTACAGAACTTTTATTAGGACAATAAAAGATATTACCTCACCTCTTTTGTATAACTAGAGTCATGGCAATGTCCACAAGCAGAGCATTTCACACTACTAATTCCAGAAGATGTTGATGATCCGCTTTTATATATAACTTTAATCGGTTGTGAAGTTCAACTAGCTAGATGCTAAAGTTTATATATTGTCCTTCTACAGGTAAATGCTCACCTCTACTTTATGTATATAAGGCATGAACTCCCCCTATGGGGAGCTAATTCTATAATGATCTATTTCATGACTCATATTTTTTTCTGAAGTATCTCGTGTTTAACAGAATAATGGACAGAATAATGGTGGTCTGATCTGGTCTAGTTTAGAAATTCCCTGGTTCTTATGTGTGTAACTAACATTTTAGTTACAGACTTTCAACAGGCATAAGTTAGTTTAACTCCAGTGAAAGAAAATTAATTGTGACTCTCTTGATAATTGGAGGGTTTTCTTCTCATAAAAGAATATTATCTGCTTATTCATTTGCATGCCCTGCTGACTCACAAACTTTTGAAATCAAAGCACTCTACTCTGTTACTGAACAGAACAGGTTTGCAGGCTGAGATTAAATCTTAACAAGGGAATTCAAATTATCATAATTATCCCCACCCTACTCTGCCCTATAATTTTCTAAACTGGTTTGAAAATAACATAGATTCTCAGATTTCAATGCCAGAAGGGACCATTGTAGTCATCTCCTCTGATGTCTTGTACATCACTGTCCACAGAACTTTCCCAAAAGAATTCTTTCTGAACCAAAGAATACCATTTAAATAAATTTAACTTTGATTTAAAAATTGCCAGTGATGGATAATCTGCTATGATGCTTGGTAAATTGTTGCCATGGAGAATTATCCTTACTGTTAAAACTTTACACCTCATGTCACGGGATGCCCATCTGTGCACACTGTGTTATGATCTATATGATTTTTCTGTTCACTTATGCATGATGATTGTACAATTTTATGTGAATTAGGCCATGCAAGATGTCTTCATGAATGTTCAGAACATATTCTATATGATTATTATGGTATCATGTTTCTTGCATCATCAGGCATGTGAGCAAATATGTAACATATTTTCCAAGGCTCAACGGGGTGGGCAAGAGACAGAACTCACTTCCAGAAACAGGTAAACAACCAAAGCTGTGAGTAAGCAAGTACCTGGAGGAGGCAACAAAGACTATGCTAATTGAGATCCCTGGCTCAGACCAGACAAAGAGATCACCTCTGCCCAGAAAGGGAGGGATAGAGGAGGCTTGGAAACAAAGAAAGACACTTGGAGGGGCTGGAGGATTTTTGCCAGAGAATCTCCATCCTGAAACAACTTCAAGCAAGATCTGGACCCTGCCTGGTCTCAGGCAGAGACTGGCTCTACAAACATCTCACAGCCAAACATCTTGAGCATAAACTTGTATTATAAGCCCAGTTTAGGTAGAGCTATTAAGTTAATATACATGTTTTACCTTTTATTTCCCTGTTGTCACTCCAGACTCATTTATAGTATGTTTCTGCCTTCATTGGCCAATTTCTCACTTAAAATTGTAATCTGATCAATAATCTAGTATTTGTTTTATCTAAAGCTATGTGGACTTTAGAAGGCATGAATGTAGAAGGCTGGACATGATCTATTTCTTTGTTAAATGGACGGACTTGATTGTATGTTGATTAGGAGTGGGTCCCAATCCCTGCAAGACAGTGGTTCCCAGTGAAGTAGCTAGGGCTAGGGGTGCTCACTTGGGGACTGTCCCTCGAGTAGCCAGAGGGCAAACACCCACTGCTTGGGACCAATTACACATGAGAGGCTGGAGTGGACTGACTCAGGAGTAAGTGGTCACTTGGCAAAGCATGGTGGATCGGGGTTCAGAAACTGAAATTTGGGGTCATAGATCTGGAGAGCAGCCAGTGTACCTTATTACTGATCTGAATGTATCAGCTTCCAACCACAGGATCCTGTTCTGACTTTGTCCATTGTACTGAAGAACCCTTTATCAAATACTTGGTTCGTGTGTGATTACTGACTGATCAGGACACCCTTGACCTTTTCATTGTTGAGCTCCTTGAGTCTTTTTGGAGGTTTGTTTTATAATCCTCTCATCAGTCTTGTGGCTTTTCTTTATCAGTTGTAGAAATTTTGCACATAAATGTGCTTACTTATTACAAACAGGGATTTTATATAAACTGTCATCCTAAGCCTTCCTTATTCTCTGGATTTTGTCCGAATAATTCTAGGGCATTGCTAGAAATCATGTTCAAAAGGGAAATAACAGACAATACAAAGTATCACAGTGTCAGGGACATGGGAAAGAAAAAATGGTCCTGTGGTGGAGGAATTGTATTGGAACACAGGAAATCATGAATGGCATGGAGAAAGTGAATAGGGAAGCATTAATTACTGCTTCACTTAACACAAGAACTAAGGGTTAGCTAACGGTATTAATAGAAAACAAGCTTAAAACTAATGTAAAGAGGTGCCTCTTCACACAATGCACAGTCAACCTGATGAACTCATCGCCAGAGGATTTTCTGAAGGCTGAAAGTATAAATGGGTTTGAAATAGAATATGGAGGATGGGTCCATCAATGGCTATTGCCCAAGATGATCATGGATGGAAGCCATGTTCTGGGTGTCCCTACCCCTCTGACTACCAGAATGTGAGTCTGGATAACAGCTGGCTCACTCAATAATTTGCCCTGTTTCGTTCATTCCCTCAAAAGCATCTGGCACTGGCCTCTGTCAGAAGACAGGACATTAAGCTAGATGAATGATCTGGCCCAGTATGGCCTTACTTATGTTCTTACAGGAATTTTGAATTCTGTGTCAGATTTCCTGAATGTATTTGGGTAAGTCAGGTGGGAGCATATATTCAAAAGAGCTTGGCACTCTGTATGCTTAACAATATTGAAAACATCTAGCAACTGATGAAGTGAGACTTGGCCCACAAAAATTCATGCAAAAAATAAATGTGTTAGTCTTTAAAAGTGCCACAGAACTCCTTGCTTGTTTTATTGAAAATAGAGCACTTAATTACTCTGTGTGTCAGTTCCCGTCTGTCAAATGAGATAATGAAACATCTGTTTACTTTTCTGTCTGGCCTGTCTAGTTAGTTTGTCAGCTATTCGTGACAGGGATTGTCCCTCAGTCAATGTTTATACATTGCTCTGCTCTAATGTGGCAAGAGATACTGAAATTCAAAGGAGAAGTAATAATAATAATAATAATAATTAGGTGCATGTGAGTGCTAGTTCTAGCTTTTCCACTAGCTCATGAAGTTTCCTTGGGCAACTTAATTAAACTCTGGGCATCAATTATCCTTTTATCAGATAATAAGAAAATAATTACCTACTTTATATGGGTGTTGTGAAAATTCATGGTTGCATGAAGTAGTGAAAACATAACTCAGTGTGATAATAATAGACAGCCTTCTTGTTAATGTCTAAAGCTGTTAAAAGGTGCATTAAAATCTGCAGGGGGAAGGGTTAAGAAAGAGGGCAGAAGAAAAGACAAGAGGGATGTAATTGGTACAAGCTCAACACAGTGCAGCTTCTAGAAAAGTTTGGCAATTCAGGCTTTATTGAAGAATGGCATTTCAACAGTAAGTCCCAAAGAAAAGAAGTCAGGAAGCAAAGAAAGTGAGAAAGGTTCATATCCGATAGCTAGGGAGGAGGCTAAGGGGGAAAAATCAAGAAGATCATAAGAAGAAAATTAGATTGATGTGAAGTTGGCCGAAAAATGGAAATCCCTGATATTTTTTATTTTTCATGTTTTAGGGAAAAAATCTCAAATTGGGTTGAAAAATAAAGTATGTGCACCTTTTCACCAGAAAGTTCTATGAGGCCCAATGGCACCATATATGCAGATATGGAAACCATGTGGCATGTTGAACCCAGCAGGAATGGCCTCAGAACAAGGACCAGCCAGAAAACGAAAAGCAAGAAAATGAGTCACATCTGAGTTTACGTACATGGCTTTGACACTCATAAATCCAATTGAAGCCAAAGTATCATCAACTGTTTGCCTTTTTAATATAACCTATAATGATGTATGACAGCTGCTGTTTAGAGTAAATTCTAAAAAGTTTGAAATTGATGAGGCTAATCGCTTGGTTACAAATAAGCACTTGCATGTGTGTAGAATCACAACCCAACACTGACCAAGTGAAAGAAAATTCTGCTCTTCTTCTGGTGTCCTTATGTCTTTGTGCTCTGAGGAATTCATATGGCAAGTGGAGGCAGCAAGGGGGTGAATGAGTGTTGGGACTTCTCACAAAGTCCCTACTCTACATCAGAGTTTAGTATGGGGACAAGAGGATCCTCTGGAAACTAGTAAGCTCTAGGAAGTGTGAAATACTCAGTTCATCTCAATGAGGTGGATTCAGCTGAATAAGAAAGCCCCATTCAGATAAATATAGCATGAAACTAAGTCTCTGAGTAGCATAGCCTGCCTCACTCATTTCAGTGTTTTCTTTCCCTTTTCCTGGTTGCCAACAAAATGACACAAAGCAAGAGTCAGGCAGGTGGGTATATAATATTGAGGTACTCTTATGGAATCCTGGCCTTCCTCAAATTAGATACATTACACACATTTTTTTTTTAATCCAATTACATCTCCATCAGCCAGGGAGAAGGCAGGCTAAGAGTGCAATTAGATATGGAAGGGGCAAAGAACTGGCATTTCCCAAATGAAATTCAAGCTCAAAATCCTTGGAATGTAAGCTGAATCCCTCTTCCATAAAACCATTCAAAAAGGAGCTACGGAAGGAAAAATAAATCTCACAGTGGTTATTTGATTGTCATTGAAAAACTGTTGCTTTAATAAAATAAAATTATTATTATAAACTTTGTAAAATTTATGAGCCAGGTCCTTTTCTTATGTTAATCTGTTGCAAATTCCACTTTCATACTCAGCTTCTCTTAAAAGGTGCCATAAGAGTTAGGGGTGCCGGCTGGAGTTAGAGAATCACATTTTGGTTCATTAGATCTAGAAACATCTAAGGACTCAGCTCAACTGTGTGACTGTGGTTAAAAATTTCCTAGTTCTTACAACAGTTTTGCACCTCATCTAGATGAAGATTTACATGCAATATCAACATTACATTATAGCTTGGTTTTTGGCTTATCTCAGGTGTGCCACCAAGATCCATCTTTGATAATCTCATAATAACAAAGCTATTAATTAAATCTTCCTTCTGGATCAATAAAGTAGGACACATGCTAATCTCAGCAAGAAAAACATGCTTGCATGCAGGAGTTCCCTTACAGATGGGAGAGGCTGTGTGGCAATTTTTCCACCTAAACACAAAATTTACCGTGCTCCAAAATTCACACGCTCTCATACAACCATATCTATGCTCTCTTTGAGTAACACTGTAATGCGCATGAGTGACGGAGGTGGTGGAGTGGGAGGTGGTCTTGCTTTGAGCCAGGGGTTAGACTAAATGACCATCTGAGGTCCCTTCCAACCCGCATTTTCTTTCATTCTATGGGTATGTCTACACTGGAGGCTCTGTTAAGATGACCTAACAAGGTTGACTTAATTTGATTTGACGCTGACCCTGTTAAGTTGACTTAGGGCATTGGTCTCCAACTCAAATCACCACGAGGGCCACATGAGGACTAGGATATTAGCCCAAGGGCTGCATTACCGAAACCTCTTCATACAGCAGAGTCATCAGTTTATTTAATTAAAATTATAATTGAATTCAAAATGAATGTAAATAGAATTAATGAATTTTTAATTAAAATTTAATTTTTAGAAAGCTTTTATATTAAAATATTTTTAAAGTTTTTTTTTAAATGGAGAGAAAGAAAGAAGGAAGGGAAGAGACAAGAAAGAGCAAGAAAAAAGAAGAGAAAGGGAAGAAAAAGAAAAAAGGAAGAGAAAAAAGGAAGGAAAGAAGAGAAAGAGAAAGTCTATGCCACTTCTTACAAGTGGCAGGAAGAGTCTCCAAGTGCAGCTGGGAAATGACTCTTGCCGCTTGTAAGAACCCACAGGAACCCTCTCCCTCTTCCAGGCTAGTGCAAGAGGCTTGGAGGCAAAGATGGTCCGTGACACTTTTTACAAGTAGCACAGGCAATTTCTGAGCTGCCACTCCAGACGGCTCGCTGCTTGCAGGGACCATCGCCCACTCTGAGACTCTTGCAAGAGGTTGGAAGAGGGAGAGAGAAGGTTCCCTTCAGCCCTGACCCCCAAGAAACGGCCCTGCACGGCTCTGTCTGACCCCCCCCCCCCCGCTCACAGGCAGCAGCAGGCTCCAGCTCCTCCCTGGCTGGCCGGCAGTGGGACTACCTGTGCCGAGGCCCCATGGTGGGGGGATGTGTGGCCAGAAGCTCTGCCGTCATCAGCCAGAAGTATTGGGGTGGGACCCCTGGAGTCAGGAGCTGCGGCTCGGCTGCCAGCTCCCAGCAGGGGAGGGGGTCCTAAAAAGCTGGCCCCAGGTCCTGAACCCCTGAATTCCTGACTGTGGTAGGGGCCACAGGGGAGATTCCATGGGCCTCATGCGGCCTGCGGGCCGTGTGTTTGAGACCCCTGACTTAGAGAGTCCACACCGAAAACACCTGTTAACTGCCTGTGTCTACATTGGCAGATGGCAGGTTGATGGAGAAGTGGTGAGGACGGCACACTTCCTGGTGGCCAGAACCTCTGGGAGGGGTCCTGGAGGCCAATTAGGTTGATTTAAGGGCTTTTCCCATCTACATTGGCTTAAGTCAACTTAATAAGATTGATTTAAGCGTTAACTCGACCTTAAGAGGTGGTGGTATTAGGTCAACTTAAAGAAGCAGTTATATTGACTTAATAAAAGCCCAATGTGAGCACAGGAGTCTGTAGGTTGACTTAACCTTCCTTAAGTTGACCTAAGACTCCAGTGCAGACATACCCTATGATAGCACAGTATCCTCCCTGAGCACGTGGTGACAGGGAGGAAGAGAAGTGTTGAGCAAACTATTCAGCCCTTTCTTGACTAGGAAGATGCATGCTAAACTTGCACTAAATTTGCCATCTTTTCCCAATGAAGACAGATGCCCTTGAAGCTTTCACACTAAGGGCCTTCTTTTTCTTCTGAGTGAGCCTGGTAGAACACTGTGATGCTTGCTAACTCATCATTGAACCAATTACAGAGAACCCAGAACAGGGAGGATGCATGACAGTGTGTGAATGCCAGTGCAGATATGTAGAGCCCTGCACAGATACAAATACGTGGATCTGTATCTGACCTGCATCAGCAAGCAATGGTCCGCAGACATCTGTGTTGTATCTGCAGATGCAGATATAATCTGGATATCCACGGATTTGCAGGGCTCTACAGATGTGGAGTTCTGTTGTGTCCTTAGAATGTGCAAGGAGTTGTTAGAATGAGGCTAACTTCTCATATATTTCCTTTTCTTCTTGCCATTTTTAGCTGAAACTTAGTTCCTGGTAGTGACAGGGAGAACTATCCTAATCACTTGCATGTTCTCTGCTGATCACGTATTGAGGGATAGTGCAATTGTGTGATCAGACTGATGTCATGGAGTTATATAAAGCAAAGAGACTTCTTCTGCATCTGTACTTTTATTGCCATCTCCATGAGGGCAGCATTAAGGTTGGTGGGAATGTGCTGGTGCAATTACCCTAACACTTTATTTCCTGGTTATTCGAGGTTAAAGCTTAGCCACACAACAAATTTGAAGGTTGTGAAGCAGGAAAGGGCAACTTTAAATCTGCAACAAGGTTCTGGCTCTGAATTTGCTGTTCTTAATCTTAGTGCAAACTTGCATTTCTGCTGACAAAGACTTACACTAGTGCTTAATTTTAACCAGGCTGATACTAACATTAACTTCAAAGAGAAAACCCACATCTTGAAAGCATTGTGTGTTAAAAAGCCTTTGCAGAATCAGGGCTGTAGAATTCCTTTTTGTAGGGGGAAGAAAATCAGCATGTAACTGAAGCATATTAATGGAATGACAATCAGTGGAAATTCACAGTTCAGCTAAAAACCTCTTTTGATTATATTAGGGAGAGTAGCACTCACACACCCTTAGAGGTTATTTTAACAAAGATGAACATCATACTTGGTCATCACTGGAAGTTCGCTTTGACTGAACCCCAAATAAATATTGTTTAGAGAATGGGAATATTTTCAAGTTGAAAGATGTTTGTTTATTAGTATTATTTTTTTCCTTTTGCTGCTTTGTAGCTAGAAGACCTCTCTGAGAAGATTTGCTCCACAAAACTATCTGAACTGAAACGTATTAAATGTGGGTGTCTCTGGTGCTGGGCTTATGGTGCTCGAGCCCTGAGTCCCAGCACCAGAGCCCCAGGTCTTTCCCAGCCCAGGGGCACCCCTCGTATTAAACAGGAGTGAAAGCCAGCCCTACCCCCATGCTGAAGGCCTAAACAATAATATTAATCACATAAGGGACTTGCTTCTCCTTTCACTTCAGAAATAAGTTACACTTAAGCATGCCAGTGACCCTGTGAATTTCAGTCAGAATGCTTTGTGAGAGAAGAACAGAGAAGAAAGGGAAACCAACATTGCAGCCTAATTTTTAAGAGGAAGGAGAAGTGGCGTTATACAATTGCAAACAGAGATAATGCAGAATATTAAGGCCATATTTCCAGGTTTTCAATAGAGCCAAAACTATGAACTTGCTCCAAGGTGAGCTATATCACACAAGATATTTTGCCTTTTGTCAAACAGAACAAAATGAGTAGAAAACTGAGCAGCTTCCCCATTATACACCTTCTGTAGCTAAATTAAAAGCCATCTGTCTGGAAATTTTAAAATTTACAGGGTGTAATAATTCTCATTGACACTATGGCCTCTTCATATTGCCCTAGCATCATAAAAGGGCCATCAAGTATATGTAAACCTAAACTTTAGCTTGCCTGTGAAGGGATCTTAGTATTGATGGAAGTCAGGCCTTGATTGTGCTTGACTTTCTGTGAATATATACTGGAATCAGGTTTTGTGTGTTAATGGTAGCATAATTGTGTTTCTGGGAAGCCACTGGAGGATATAGTCATAAATGAAGACAAACTAGAAGAAAGATATATATGTCTTTCTTGTAGAGGGATTAAGCATCCTTTGCTGCCATTGACTGTAACTGGGGTTGTGGGTGTTTGGCACTTGTGAAAACTACATTCATGAGAACTGCTCTGAATCTTGCTTTTTATTTCCTTGTTGTTCCTTATTTTGTGTAATTGTGTGTATGTTAAAAGAAGTAGCAAACAGGTTACCCCAGAGGTGGATTGGGTCAAACATTATCCTTTATTGCCTGCAGCTATTAAAGCAGCAATAAAGTGGATATCTTTCTGGATGTAAGATGACTGGTACTTTCCATAGCCAGACTTGTTACGTGGATGTATCCGGCGGAAGAATAAGTGTGTGAGTACTTCGTAGTGTACAGAGACTCATGCTTCACAAAGAATCTTCCCACAAATGGCTTTGAGCACAGAGTGACACCTGGTGTCAAAGACATCACAGAAGCTGCCCCAAACATCCTGGAGCAGGATGGTGCTGAGGACCCACTATACTTTCTTTAGGGAAAGTGCTGAGAATTGGTCCCGGGAAGGTCACAACATCAGGGGGGAGGGTAGATCATCACTCTTGATTCACCCCATGTTACAACACACAGCTGGCTGCTGATGATCGCAATGTGTTGTGGGCATGTGACCTCAGATGGGTCAGGGCTCCAGTCATTGCATGGCTCCCCACTGAAAGACATCTTTCAGAGAGGGAGACAAACCTGAAATGTACAGGAAGATACAGCTGAAGTGCCAGTGGACTGATAGGTGTAAAACTCATATATTAGGGTAATAGGGGACATATAGGAGCTTAGAGAGAAAAGCCTACTAATGACTTGGTTCTTTAGTTTCTGGCTAATTTCTCTACTCCTATGTCCTCTTTCTGGTCATTTTGTTGGACTAAGATGGAACATCCCTCTGAACCAGCTCATTTGACCCTAGCTTATTTAGTTCTCCTTCCTCAGAGAGCAACCAACATCTTTTTTTTTGTCTTTGAGCCATATCCATAAAAAACACTCCATCTACAAAGTCTCCACTGATATACTTTCCATTATATTCCCACTGCTTTGAGCTTACAGTATCTCCATCCTTCCATCAGTCTTCTCCACCCATCCTCTCCTGAATGACCCTGCATGCCTATATCTACCGGTCTTTCTCTTTTCCATTGTAGAGTACTGTTCACATTCATGCCCCTCCCTTACAGAGCAGCTCCCTCTCTTTGTTGTGTCATGCAACCACTGATCTGCACAACACACATCCAGATTAGGAAGTTATTATCTCTGATATGAGGAACATATAAGTGAAGACCAGAGGCTCAATGACCAACCCAGTTTCACTTGATAAGTCAGAGGGAAAGCTGGGTGGAGAACTTGGGCACTCCTAACTGTTACTGATGTTATTATTTATAATTTGGATTCCAGGATCTCCTAGATGTTGCAACAAAGAGTTAGGCCCAACATGCTGCATAACCATAACATATATGACAGTATCCTGGACAAACCTTACCGCATGAAGTTGAGCTTCAAAGATGTTAAGCTTAATTCTATAAGGATTATTTTATTAAAAATAGAAGTGTCCATGCGCTATTGTGGAACTATATAAAACTTTGGTTATAGAAGAAAGATGGGATTAATGAAGTTGTGAGACATTAGGAAATTCAAAGGACTTTTAGGGACAATACATGTGAAATACTTTTCCTAGGAAATCCTTTGAAGTAAAGGGAATGCAAAGGATCCACTTCAGATCCATCATTTGAAGCTATGCTTTGAGAAGAGAAACCAATTATCTACTGATTACCTACCCTGAAAACTCCAGTTCACAAGCCTTCAAAGGGTAAATTAAACTTTTCTTGAGTATTTTAGTTCTGAGCTAAAACTGGTATGAACTTCTGGCCACAAACAGCACTTCCTTTAGGGTGGGAGTTGAAGGATTCACCTACCAGAACTCATGCTGGAGACCATGGGGTTGATACTAGGCTAGGCTTATTAGTATCCATATAGGTTCTTTTTTCTTCTTAATACATTTTCTCTGTAGTGCTTTTACCTCAAGAATAAAATAGGTTTGTATAGGAAGTCTTGTGTGTGGCTGCTGGCATTTATACTGTGCACTGTCCCCTTTTCCTCTGAGTGGAAAAGCAAAGCAGGACTGCTAAGCCAGCTGGTCTTTAGCTAGGAATAACACAGTGAAGGCAGGGAATAGTTCAGCCTCAAAATACCCTAACAAGGATGGAGAGAGACATGGGTCTTCACCAAAAAGGTGACAGCTAGAGGGCTGGAAGCCTGAGGGTGATGCCCTTGCTGGACCACTAAGGAAAAACATGGGTACAGTTGCCCTTAACTGTGGTAATAGCATACTACTGTAATACAGAGTAAGTGACAGTCTCTATCAAAAGCTTACAAACTAACAAACACAAAGACAGGGGGGAAGGATTGTTGTTCTCATTCTAAAAATGGAGACATGGTGCCAGGTTTCTATATTGTTATTCACATTCAAGGGCTATAATCCCAAGCAGAGATTGGTAAGAAATGTTTTACTCAATTCAATAGAATTCTCAAGATTTTGAAAACTTTCCCCTTCCCAAATCAGGAGGAAAACTCCAACTATCAGAAGCAAAATTTGCAAATGGCAAAGGAGGGGGAGGAGCAAAACTGCAAAACTGAATCAAAATATTTCCTTTCAGGCATTCTAAACTGTTTCATTTCCATTGTGACATTTTAAAACAGTACTATATATTTTTAGTCTAATGTAACTTAATTTTTAAAATGAAAACCTATTTTAAACTGAAAATGGGGCATTTTTACTTAGGAAATATCAAAGCAGAACAGCTTAATAATTTAAAAACATTTGTTTCAATTTGTTTTTAAATGTGAATTTTCCCAGTGCCAACCTTTCTTGAACCCAGCTTGGGAAAGGTTGGGAACCACTGCTATATCCTGTCCCTCACCAAATACTTAAGAGGAAAGTATAATAATCTTGAAGGCTACATCTACAGCTAAAAGCTTAATTCGGACTTGGTTAGTCTGAACTATGTAGTTTGAAAGTTAGTTCAAACTAAGAGCATATTTTTAGTTCAAACAAACTTTTTAATTCGAACTACAAAAGCATGGCTAGTTCGAACTAAAAGTTAGTTTGAACTAAAAAATCATGCTTAGTTCAAACTAATTGCTAGTTCAAACTTATTTAGTTTGAACTAGCATGTCAGCATTGTGATAGGTCAAACTAAATATGGAAATTAATTCAAACTAAGCAATTAGTTTGAACTAACCAGCTGAACTAACTTGTTTGAACTAAGCTTTACTTAGTTAGAACTAAAAAATTTTAGTTTGAACTAGGCCAGGGGTCAGCAACCTGGGGGGGGGGAGAAGACCCATTCTTCCCTCCTGCCCCCCCCCCAACCACATGAGCCAGAGCCGCGGCTCCCTAGCACTGGTGGGGGAGGGTGTGCGGGCGGTGTGTGCTCCCTCCCTCTGCTGGTGGGCTGAGAAGCACTGCTCCACCTACCAGCTAACCCTTCCTCCCAAAAATGGGTGGTGGGGAGCTGGGCCTTGCAGAGGTGGGGCCCTGGAATGGCCCCTCCGTGGAGTTCAAGCCACTTCTACCCAGCCACCCCAGGCCCTGTATCGGGCCCATTCAGCCATGGGATGGCCGGGTAGAAGCGGCCTGAACTCCGTGGAGGTGCCGTTCCAGGGCCCTGCCTCTATGAGGCCCAGCTCCCCACCGCCCACCTTTGAGAGGGAGGGCCAGCTGGTAGGCAGAGCAGCACTGCAACAGTGCACCAGCAGAGGGGGAGAGGGAGAGAGGGAAGGATGGAGCACGTGTTGCCCGCACCCCCCCAGCACCCCGCCAGCACCAGGGAGCCGCAGCGCAACTGCTGAGCCGGCTCTGGCTCATGCAGTTATGCTGGGTGCAGGGGCGAGCAGGGAGTCTCCAGGCACACCTGACTCCCTAGAAAAGACTTCTAGGGAGCCAGAAGGGGATGCTCAGTGAGCCACAGGTGGCTCACTGAGCATGTGTTGCCAATGCTTGAACTAGGCAAAGCCTAGTGTAAACAGGGTTCAAATTAGTTCAAATTAAGGCTCCTTAATTCAAACTAATTTGCTAGTGTAGACATAGCCACAGTGATCCTTTGGGGAATAAACTGACCGTAGGGGGACTATGTTCCTAACACCACTATGGTAGATGTTGCCTTTGGCCTGAAAAAGGGAAAAGCAGTATAATCTCTCTCAATATCACCTAACCCAAAAGAAACAAACTGAAAAGGGGAAAGAAGTCACACTTTGGTGGTTATATATGAACTGTGAGTTCTATGGCTTGATGAAGCTAAAAGGGTCAGATCATCTTTTGATGTAAACCCTTGTGACTCAAAGGAAGTTAGCTAAGGATCCAGCCATTACAAAAGTGCCAAAGCAATCTTGTCTCTTCTCTAAGTATTTGACAGTGAGACTTTATTAAGGTTTTAAGTTCAACCCACAATTAAAATTAATTGGAGCCGGGTGTCCTTGTGCTCTATATAAAGTTTGAAAATTCCAGCCCTGTTGTTAAAGCCTGAGTAAAACAATGCCTGAAGCTGACTAACTAGAAAAAAAGGCTCAAGGCAAGTGAGGCAATGTCTTTGACGGAACCATTCTGTTGGTGGAAGGAGCAAGTTTTCAAGCTACACAGAGCTCTTTTTCAGGTCTGGGGAAGAAAATCAGTGTCTGAGCTAAATGCAAGCTGGGACAGATAATTAAGCATCAGAGGTAAAGCTTGTTGTAGGCAGTAACTTGAAGTGGGCAACTGATGGTTCAGTCATTATACAAAAGGGGTTTGAGGTTTGAAGTAGGCATTTAAGGGTAGCTGGCAATGTGGTGTGTTACAAATACTAGCACTTAGCCACAAAACCAGTGGCCCTGTTGAATCCATGATTTTTGGTGTCTAACTTAGTTACAAATTTAAGTTCCCAGGTCCAGCTTTTAAAGGTGCTTTGCTGATTTCTTTTAAAGCCAAGGATTGAGACATTAGATGTGCAGGGATCGCTTTGTGAAAACCTTTGCCCACATGTGATGTGGTGGTTTTATCTTTTATTGTTTTTCTATATGAGTTCATTCAGGAGCATAATGATTGTTTAGTTTCCTCCTCCAGACCTGAAGAAGAGCTCCATGTAGCTTGATTTCTTGTGCCTCCCACCAAAAGTAGATGGTCCAATAAAAGGCATTGTCTCTCTTGTCTTATCTGGCTCATACCCTGAGATTCCCCCTGCTACAACAATGCTGCATATAACTGCAAAAAGACTTTTTCATGCAAAGGAAGCCTCTATCATTGCTAAGACTCAGAGATTTTTTGTGCTGGATTCAGTCTTTAATTAAAATAATAGAAACAGATTGTTAGTTGTCATAATTAGGGTTTAGATCAACTGAACTAGCCCAAGATGCAAAGGGGTAACCAACTTAGTCTAGTTCACTAAAACAAACAAGCAAGGAGTCCTGTGACACTTAAAGACTAGCAAATTTATTTTTGCATGAGCTTTCATGGGAGAAAATCCCACTTCATCAGAGGAAGTTGGATTTTCTCCAATGAAAGCTCATGCAAAAAATAAATTTGTTAGTCTTTAAGTGCCACTGAACTAACCCAGTTCTCTGAGGAGATGTCAAGAGGAATGTTTAGAAGAGCCCTAAGTTATAAGCAGTTTTATCCACTTTTTTGGACCCTTCAGCAGGCTCTGAAGCACCCTTTGTTCATGAATTCCTTATGAGTTACCAAACTAACTTTTCTGCATGTGCAATTCCTCTAACTGCAGTAATTATTTTACAGACTGATAGGGATTATTAATCAATTCCATTCCCCCATAGTAAAACAACCACATTACGTCCTCCAAAATTGCTTTAATTTTAAATCTTCATGGGCTAAGTTCATTTCTGGTATCAGAATACCACTGTTATTGATTTTAGAATGGGAATTAGTCTAGCTTCATTGGTTTAGTTCTTCTTTTAACAACTTGATGGTAAGACACTCATTCGTATTTCTATCACTGTTATTACCTGCTATCCATTTCAGTTCAGGGTAGTCTTGAGGAAGGAGCATTGCTGAGTTTTCCCTTATAACTCTTTGGGGTGAGAGATATTACTCTGCATGCTACATGTTCCTTTAACTATTTACTACTGGTCCAGTCACGTGCCTATTAAAATCCCTAAGTATCTTTCCAATGAGTTCAATGGTCTTGGTCTTAGGCCCCATGGAATGCAGTTCTCTCTTGGACATAAAGCTAGTATTAGACCTTGTGATGTTCCCCATCCCCAGAATCTGATCTGGTATGCCACTGTGCCTCTCACATTGTTCACTCCTGAGCCCTGACTTACTTCACTTCTGTAGGTGGACCTGCACCCCTGAGTCAGTTCACACCCACCTCCTGTATGTAATCAGCCCCAGGCAGTAAGCGTGTGTTGTCCAGCCACTTACAGGACAGTCGCATAGTGAGCACCCCCATTACCAGCTACTGCACTAGAAACTTCTGTCCTGCAGGGATTGGGACCCTTCCCCAAGCATTATAGGCTCATAGACACCAGTTTGCCCCTCTATCAAAGAAAGAGAAATTTACCCAGCTGTTGATCATTAACCTGCTCTAAAGCTTCCACAGCTTTAGGTAAAACAAACATTAGTTTACTGATTAGAACATGATTTTAAGTGATTATATAGCAAATCACTGTATGATCATTTAATAAAGGAGTCAAGAGGTACCACAAGCAAATAATGGGATAAGACGTATTCTAACCTAACATAACTGTCCAGGATTACTCACAAAGTTTGGCTGTAAGATGGATTAGCATCCTGTCTCTGCCTATCCCTACGTAGGGCTCAGATCTTGCTTCGAGATGTTTCAAAATGGAATGTCTCTGGCAAAAAGCCTCTAACAGTTCAAAGTATCTGTATGTGTTCCCAAACTCCCTTTCACCCCTCCTTCCTCTTCCAGGCAATTTTTGTTCAGAAGAGGCAGGAGACCTCCTCCCTCCCTCACTACTGTGTGATTCTCTTTGTCCCACCTGAACCAGGGAGCTCAATTTGCATTATTTTTGTCATGCACCTCTTCAGCCTCCATGCTGAGAGGCAGCCCTGATTGTATGCCTTCCACCTGAACCAAGTAAAATACCTGGGAACATGTCTCAGATCTGTACACAGACATGATGCTGCAGGAAATATGATACCATAATAATGAGGCAGAGCAGGGATCTCAAACTCAAAACACCATGAGGGCCACATGAGGACTAGTAGAGGGACGTATGTACTAATGTATGGTAGTCCAAGGTCCGCACCACTGTAACCTTTCCATACAATGATATTGAAAATATCAGTAATGATCATGTCATTGTGGGCCACAAGAAATAGCTTTAGGGGCTGCATGTGGCCCACGGGCCGCGTGTTTGAGACCCCTGAGGTAGAGCCTGTTGTGAGTATTCAAAAGGGAACCGTGCATGACACATTTTGCATCAAACAACACAATTACATGTCAGGAATGAACAGAAAAGTCACACAGATCACATCCCATTGTGCATCATGTGACAGACCTGTGCACTACTTAAGACCATAATTTTTATAGGAGGGAAGCAGAAGACGTTCCATGCACCTTCTTCCAGGGCCAGCTCAACCTATAAGCTAATGAGGCCCTGGCCTGTGACACCATTGTCTTAGGGACACTGGGGGCAGGGTGGACTAGCCTAAAGCTGGACCCCACACTCCCACCCCTCCCCAAGCCAGCTGCTCCACCCAGGAGGGCCAGAGCAGGCTAGCCCGTGGTGTGGACTCTGCTTTCCTGCCCTACTTCCAGGCTGGCCCTCCCGAACCCTAGTGCAGAACAGCCAGCCTAGGGGAGGGGCGAGAGAGCAGAGCCTGGCCTCAGGGCTGCCCTGCTGTGCCCCAGGCCAACCCAGAATGGAGGCTGTGTTCTGCTCCCTGCCACCCCTCTCCACCCGGGGCTGAATGCAAAAGCAAAATCTGGCTTAGGGTGCCACAGTCCCTTGAGCTGGCTCTGCCTTCTTCACAGGGGTGAATTACCTTTTAATGTGATCAGAAATTCAGCCCTGAATAGTCACCCAGTCCTGTAACCAATGCCTTGTGATCAGAGGACTGGTGGTCATCATAACAGGACCTAACATGACTTCCTGTGGTAGATATGTTAATGTACAAAGTAGCACTGAGTGAAAGGAACTAGCCAATATTGTATGAAGACTTTGGATTAAAGTTTTGAACCTCCATCTCCATCTAAGGTTCAACAAGATGGCTGTGTTTCTAATGCAGTTCATCTGACAAAAACTGTAAGAGATGGAGGTAAAGCTTTTTTGGTCAAGGATTTGGGAAGGGGAGTGATTGTGGACTGCATTGCCAGATGAAATTAGACTGATCCAAAATCTGACCAATTTTAGCACGGGATACAAGTTCCTCCTCTTTGAAAAAGCCATCCCAACTATCTAGAATGCTTTTTGAACTGTTAGATACACTCCAAGCTGTGCTTTCTATAACCAGTGGAAGAAGGAGAACAAAAGACTGTATGAAATTTACTAGAGATCCCGGAATACAGATCTAGGAACAACCACATTGAAATAAACCAGTGGTTTCTTTGGTCTTACATGCTTCCTCCACCTTCTGCATCCTGGAAATTTACCCGGAAATTCTTAGATATTGTAGAAATATGGGCTATGGAAAACCTTAAGATAAATAGATTGATACCCTCTGAAAAGTAGCAAAGTATCATCATCCCCTATTTAACATATGGGGAGACCAAAGAAAGAATGTATTAATCTGCTCAACATCATACAGAACATCTGTACTTAAACCCAAAGCCAAAATTCTCCTCCCTGACTAGGACAGATCTTCTGTTGGTGGAAATCAGTGAACCATCACTGAAGTTGATGGAGCTTTGCTGAGTTGCACCAGCTGAGAATTTGGTCCATCAATGATCACAGATGGGTGCTGAAGCCACATTGAATTTCAGTGGGAGTTAAGGTCCTAACTCTGCGCCTCTGAAAATTCCAAACTTGAAAATGGTTGCATGTGAGAGCCACTGTAAATTTGATGTGCAATTTAATGAAAATCAATAACCCTGAATTCCAAGGCTGTAAATCATATCCTTTTCAGGAAGACATCATCAGAGGCCTTAGTAGGCATATTCTGAAGTGATGCTATTACCCAGTTCTAGAGCACCTATTACTATTATAATAAACCTATTTGCATGAATAAAGCATCCAGGAATGTGCTTAGATTCAGAATGAAAACAGATTTTGAAATCATGCACTTTCCTGAACAATGGCGTTTCCAGTTCCCATGCTGCTTCATATGTACAGCATTTGATATGTTCCGATTGTTGTGTAAAAAAATAATTTATTCTGCAGACCTCCCCTGTGACTCAAGCAAGTACTCATATTCCTATTTTGTTGATGAAGAAATGGAGATAAGAGAACAGGAGGAGACATGCTCCAGATTGCACAGAGAGTAGGGACTGAAACTCCTAACTGGTAGCCCTGTCATCTTTTCTCAGAACCATTGCATCCCTATGAAGAAACAGTGCCATGTTTTGTTAGTGAGTTGTGGGATAAACTCTGTTTACCATAGGGAATAGAGAAATTTATAGGAACTGCCATATTTGATCAAATCAGTTGGCCCCATCTAGCCAGGTAACCTGTCTCCAAACAGTAGCTAATCCCAGCAGAGGAACATTTAAAACAAACAAACAAAAACAAAAAAACAAAACACCACTATTTATGTCATAAGTAGTGCATAGGTCAGAAGTGTCAAGTTCATTTGCTATGGCAGACCAGATTTTACTTAAAGTATTTCAAGACAGCCATACATACCATAAATCAAAATACTACAGCACTCTAATGACATCTCAGAGTGCTGTGTATTCAAAACTGCAATTCACAAGACTACCTTCTTTCTTTCTCTCTGTTAGAAAGAGAGTATGGTCTCACAAAGCACAGTCTCACATACCCAGCAGTCCATGATTTTACAAAACCCAACAATTTCACAGCATTGTAAAGCACTGGGGATGTAAAGTCACACTTTCTCTGTTCAGAAAAGAATGCAATCTCATTTGAGTACAATCACCAACCAGATAAAAGCAATTCATGGCTCATATGTTTGACATCCCTGGCGTAGGTCTTATGTTAGCCTCAACGGAAAGGGTGAGTCCCACCCCTTTGACAGAAGTCCAATCGCTAACACTTAGGGACAGATTTCGAATGGGCTGTGTTTGCATACCAGAAAAACGTCTCTTTCATCCAAGCAACTGTTTGGCAGGGGGAGGGGACAGACCTTCAGCTGACTCAGATCTCTTGATGTCAGCAGATCTATGCCAGTTTGAGAACACAAGCCTCTCTATGCAAATTAAATAAATGCTGCTGCTGAAAGCTTGTTTGAGTAGCTTTCCCAAGCATGTGCCCACATGTAACCCACATTTACTTACTATGGTGTTCTGCCTCCCTCTAGTGGCTAGCTCTCATTATGGATTATAAATCTGTTCCATCTGTTTCCTAATAGAACTTGGTTTTAGCTCAGGAAGGAAAGTGTCAGGGTTTTAATTTCCAGAGACTAGGATGAACAATTACCCCTGCAAATTAAATCCCAGAAATTCCAACTTTGGTCTTCTTCTATCACCTAGAAAAAAAAAAAAAAAAACATGGCATTGGGTGAGTGGAATGTCGAAAAAGTCCAGACTATTCAGTCTGTGGCACAACATGGAATTTGGGGGAGATATGAAAAGGATGCCTCTGGCCCATTGCTCAGAGAGATAGCCAGAGAGCAGCATGAACAGTAGCAGTTAGATTCTGAGATTGTAAGGCCAAAAGAGATTACTGTGATCATCCAGTCTGACATCCTGCATAACGTAGACCAGAGATGTTCCCCCTGAAAAATTCCTAGAGGAGATATTTTAGAAAAACATCTCATCTTGATTTAAAAAATGGTCATTGATGGAGAATCCACCACAAAACTTCTTTAGTTCTTTCAGTGATTAAGAATCTTCACTAATAAAACAGTGCCTCATTTCTAATCTGGATTTGTCTACCTTCAATGTCCAAGATTGTGTTAAACTTTTCTCTTCTCAATTGCAGAACCAATTATTAAATATTTGTTCCCATGTAGATATTTGTAGACCATAATTAAATAATCCCTTAATATCATTAGTTTAAGAAAGAGAAGTGTGAGCTCTTTGCAGGGGCGTTGCTGGCACCTAGCACAGAGGGCACGTGCCCTGAGTCCCAGCAGCTGTGCCCCAAATGGCTAGCACACCCTCTGCCTCT
Source organism: Podocnemis expansa (assembly GCA_007922195.1). Lineage (NCBI taxonomy): Eukaryota > Metazoa > Chordata > Testudines > Podocnemididae > Podocnemis > Podocnemis expansa. The sequence continues at coordinate 232,670 of ML682185.1, read as the reverse complement.
CACAGCCTGGTCCCCAGCTGGATGTCCAGGGCTGGGATGGCTGCAGCAGCCACTGCCTCACTTGCCCCCAGCCCAAGCTGAGGATCGGGGGCCAGGCTGGCAGCAGCAGGAGCCTGGGGCCCTAACTCTGGATCAGGGCTAGGGGGCAGGGCCGGGACCCAGGGGGCAGGGCCCAGGCATTGCCCCGGGTCTTTTTGCAGGGCAACAACACTCCTGGCTCTTTGGCTATGTCTACACTAACAAATTAGTCCAGACAACTAATTTGAATGTTTCTACACTAGCCTTTGGCGGGTTCGAACTAAAAAAAAAATTTAGTTCGAACTAATCAGAGGTTAGTTCAGACTAGTTATTTTGGCTGTTTAGTCCGAACTAACTGCTTAGTTCAAACTCATTCGCATTTTTAGTTCCAACTAGTCCAATGGAGACATGTTAGTTTGAACTACCTAAGTTCAAACTAAACATGGTTAGTTCAAACTAAATAAACATGTTTTTTTCAGTTCAGACTAACTATTACTTCTAACTTGCAGCTTTTTTTAGCTCAAACTAAAAAGTTAGTTCAAACTAAAAAAAAATGTATTTAGTTTGAACTAACTTTGAACTACTTCATTTGGACTAAGCAAGTCCAAGCTAAGGTTTTAAGTGTAGACATAGCCTTTGAGTCTAATGAGAAAATAAGGCATGTTTTCTAATCTTTTAACCATTCTTGTGATGCTTCTCTGAAACCTCATAAATGTATCCATGTTTTTCTTGAGTTATGGATACAGGATTCCAACTGTAGTCACACCAGTGCCAAATATAGAGGTAAAATAACCTTTCTACTCCTACTAGAATTTCCCTTCTTCATGCATCCCAGGATCACCTTGGCACTTGTGGGCACGGCATCACAGTGGGGGGTTATTCAGTTTATTACCCACCATGACTCCCAAATCTTTTTTCAGAGTCACTACTTCTCAGGAGACAGTCAGCTATCCTGGAATAGTAATAGCCTTTGCTGCTGAATGTAGACATTTACATTCCCCCCCCCCCCAATAAAAACATACTGTTTGCTTTGGACTCAGTTTACCAAATGATCCTGGTTGCTCTGTATAGGGATCTGTCCCATTTAGCATACACCATGCTCAAATTTTTGTGTCAACAGCAACTTTTGTCAGTGGTGATTTTATGTCTTCTTCTGGTTTGTTGATAAAGATGTTAAATAATCTAGGGCAAAGACCTGCAGAGCAGAGATTCCATTGAGAAAACACTTGCTCCCTATTTAGAATTAAATTTTGAAACATACCAGACAGCTAGTCTTTAATCTGTTTAATGTATGCCAGGTTAATTTCATATTGTTCTAGTTTTTTAATCACAATATTGTGTGGTACAAATTCAAACACTTGTGAGAAATCCAAGTATACTATTATCAGTACTATTACATTTATCAACCAGACTCCTAAACTCATCGAAAAATAGTTATCAAGTTAGTTTGACAGGGTCTATTTTCCATAAACCCATGCTGACTTGTGTTAATTACATTAGCCTTCTTTAATTCTTCATTAATCAAATCCCATTATCAGCCACTCCATTATCTTGCCTGGGATCAATGTCAGACTGACAGATGTGCGGGACAAATTAATCAGGGCTCTCAACCTGGAAAGAGAGAAAACCACTGATCCTCCCCAATGATGAAGGCCTGTTCCCAGCTGAGACTCGAATAAGCAGAGAATGAGGTGTGGCTCAGGATTTATTATTCAGCTGAATAACAAAAGAAACTGCATCAGAGGGCAGCAAAGAAGTGCTAGCCCCTCCGAGCAGGCCCCCCCCAACAACTCGAGTGCAAGAGAGAGCCCCCAGGGGCAGCATCACAACACTTTTATCCAGTACAGTATGATAATGCTATGATAATACTTACATGATTGACAATGTTTTAGAGACCCTTATATGGTTACATTAACATTATTAAATGCATATTAATGATTAAAGAATGCATATAATTATCCTCACCTCTGTTTACTGTTGACATCATTTGCATTATCCTGGGCAGCCGCAGTACCTGCAAACTCATTAATTTCTGCCTAGAGATGCCCACCTTACATTCTTGTGAGGCTATGGTGCCAAGACGGGTGAGCAGGAGATAGGAGGTAATACTCCCTTTTTAGTTAGAACAAAGACAGGACAGTCTAGCTTACATTCCTTGTCCAGATGGTCAGGAGAAAAAGCATGAGAAAGGGGAGATAACACACTTTAACTATCAACTCTAGGCCACTTGTTAAAGAAACTTAGATACATGACTTGCCAGAGAAACGACCCCACTACCATAGCAACCCACGGCTCCAAGGAGGCCTACACTTCAGCACTTCAGCACCTTTCCCACTCTCCTACAGAAGAGATCACATACAATTTCCCTTACACAGGCCTATAGTTACCCTTAAAAACTAACACAACTTCAGCTATACTCCGATCTTCAAGACCTCCCTTGTGTTCCAAGACTTACTGAAATTAGGAACACTCCAAGATACACTCCCATTCTGCGGTTTTACCCAACATTAGGAAAACTCCCTCTGGTAAAACAAACAAGGAGTCCTGTGGCATTTTTAAAGACTAGCAATTTTATTTATCACATGACATCTTGTGGGTGTTCTCCAATTTCAGCACTAGATGGAGGCAAGAGGACTTTCCACAAACCATATAAATCAAGGACTTGCACATGTATTATCTGTTATTGTATGCTGTCAGGATATGCCCACACTGCCACTGAGGGCAGGCTTCCATGGTGCAGTAGACTGGCACACACTAGCTTTGCTCGTGTTAACATGCTAAAAATAAGTAGTGTAACCAAGGTTAGAAACAAGGGGCAACCAACCCAATCTGCTGCCTGATTTCCTCCCAGCTGCCAAATTACAGGCCAGAGAATCTACCACAGCAGCATAATAGCCCCTTGCTGGGCTTACACCCACAATCAATGGTTATTATGGTGCTATGGCAGTTTCTTTGTCAGGGAGCTTGGCCTGCTGGCCAGGTTGCAGTCCTTAGTCTATGCCTTCCCAGTTAGTCCAAGCTAGAGTTCAAAGCTGCCTGTAACAGAAAAAGGAAAAGACGAAAGCTTCTACCCTCTCTGGGCTTCTTCTTCAGCCAGCTCCTTTCTCTGTTCCAAAGGGGCAGCTTGGTTAGTTTAGTTCAGCAAAATAATCAAGGAGTCTTGTGGCACTTAAAGACCAACAAGCTTTCATTGAAGAAATGTCTCACTTCATCAGATGCTTTTAAGATGGAGTGACTTACAGAATGGGAGGAAAATAAATGTAAGGAAGTGTAAATCATGGGATTAGGTCATACTGTAACAGCAAATTAAAGTGTCTGATGAAGTGGGATTTTCTCCCATGAAAACTCATGCAATAAATAAATCTGTTAGTCTTTAAATGCCACATGTAAGTCATGGGATCAGGTCATACTGTAATAGCAAATCAAAGCAGTTGTTAAGATTCAAACACTGGGGAACAGCATATAGAGGAAGGTGAGGTCACAGGCCTCCTTGTTTGTTTTCTCCTTTCTCTGGTTAGTCGGTGTCCATCCAAGGCATCCCTGTTCACTACAGTCTCTACCCTACTGTCTTTCTTCAGCTGGGCCCCATCATCACTTAAATTTGGCTCCTTTCAATGCAAGAATCCTTTGATTCCTCTCAAGTGGGGCTCATTCCGTAATCAGAGCTGATTTAGCTCGTCTCTCCAGTCAGTGGGGTAAGCTGCCCTGTCAGGCCTCAGTGTTAATGTACCATAAGAGAATGAGCGAAGTCAATGCAATGCAATCATGTACATTTGTTTGCATGAAGAAATTTTCCCTGTGTTTTTGAACATTGGCCCTTAAATGTATTAGGAGATTGAAACTATTTCTTGGTTTGTTATTGACCAAGCAGATTATAATTATTTCTGCCTTCCAGGAAAATGTTACCAATAGTCTAGAAATATTTCAAGTTAGTTTTATTCTCCAGTTGATTGTGAATTTATAACCAGAAGACTCTTGATGAGATCCTAAACTGATATAAATCAAATGAGTCACACTGACTGTACCAGGTTACGCCAGCTAAGATCAAGTACACAAAAAGAAGACTGTCAAGGCAGGGAAATTCCTAGTGGACAGATGCTCAATATCATGATTAAGTTTATTATGCTAATGAGCCTGAATAACAAAGCAAACCATTTTTGTCTAGCCACTTGTGGAGGATAAAGCAAAGAATGGAGAATAGGTACCAGTATGCAACATACGATTTTAATAGGATGGAGACCTGGACAATATAATTATGACAACAGTAAAAATCTCAAAATGTTCAAAACAGATAGCAGAGAGACAGAAGTTTCAAGTGCAAGGTCAAAGCTGCTGTTGAGAACTAAACAACTTCCCAGGGAAACATTTCCTATAGTAGGTCAAAGAACAACCAACAAACAATTGACCCAGAGCATGGAAATGGTGGTAACATCCACAATAAACAGTAGATTTAATGAATAAGGGAAAAGCTGGGCAACTGTGAGATGTTCATAAGGGAACAAAAACGGGGGAGGGAGGATAACATGAACAAATGCAATGTGTGCACCCGGCTGTTGCTATTTTCATGGATCCTCTCCTCACCCCCTAGTCCTTACCAAGGCCATTTGGGGGCAGAGCAATACTTTTTGCAATGACTTGAAATTTTTACCTTTCCTGATTGACAATGACCTGGGCACTGGGTCACACACGGCTCGGGATATTTGGTCACACACGGAGGTGGACACTTGGTCACACATGGCTCAGGACACTTGACCACACATGGCTCAGGATATTTGGTCACGCATGGAGGTGGGCACTTGGTCACACATGGAGGTGGGCACTTGGTCACACATGGCTCAGGATATTTGGTCACACACAGAGGTGGGCACTTGGTCACACACGGAGGTGGGCACTTGATCACGCATGGCTCAGGGCACTTGGTCACACATGGAGGTGGGCACTTGGTCACACATGGCTCGGGATATTTGATCACGCATGGAGGTGGGCACTTGGTCACACACGGAGGTGGGCACTTGATCACGCATGGCTCAGGGCACTTGGTCACACATGGAGGTGGGCACTTGATCACACATGGCTCGGGATATTTGGTCACACACGGAGGTGGGCACTTGGTCACGCATGGCTCAGGGCACTTGGTCACGCAGGGAGGTGGGCAGTGTGGAGCACATGTGTACTTGTGTGGTGGTCCATACAATGGTCGGCACTTGGTCACCGGCTTCCATATAGGAACACAGTGATGCTCATACTGAGAAGAATATGGCTCTTGACATTTGACTACACATGCTGGAGGGGGCAGGCACAGCTGTTTATGTTGCTGTCCGTAGTAAGGCATCTTTGCGTGGTTGGGGTATGCCTGAAGGGAAGCATGAGAAGGCAGATTGTTAATATATCATCCATTTATTTCCTTTAGTTAAAGGAGTCCCCATTACACTGGGCCTCCTTATGGTAGAGCAGCACAGATTACAAGCAGAAAACCAGTTAGACCTAGGGAGATTTATCCATTACTACATCACTCTATATCTTTTTGACCAGCCCCTGCAACAGACAAACATCTGTGGAAAGAGACAATCCTTATGTTGCCCCAGTTAGGGTCAACTGGATCAGTGGGGAAAAAATGGATACCAGAATCTATCTTTTGTATCCCCTTGTCTCCAGGCCCCAGACAGATGTATCTAGGGAATGCCACTGACTTCAACTGATACAGAAAACATGTTTTTCAGGCAGACCAAACTTCATAATTTGGTACTGAGCACTGTGAGTTGCACACAGAACCAAATGGGAAGCCAGAGAAGCTCTGTGGAAATGGGATCGAAAAGCAGCTAATGGAGCCTGCTGCACACTGGATGTAGCCTCTGAGTTTGTTTCACAGATAGTCCCCAGATGAATGCCACTGGCATAATCCAAACCAGAGGTCAAAGAACATTAAGCTTGGAAGGATTCAGTTTTTGTCAGTAAATGTTGATAGACATCATTTTTGCCATACACACAAACAAATGAAAAAATAATTGAAATTTACAAATAGAGAAGTACAGAAAGCTCTGCTCGACAACTTCAGAATTTAATTTAAGGATATTTACTGTGAATATTTTGATATATGACATTTTCAATTTGCATTTTAAGAGTTATAAAGCTTTAATTTTTTTTGAATCTCGGTGTCTACAATCATTAAATCACCATGATAGATAGATAGATAGATAGATAGATAGATAATATTATATTATTATCATAGTATATTACCCGCTATATTAACTGACAAAATTATCAAAAGCCAAAAAATCTGGCAAGCCTTAGTATAACAGTGGTAACATCCACATCAGAGACAGAGGTTATAGCAGCTATTGCACCAGCTATTGCTGCTGTACAAAAGCAAAATAGCTTGTCCTGGAACTGCTTGAGATTTTTTGAAGGAAGAAATTTCCCTTTGAAATACATGGTTTCATCAAAATTGAGATTTTCCTGGGGGATATGTGGATTTTGGTGCTATTTTCTGATTTCTCAATAAGAAAACAATTGTCAAAAACATCACTATGACAAAATGTCAAGAAGATCAAAAAAGCACTGTAGAAAGTTTTCATTTTGAGATTTCTGAATCATATTTTTTCCCCAAAAAAATTATGTGCTGCAACATTTTCAATGATTTCGCTTTTCATTGTGTTTTGTAATGAAAACACACAGTGGAAAAAATCTGAATTTTCTGAAGAACAGAAATTCCATTTCCTAAACTGCTCTAGTTCTGCCTACTATCAGAGTCATGTACTTTAACTTATAAAGCTTGAGGGTTCCTGTGTGTGCAACTGATTGATAACCAAAAAGAAAGGTCATCATCATCATTATTACACTGTTATAATACAGTAAAATATAATCCAGTACAATGCCACAGACCTGAACTGCACTGAGATGGGTAGCTCTGGCATTTTAGTTGATTTTTTCAGCATTATTAATATACATTAAATCTCTGTCTTCATATTCACAAATCATATTTACAGACTGTATTTGTTATTTGTAAAGACCACTTGTGTATGGTCAATGCCTATTCATTTTCTGTATATTTATTTTGCTCAAATTCCAAAAATGATGACGATACATTTAAAAACCTATCTAATCCAGACATAAGTCTTCATAATTTTTTCTCCCAAAGATTTTTCCTTTGTTTACTTCTCCAGGCAACCAAAGTTGGGAGATCTGCCCTTTCCCCAAAATGAGCTATAACACATCTAACTGCTAATAACAATTTTAACACCCCCACCCCCCATCAAAAACTTTCTTTGGGCTAAGTTCCAAAGGAGCAGTTGTGTTAGTTTAGTTCAGCAAAACAAGCAAGGAGTCCTATGGTACTTAAAGAATAACAAATTTATTTATTGTATGAGCTTTTATGGGAGAAAATCTCACTATGTCAGATGCTCTGGGATTTTCTCCCACAAAAGCTCATGCAATAAATAAATTGATTAGTCTTTCAGTTCACAGGACTCCTTGTTTGTCTTTGTTGGCACTGTAACTGAATAGCAAGCATACAGCTACATCAGCAATGCAGCTGACAGAGTAACTTCCATGTAGACCTACACAGGTTAGCTCTGATTGATCTAGCAGGCTAAAGATAGCTCTGTGTGGCTGCAGACATGGACCAGCTGCTCAAGAATTTACCTAACATCTCAGATAGAACTGAACGTGAGTGGCTAGTCTGAGCTACTGACTACAGCTACCTAGTAACCCTCCTATTCTCAAAGACAAGATAATCCCTGCCCCAAAGAGTTTTCAGTCTAATTAGAAACATTTCCTTCCCGTGGTGAAGAAGATTTGGCCAGATCCACAGATGGTATAAATCAGTGTAAGTGGACTGATGTCAACAATTTACACTAGCTGAAGTTCTGTCCCATCCAACTGTCATACAGGATATAGTCTGGCAATACCAATCCATCAATGACATTTCAATAGCTCCATAAAATCAGACTTACCCAGTTCACCGAAGAGAACAACTGGATGGAAGTCCATAGAGCAGCCCACACATGGGAGAGCTTTTATACAGTTCAGAACTGCCCTCAGGGGGTGAGGCCTCTATGGTGCATATGTCATAATTACCTGCCAATCTTCCTGTGAATCACATGTCACTCTGTGAATGACTGTAACTGTTTTACTCACCCTCATTGGTTGCTATTAGCCTAGCAACAGCTGCAAGAAGTGTGATTTACCTATTAACAGCGTACTCCATCTTATAGCAATACGTGGTGCTGGCGATGCTGCAGAGCGACAGTCCTCGACTGAAGTTGGATTTGCTCCCACGACATCTCATGTGATAAATAAATCTGTTAGTCTTGAAGTGCCACAGGACTCCTTGCTTTTTTTTTTTTTTTTTTTTGCTGAACTAGACTAACACGGCTGCCCCTTTGGAACTCTACCAGTTGTTCAGGATCCGGGCTTGCTTTGGTCTATGCTGGTACCAGTTCTGAGCCAGCACTTGCCCACCATTTGCTGGTCCCAATTACACTGTGTTCTGTCTTGAAGGTGGAGGAACAGCCAATCTAATTTTCCCAACCCACTGGCAAACTACAGACACCAGGGTGGAGCTACTGTTATGGGAAACCCATGTGCCACCACAGATAAGGGTGTAAGGACTGTTTCTGTGTCTCTTTGCCCTGCAGAAGGGGTGGTCGTAGAGCTGCACTGACAATAATGTAGCTTTCCAACCCCACTGTGAGGTAGCTGGCTGTTATTGGGCCTATTTCTCAGCTAGGAAGACCACAAAGGCTGTCCAGTCTTCTGAAGGTGAGAGCTTTCATTGCATGAGCTTTCATAGGAGAAAATCCCACTTCGGCAGATGCTTTGAACCCTAATTATCTACGCCATAATCCTGTAGACCAGTGTTTCTCCACTGGTGTTCCATTGGACACTGGTGCTCCGTGGATCTCATGAAGGTGTTCCATGAGTGACCCGAACCCCTCCATGTCAGAGGAGGGAGGAGAGACTGAGGGGAGAATGACTAATGTGGCAAGCTGTTTTGCTCCTGAGAGATTTATAAAGCTCCAGCTGCAGCAAAGCTTTCAGGTGTGCATTGGCATTCCTCTTCACCTTGCTCCTTTGCTGCAGCTGGTGCATTTTAAATTTCCCATTGCCACTACTACCAGCGTCAAAATCGTTTGGACATAAATTTCATAAGACTTTTTTTTTTATGAGTCTTACTCCATGAATAAATAGTTTGTTTGAACATGCAGGCCCAAAATTCCCATTAAAACTTGAGTAATGTTTTCAGTTGTAAGTTGTGTGCCTAATAGTTATGTATCTATATTTTAGAAATTGATGCAAGTTATGTTTGTAAAACTGTGTTTATTTTGTTTTTCTGGATTGTTTTCACAGGAATGCATACTATGCAGAAGTTTTGAACATTACAGCCAGTATATACTGGCTTTTCCAAGCATGTTTTCCTCAGATGTTCCATGTAAAGTTACTAATACCTGTAGGTGCTCCCCGGATCACTAACGTTATGTCCACACACAAAGTTTTATTTTGAAATAAGTCATTTCGAAATGACTTATTTCTAAATAAAACCCTTAATTCGAAATGACTTATTTCAAATTTTAAAAAAATAATTTGAAATAAGTCAAGCCCCTCCAATCAAAATAGCATGCCCTGTGTATGGACATGCTATTTCAATTCCGTGAGAGGGGCACCCTGGGAGGTGTGGCAACATGGCCCCTGGCGGGCCATGTTGCCACCCAATCCCATGCCTGGCTCTCCCCTGGGAGAGCCAGGCAGGGGAAAACAGCCCCCAGGGGAGGGATCTCCATGCCCTGCATCCCTGCTTCTGCTGGGGGCAGCGGGGCAGGGGCCCTGGGGCACCCCAGCAGCCATGAGGAGCCAGATCTGACCGACTCTCCAGCACCCCTGGCTGAGCAGCTGCAGCCGTGGAGAGCCAGTCTGGACCAGCTCCCCAGCATCCTGGGGCCCTGCTGCTGGGAGCCACTGGCCCCCCAACTGCCCCGCCGCCTCAGGGGGAGCGGTTGGGGAAGCCAGCTCCCAGACCATTCTGGGGGGCTGCAGCCCCAGCGGGGTGGCCAGAGCCATAGGGGTGCACCCCGCTGCCAGCTCCGGGGACCTGCAGGTCCTGCAGGGTGTCCCAAGCCGTGGCAGCTCACCCCACCACCGGCTCCAGGGGGCTGCAGCTCCAGCGGGGCTCTGCACCCTTGGAGGAAGGTCACTTGTTATATCGATATGCCAGACATATTGATATTACAGAGCCAGATGGGTTATTTCGAAACCACAGTTGCGAAATAACCGGTCATTTCGATATAATACTAGGTTTTATTATATAAAAATGACTTTCCGTATTTCAAAATAAGGAAGCGCCTTATTTCGAGATAAGAAAACATTGTGTGGACGTGACAGGTTTTATTTCAAAACAACAGCTGTTGTTTTGAAATAAAACTCTCATGTGGACACACCCTAAAGGTTTAGAAACACTGGTATAGACCCATACCAGTGCCATAATAAATAACACCATAGACCCTGGGAGCCTTGGGAGGAGTGAAATGGAAATCTCCAATTCAACTTGAAGGCTAGGGAAACCGGGTGGTGCAGTTAACTCCTTGATATACTTTGTAGACATGTGAGTTCTGTTCTCAGTTCTGTGCTGCTCAGCCCTTGGGGGAGTCCCATAGGTCCCTGTCTATCAGTTTGGGAGCAATCCTTGTTGTCTCATGGGGGAGTGGATAAGTGAGAATTAATTATTAGGTGCTCAGGTGATGGGGGATTATATAAATAACTTGTTAGAAAATCAGGGAGACAAAATAAGTAAGGTAATCTCTTTTATTGGAGCGACTTGTGTTGGTGAAAGATAAGCTTTCACAGAGTTCTTGTTTAGACCTGGGAAGAGCTCTGTGTAAACTCCAAAGGTGGTTTCTTTTACCAACAGAAGCTGATCCAATAAAAGAGATTATCTCCTCCACTTTGTCTAATACTCTTGGAGCAGAGCTAGAGAAAAGCTAGAAAATATTGTTTAAAGAACACATTTTAATATATATGTAGTCAAGCAAAGGCACTGCTTTTTAAAATGAGAATCTGGAATTCAGGGATTTTTGGAAATCACTGTTTGGATTAGGGAATAGAGATGTTGAAACCTCTCTGTGCTTCAGTCTGGTGATTGCTTATAGACAATTCACTTAAGCAGATCTTAGCCCGAGTCTACACTGAGGGTGCTTTTCAGTGGAAGTCGACTGGCATGTATTCAAAGCACGTAAAATGTCTTGTGTAACTGCCAGTGACTTCCTCAGCCACCTGGACACACTCAAGAAAGCTGACTGAAAATGCCTTTCAATTGGCTTTCCCCTATGTCTCCTGGGGGGCAGACTTCTGTTGCTAACTTCCAGGAGCACCCAGAACATCAGGCTGACAGTGGCAATTTTGCCACCATCAGTATAGACATACTCTTAGATTTACAAGAGATAAAGAAAATGTGACAGAAAATGGAAACTTAATGAAAATTTTTACCAAAAGCAAGGTTTTCATCTAAATGGGGTTTAAAAAAACGTTTTATGAAAACCTGAAACTTTTTAGATAAATCTTTTTTTATTAAAATGATAAATTTGTGATAGGGAAAGTTCTTCACTTCCAAATTTGCTGGTTTGTTTGTTTGTTTGTTTGTTTGTTTTACAAGCCACAACAAACTGGGAAGACATGGATTTCTCTGTGAATGCCTGGATTTCTCTATAGTGGCATACCAAATTGGGGGCGGGGAGGCAGGGAGGGGTCAGACCCCTGAGTGTCAGGCAGTGGGAGGTGAGCTGCCCATTTTTGGGGATCCCAACCTCCCACTGCAACAGCCAGCCTGGGTTTGGGGCACAGTAGCTGATCTAGGGCCAGAGACCACAGTCTGAAGTTTTCCACACTGCCCCTGAGCTGGCTGGTCTGCCCTAGAGGGTGGGGCAGATCTGGCCACGGCTACTGTGCTGCGCAGTGTCTATTCCACACACCACTTTGGCCCATCCCACCCATGGAGCATAGTGCCCATGGTCATGCCTGCCCCACCCCCTGGAGCAGGCCAGTCAGCCCAGGGGCAGGGCTTGAGCCCCATGAACCACAGCCCCAGCTCCCCAAGTGCTGGTCAGGGCCCCTCCTTCCCTTGGGTAGCTGGGCGGTAAGGCTAGGACCCTTCCTGGCCTGCACAGAGAAGGGATTGCAAGCCATGGTGTGGTGTGAGGCACCTGATGGGGGAGCACAAATGTGAGCTTGGGCACTGGGTGCCAGACACTGTGAGCATGCCACTCTTTTTCTATACACAGAAAACAAGGCAATTTCCCTTCTAGGATCTGAGAGCTGAGATGCATTTTACTCCTTGATGTTTATGGAGCTGATTAGAGTAAATAACATGGAGGATTCCACAGACACCATCAAGCCGAGTCTTCTCTTAGTTACAGAGCTCAACGTTCTCAAAGTGATGTTAACACTTAAGTTGTAGGTTCCATCCGGCATATCAAAACATTAGCATGATAATATTTGATTTTGTCACTCAAACATTTTAATGAACAGTTCTAAAGAACTTTGAAGTTCTTTCAACTGAGAAAGCCTTACAATGTCTCATGGAGTAAGGATGTATGATTATCCCTTCTTACAAACATGGGGAAGCTGAGGTACATTGATGAAAGGTAGTTTGCTCAAGGTCACACAATGAGTCAGTGGTAAAGCCAGAAATAGAATTCAGAATTCCTTGCTCTGCATCCTGTGTTCTGAGTACTAGCCATGGTTCCTGTTAGATTGCATGTTATGACAACATTAGTATGTAATGTTCTAACATTGTTATATAACTTCATCAATGCTTGGATGAAAAAGCGCATTAACTCGAGACAGGAATGTAGCTGATACAGATTAAATGAGACTCATCCATCTATATTTCTGATATGCTGGATAAAAACAATTTCTGATGAAAGAATTAGACTAAACATTGAAAAACTACAGAAAGATATTTTGATTCACATTGGCTGTGTGTTCACTTAGAATGTTAATTTGAATTGACTGAATTTGATTTAACCAATTCGACCTAATAATTATTAATTTGAATTCAGGCAATTTGAATTAAACTGGCCACACTAGAAAATCCATTTGAAATAGCGTGTCCATGGACAGGAAGTACTAGTTCAAACTGGAGGAGGGGCACATGGGAAGCGTGCCAATATGACCACCAAAAAGGGCCACTGTCCCAGCCAATCCTATATAAGCTGGAAGTTGCCTCAACCCCCTGCCCATTGTGGTTGGAAGAGGCAGAGCGAGCAGGTCACGGACCTAGCCCAGCTCCTGCAGTTTGCCCTTGAGGTGCCCAGCATCCGTACAACACTGACCAGTGCTCTAGTTGCCTCCAGCATGGTGTTGTTAGACCCTGGTAGCACAGAGGCAGGCACCAGCACTGCCACCATGCTGGCCCTGCCTGCTACTGAGGCCACCCTGCTGCCCTCTGTGCCCCATCGCTTCTGGGCACATGAAACCAGTGGCGACTGGTGGCACCACATCGTCCTAACCACCTGGGCTGACGAGCAGTGGAGGCAGAACTTCTGCATGACGAAGCAAACGTTCCTAGAGCTGATCTTTGAGCTCAACCCACAACTGCAGAGAAAGGACACGCGTCTCATATCCACCCTAACTGTGGACAAGAGAGAGGCCATCTCCCCATGGAAGATGGCTACCCTGGACACCTACCGGTCAGTGGCACAGCAGTTCAGGATTGGAAAGGCCACCGTAGGGGCTGCCCTCCTGCAATTAATGAGGTCCTGCTAGCCCACCTGCTCTCTCCTGGAAACCTGCAAGAGACCCTAGATGTACTCCATGCCCTCGGATCCCCCAACTGCATGTGCATCCTTGATGAGACTCGTATCCCCATCCAAGCTACACCGCACCAAGGCATGGAATACCAGAACCGCAAGGGCTACTTCTCTGTGCTCCTGCAGGCCCTGGTTAATCACCGGGACCTCTTCACAAACATCTACATCGGCTGGCCGGGGAAGGCACACAATGCCTGTGTGCTCAGGAACTCGTCTCTGTACAGGCAAATGCAGGGGGGCACCTTCCTCCTGCAATATGACATGCTCATCAGGGACGTGCAGGTGCCCCTCCTTCTTGTGGGGGATGCTGCCTACCCTCTCTTGTCATGGCTTATGAAGCCGTACACAGACCACCTAGATCCAAGCAGGGAAGTTTTTAACAGAAGACTCAAGAGGTGTCGCCTGGCAGTGGAGCGCACCCTTGGAAGGCTCAAAGCCAGATGGCGTTGCCTTCTAACGTGCCTCCATCTTGCGGAGGAGACCATCCCAGAGGTCATCAGCGCCTGTGTTGCCCTGCATAACCTCTGTGAACTGCGGGGCAACAGAGTCCCCACCCTCTGGGAGGCTGAGGCCGAACAACTCGCTGCACATTTCCAGCAGCCAGCAGCCAGGTAGCAGCCGGAGCAGGCACAGCAAAGAGCCCACACTATCCGGGAGGGGCTCAAGGACATGTTGCTTGGGGAGGACCCCTGAGGACACAGGACTGCTACCAGATGCCCTCACCAGCCCCACCTTGCATGTGCCACCCCCACACACACCCCAACCTCCCCCAATACCTCCCATCCCCAAAACAATAAACAGACAGACATGATTTTTTTCCTAGAAAGCTTTATTTACAGGGGAAAGGGAAAGATTTGAGGGTGGGGGAGGGGGTTAGGGAAGTGGGAGAATGTGGGACTTGTGGGAGAACTGGGAAGATGGAGGACTTGGGGGGTGAACTGGAGGTTTGGGTGAATTTGGGGGACAACAGGGGGTCTGGGTGAAATCAGAGGTCAGGATGGGGTGGGCAGTCCTGGTGCCTTGAGGGGGGTTCCCCTCGGCCTTCACCATGCCCGTCCCAGGTGTGGGGACACCTCTGATGAGGAATGTGGGGGTCGCATCAGAAGGCTTCAGGGGTGGCAGAGCTGGCAAAGTGGTCTGCCAGTCGACCCTATGCCGGCTGCGGTGCCCTAGAGGGCCACAGCAATGGCAGCGAGGCCCTGGCTCTGGTGCTCCTGGGCAATCCTGTGTCGCTCCTCCAGATCAATGGCCCTCTGTAGGAGGCACAGGGCAGATGTTTGGTGGGCTAACACCTGCCCCCACCAGGCCTGCACACCCTCCTCAGCCTCCTGGCCCAGCTGGATCAGTTCCAGGAGGAGATCATCATGGCTACAGGGAAACTACTCCTCCTCCTGGTGGTAGCTGGAGGCTTCCTAGACCGCGGCATCTGTTGGCTGCACAAGCTGGTGGAGGAAGAGAGAGAAAACAGGGTTTGTCCCATGGGGCCACATGGCTAACGCTGTGTGCAGCCAGATGGCAGGAAGCAACTGTGCCCTGACCACCCGCATGCCTCCTACTCCCTGTCCTGAGACAGGGCCCCTAAGGTATGTGTGGCCATATCGTGCAGGCCAGCTCAGGCACGGTGACCTGAGTGACGGGCAACAAGGAGTCTAGCGTGGCACCCGGCCGTCTGCCGATGCCACGTGGCAGTGCTCAGGGCTCCACATGGTCCCTCCTCCACCTTGCCACTTCTGGGTCCCCCCCCAAACCCCCTGCTGACAGCCCCCCCACACCCTGCTTGACTCAGTTTCCCCTTTTCCATGTGGGTCCCCAGGGCTCTATGCTGTGGGGCAGCTTCTGTTCCCCCCTCCATGCCCAGGACCCTGCTTGACCCTGGGCCCTATCCACCCGCCCTGCCTGTGTCACAGGGAGGTGCAGCCATGGCCACATGGAGGAAGAAAGGAAGCACTTACCCACAGGTCTCAGCATTGTCCGGTAGGACGTGCCCTCTCCAAGGTCTCCCTCAGTGGCAGAGCCCTCCTCCTCCAGTGCCTCTGGGTTTGTAGGTGCCTCCTTGGTGGTGGGGAAGAGCTCTGGGTTAGGAGCTGGGATGCGGATGAGTGGTGGCTCCGCTGCTGAGTTGCTGACATCAACATCCAGGAGGGTGTCAACGTCTGCTGCTTCCCCCTCTTCCACAGTGGACATGCTGGGCACCTCACTGCTGTCCACCATGCTGGCAGACACCCCAGAGGGGTCCTCGCTGAGGAAGCCGTCCATCTCTGCAAAGAACGGGCAAGTGCTTCCACGCTCCAACCCCCAGAGCCGCCTGGCCTCCTAGACCTGGGTATAGTCTTGGTGGAGGGACTTGATTTTTATCCAGACCTGCTCCATGGTCCAGGGGTGCCCCTGGGCAGAGAGAGCTGTGCAATTTCTATATAAATGTCCCAGTTGCAGTGCCTAGCCTGCAACTGGGACAGGATGTTCTCAATCCACCAAATGGCCAGGAGACTAAAAACCTCTTGGTGGCCGACGTGTGCCGGCCCTGGGTGCTGGCACTGGCCTCTGCCATCCCCACAGCTCTCTGCCAGGTGGTTGTGGCTGCAGAGGCTGTCAGCAAGGCTGGGAGGAGGCCGCTGTGCCCACGAGCACTTCGCTTTCCTGGTGCCATGCACCATGGGAAGGAGAAGGGCAAACCGCAATCAATTCAAACTAGCCATTAGTTCAAATTGACATGGCCACACTGTGTCAATTTGAACTAGCAGGTTCAAGTTTGAAGTTAAACAAGGGTTGACCATTTCAAAGTCACCTTTCATCAATATGAACTAAAGAATTCCTTAGTTCGAACTGATGAAAGTGAATGTGGCCATGCACTTATTTTAATTCAAATAGATGATGGTCAATTTGAATTAAATTCTAAGCATGGACATACCCTTTAATATTTATCTTGTTTATGCATAAGGATAATAATAACACTCCCAAAGAGAAATAATAATCATTCTTCCAAAGAGTGACCACCAGTGGATGGATTCCAGATACGTTTGTTGCCAATTTAGAATTGGCTATGCTGATAAGTACCTCGCAGAATCATTATGATTTCAGACATTTCTACAATCTTGGGCAGTTACTTTTTATTGCACTTCTCTATGCCCCCCCCCAATTTCTTTTAACCTGTTTTTCTATGGAAAACAGGATTTTCAACACAGTGAAATTTGTCATGAAAGGTGTCTGCATTCTGCAGATAAAGTTGACCTTCTGTTGCAAAGCCAACACCCAAAATTGATTTTTTTTCCTGAGGGTGCTGGGGCAAAATACAAAAATTGCTTAGTTGAAAAATGCTACTATGTATGTTTCCTCCCAGGTTGGGATTTTTAGGTAGAGCACCTTAGGTGATATGTTCTAGCCAAGGACTTCCATCATGCAACATGATGGCTCAACAACAGGTGAAGACAGTGCTGCATAAAGGGCAATGGAACCCTGCCGGGGAGGGAAGCCCATAGACAAGAAAATGGATGTCAGCTCACATGAGTTATTGCATCAGAATTTCTGAATCTAAATTTTCAAATTTTGGCCAAAAATTTATGGAGAAGCACTGATTTTTCAACAAAAAGTGAAAAATTGCTGTGGGAGGTATAGTGACCTTGGGGAGGAAGGGGTTAACACCCTGGTCAGTGAGTCTCAGGAAAGCTAATAGGAGCAAAGCACAGGTTTTTTAATTGGAGCATCACCCTTGCCTGTTTCTGTTTGGTAGCAGCAGAGCTCCTGGAAGGATCAGGAGGAAGCCAGGTAGAAAGGCCTGAAGAAGGATCCAGCGACATCCTTGCCAAAGATAAGCTCAAGTTTGTAACTGACCAGGCGTGAGTAGAACAGGGAATGTTTACTTAGACACCATCAAGGTATTTCTTCATTTTTGGAGTTCTCTGTGTTGCGCACACGTACCCTCTCCTACTACCCTGTAACTACCTAAATTAAATACTAGAGAAGCAAATCTCTTTGTTTCTTGTCTCTTCTTTTTAATTAAAGATTTCACCCTTTTAAAGTAAGCTCTGGTTCTGTGTCCTAAAAGGCAAGAGGTTTTGTGTGTATGTGCCTCAGACTGCATAGCCAGCTACTAAAAGGGATTCTATCCCAGTTCCAGCTGATATCTCAGCTGGGGTTAAATCACTCTCCTGAGGAAGGAATAAAAGCTATTGAGGGTACCTCAGAAGAAGAAGTTCCCAAGTGCGCCTTCCCGGGTTTTCAAGAGGTTTTTGCATTTGGGTGGTGGCAGCAATACAACTCCAAGGCCAGGAATTGGTAGCCTTGGAGAGATTTAAGGCCAGTGGGTTTTAAGGCCTGTTGCAGGCCCCCACCTTCTGCACTCAGAGTGCCAGAGTGGGGAAGCAGCTTTGCCAGGAGGAAAAAAAAAATTCCCAGCCAGCACTAAATAAGAATAAGAACAAGAATAAGAATGTTCATGTGATTCTTTGCTCTCATAAGTCCATTTTGCCTTCACTGTAACTAATTTCGAAGACATTTCAGAGGAAGCATACTTTTGTAGACAAAGCAGTAAAGGGAGAGTCAGACATTCTGTGTTCAATTGCTTGCTCTTCCATACACACCCTATTTGACTTTAGGTAAGTCATTTAAGCTCCCAATTTAGGGCAGGGATTTTCTCCTACTATGTGTATGTGGAATGAGGCCTTGAGGTGCTACTGGAAAGCTAATTATATACATTCATAATTTCCACTCTGTTGTGGTGCTCCATGTGGTAGCATGAGTTAGCTGTGAAGGTAATTTTTTAATGACACATAAGAGAAAATCCCTTGGTAAATTTTTCTTGTTTAAAGGGAACATAAAATATTGGACCTCAGGATTATCCCTGGCTCTGGAATATGGAAAAACTATTAGGCTATATCCACACACGGACAGTTAAATCAATTTAACTTGAAGTGATTTAATTGAATCACTATAAAAATCATTAAACTGATTCAAGTTAAATTGATTTAACAGCTCCATACCAAAACCAAAGTGAACTAGCATGTCCAGGGACAGGACCTGCTAGTTCGATTTAGGTGAGGGCCACCCTGGGGGGTGTGGCAACATGCCCCCCTGGCAGGGCCATGCTGCCACCCAATCCCCTGTTGGCTGTCCCCAAGAGAGCCAGTGGAAGGGGAAAAGCATCCCCCACAGGCTCTGGGCTCTTGGGGAGAAGCAGGGGGGATATCCCCCCAGGCTGCCTGCAGCCCTGGGCTTTGCCAGACTTGGGTGAGAAGGGACTCCCGCACCTGCCTTCCCAAGTGCTAGCTGGGCAGCAGAGGAAGAGACACCCCCCCGCATGCCTGGTTCCAGGTGTGCTCTCTGGGCAGTGGGAAGGGATCCCCACATGCCTGGCTTCCCCCGCACTGGCCGGGCAATGGGGAGAAGAGCCCCCCATGCCCAGCTGCAGCACGCTTGCCAGTACTGGGGGAAGGGACTCCCGTACTGACTCCACCTGCGCTAGCCAAGCTGCAGGGAATGCACCCCTGCTTCCTGGTGTGCTCAATAGGCAGCGGGGGAGAGGGAACCCCCATGCCCATCTTTTCCAGCACTTGCTGGGTGACAGGAGAGAGGGCACGCTCACACCTGACTTTAGGTGCAGCATGCACCTAAAGCCGGGTGTTGGAATCCCATCTCCCTGTCACCTGCTGAGCACTGAAAAAGCCAGCATGGGGGTCCCCTCTCCCCCTCCGCCTGGTGAGCACTAAAAAGCTGGGTGCAGGGCTCCCATCTCCCCTGCCACCTGACTAGCACTGGAAAAGCCAGGCACGGGGTTCCCTTCTCCCCTGCTGCCTGGCAAATGCACTGGGAGCCAGGGGTGCATTTCCCACAGCCCGACTATCACAGGTCAAGCCGACACAGGGCCCTTGCCCCTGCACTGGCAAGTGTGCTGCAGCCAGGCTCAGGGGTGTCTTCTCCCCACAGCCCGGTCAACAATGGGGTAGCCAAATGCCGGGGTTCCTTTCCCACCGCCCAGCTAGCAGTGGGGAAGCTGGGTGCCAGGCATCTCTTCTCCCACCTCCAGGCTAGCACTGGGGAAATCCACTGCAGGGGTCCCTTCCGCTCTCCACTCCCCTGACCACAGTTCTGAAACCTCGCCCTTCCTTCCAGGGTGTCATGCACCCTGGGAGGTAGGTCAAATACTGTTAAATTGAAACAATCATTATATAGAGATAACACATCTGTACAGTGTTGTCTAGCTATAAAGGTTTCAGTCTAACCCTTGTTTCATTTTTAGCCCAGGTTTTATTGATTTGCTCTAACTTTTCTTCTTTTGAAATGATGGAGCTAATCATTTCAAACAAGAAGATCTTATGTGGACCTAACAGTTTTTAAATCGAAATAACCAGCATTATTTCAATTTAAAACCTACTTGTGGACATACCCTTAGTCTAGCCCCAGGAAAATGACTGATTACCCTTTTAAGGGTAAGTTTCAAAAGGGGAAGCCATGTTAGTCTAGTTCAGTAAAAGAAACAAGGAGTCCTGTGGCACTTAAAGATTAACAAATTAATTTATTGCATGGCTTTCGTGGAAGAAAATCCCATGAAAAGCTCTTTCTTTCAAGGGTAAACACACCTAAGATGGAAAACTGGGTTTTGAGGCAGCAACACTAATAATTTGTTATGACAGCAGTGCCAGAGTGCTGCTGTCACACTGTTAAAAAACAAACAAACCAGGACTCCTGTAGCACTTTAAAGGACTAACAAATTGATGTAACAATAAGCTTTTGTGGGTATACTCTCACTTCATCAGATGCATGCATGGAAACTGTTGTATGTCATATGCTAAGAAGGCTGGGCTACAAGGTCGTTTTTTGGTTTGTTTAGCAAATCTAATGAGGTGTTTTGATTCAAACCAGGGACGTAGCTACAGGTGAGCCTGGATGAGCCCAGACCTATATTCACTGTAAGCTGCATGGCCACACAGACTCCACCACTGCCCCACACAGGGGAAATGCCAGTCATGCACAGCCAGCAACCAGAGTCCCTACCCAGCCAGAAGACTCTGTCTTCCAGCTGGCTGAGAGCTCCTCTGGAGCTGGGAGTTTTAAAAACTCCCACTTAGAGAAACTCTGATGGAGCATGCTCAGAAGTTCTGAGCATGCTCCATCAGTGCTTCTCTGACCAGAGGAGCCATGGCTCTGCCACACTGCTCCAGCTGCCAGGTAAGAGTGCGGGGGGGGGGTCAGGCCAGCTGGGGTGTTACTGGGAGAGCGGGCTAGGGTGGGAGGAATGAAGGGATCGGACTGGCTCAGCGGAGCTTACTGGGAAAGCCAGGAGGAGGAGTATTAGGCCAGCAAGGAGTAGAATCGAGCCCACGGTGTGGGGGGAGGGGGTTGCGCAGCGAGCAGTGTGATTTGCTCAGCTGCCTCAAGGCCTTAGAGGGAACCTTGGCCCAGAAGGCCCTCCCAGTCCCGCTTGCCAAAGCTCCCTACTGTGACACAAGATTTGCAGCTGTGAGCACAGCCCAGCCAGCTGAGGACAGCTGTGGGCAGTGGTGCTGTGGGCAGATGTGCAGGGGTGGACTGCTCTCCATTCACCCTGCCTCACAGCTCTGGCCTTGGGCAGCTGCTGAGGTCTTAATGCAGCAAGGTAAAGGCTGCCTCTCCACCTCCCTTCTCCTCCTGGGAAGCAGTATTGGCAGGGCTCACCCTGGAGACTTATGGGCACAGCCAGATAACAGGGGCCCATAGGGCTTTTAAAGTGTCCTGCGCTCCCCTGACACTGACCGGTAGCTGGGCTTTGGCTGCTCACCTCCCGTCTGGTCCCAACATGCAGCTGGAAGCCAAGCTGTGGCTACCCACCTCTCACACAGTCCCGACGTTCAGCTAGGAAACAGGTTGCAGCTGCCAGCCTCCTTCCCAGTCCCCATGTGGAGCTGGGAGCTGGGTTGTGTCCATCTGTCTCCCATCCAGTCCCAGCATGCAGATGGGAGCTGGGCTGTGGCTGCCCACCTGTCCTCCAGCTTTCAGAGCTACATATTTTGATTTAAATGGAGGCAAACTTCTGAATGAGTGCAAATGTATGATACCTATGTACTCACACTCACAAGCATATGTAGGCTTGGAAAAGCGTGCGTAAGTAGAGCTGAAGTGCCTAAACATATTTTTGAAAGCATACCCAAGTTTCCAGCCTTCTAACATTCCATAATACCTGCTATTTAATGTTGACTAAAGTCTGCCTGTTTAAAATGCCACAGAACTTTTTTTAAAAAATTAAGTTTAATTAAAATTTAATTTTAATTTAATTTTCATTAAGTAGCCTAGTGGCCCTTCAGGGTTTTAAAAATTAAATTTGTAGCCGTTATGCCAAAAATGTTGGGAGCCACTGATGTAAATGAACAGAGAGCTGAGTGGACCATCCTGTTACTTGCCTTCAATACAGCCTATGTTATAGTGATCCTTTTTCCAGTTTAGGTAGAGAAAGATTCAGTCAGTGAGTAAATCTGAATTGATAGGGCTGTAGCTTTCTGGGCTGGTAGGTCCAGGTCGCCTACGTCCATGAGTTTGAAAGGAATAAAAGGATGTTTGTGAGGAACTGCTACCAGCTTTGTGATGGCAAACCAGATATCTAGAGGCAGAATAGTTCTTAATAAGGTAAATAAACAAATTACACTAGGAAAAACAGACCAGTTCTTCATCAGTGGCTTCCAGCCTGCATTGGCCAGGCATTTGCTACCTCTCAGCACAGATTTGACAGACAGGGCCAGCCCCCATACACACACTAAGTGGTTGCCTAGGGGTACCAGACTTTAAGGAGCACCAAATTAGATGTAAGTGATTTTTTTTTCTGTATTTAAAAAAGTAACGTGTTATCATTTTTCTCTATATTGAATGGGAGGAGGGAAGGGTGCTGAAGTCATAGTTCACCTAGGGTGCCAAAAACCCTTGGGCTGGCCCTGTTCGCAGACCTATCTAGATGATAAATTCCAGGATTATTGCTTTGACTATGTGTCATTCTGAAACCTAGAATGTCTGGTGAGTCAGTATGAAGTGGTGGAATGAGCAACAAGAATGGCTGACATCTTGTTTAATTGAGAATGTCACTGGGTTTGATCATCACTGGGATTTGTTGTCTGATTTTTAATGTCTCAGTACTTCACAAATTACCCCCAAACAATAAAATGGGCTTTCCACTAGGAGATAAATAAAAGTCTTTGCTATCTAACAGGATCATTTCTTGGTTAGATTACAATTGTCATCAAAGGTGTAGCTTTTCTGCTCTTTAACGTTGATAGGGATAGCAGCCCTGACTGTCAGAAAACAAAATAAGAGCAACACTCAAGGAATGGAGACTATGACAAAGGTCCTTAGCTCCACCTTCTAATGACATCATTTCATGAAAGGCATTAGAATCAAATGTCTGCTAGCCCTTCAGGTATGTCCACACGTAGGTTTTAAAGTGAAACAACACTGGTTGTTTCGCTTTAAAAAAATTAGGTCCACATGACATTCTGTTGTTTCAATATGATGAGCTCCATCATATTGAAACAATGAAAGTTAGAGTGAAACAGTAAGACCTGGCTGGGAATTGAAATGACCATTGAATTGAAATGGTCCTTTAGAAACAATGCCATTCGGACTCATTGTTTTGAAACAATGGTTGTCTCAATTTAACCCTGTGTGACCTTGTTCCTCCCAGGGTGCATGGCAGCCTGGGAGGAAGACTCTTCCAGAACCCTGGACAGGGAGGAGGAAAGGAACATGAGGGAGCTAGGAGGGTGGGGAAGAAATCCCCGCTGCCCGGCACCCCCGGCGTAGGCTCCAGCCAGGCAGCAGGGAAGAGACTCCCACACGCCTGGCACCCCCTGCACCAGCCAGGTGATTGGGAAGGGACCCCACGCACCCGGCGCTCCCATGGCTAGGAGAGCCAGTGGCAGGAGAAAAGCATCTCCCACCAGCTCTGGGCTCCCTGAGCCCAGGACTGGGGGGAAGACATCCCCCAAACTGGCTGCAGCCTTTGATGCAGCCAGGCCTGGGGGAAAGGGGAGTCCTGCCTGCTAGCCAGGAAGTGGGGGAAGAGACCCTTGTGCCCCTGGCATCCAGCGCTGGCTGGGGGGCTGGGGAAGAGATCCCCACTACCTGGCACCCCTGCCACAGGCTCCAGCCGGGCGGCGGGGAAGAGACTCCCGCATGCCTGGCACCCCCTGCACCAGCCAGGCGGTGGCAAAGGGACCCTGTGCGCCCGGTGCTCCCACCTCTAGCCGGGCGGTAGGGAGAAGAGCCCCTCCAAGCCCAGCTGCAGCGTGCTTGCCAGTGGCAGGGGAGTAACCCCTGGGAGGCTAGAGCCACATTAGCCTGGCCGTGGGGTATGCTCCTCCAGCTCCCAGCATGGAGATATGGGGGGATATGGGACCCCTGTGCCCAGCTTTTGGTGTACAGTGCTGCACAAGCAGGGCACGTGGGGTCTCATCTCTCCCATCACCCAAAGAGCGTGCCGGGAGCCGGGGAAGCATTCCTCACAGCCTGGAGAGCGTGGCTCTAGCCTCCCAGGGGTTACTTCCCCTGCTACCAGCAAGCACGCTGCAGCTGGGCTTGGAGGGCCTTTTCGTCTCACTGCCTGGCTAAAGGTGGGAGCACCAGGTGCACAGGGTCCCTTTGCCACTGCCTGGCTGGTGCAGGGGGTGCCAGGCATGCGGGAGTCTCTTCCCCGCCGCCCGATACAGGGGGTGTCAGGCATGCAGAAGTCTGCCTGGCTGCAGCTTGCGCCAGGGGTGCCAGGCAGCAGGGATCCCTTCCCCAGCTCTCCAGCCAACGCTGGATGCCAGGTATGCTGGGGTCTCTTCCCCTACCGCCTGGCTAGCAGGGAGGATTCCCTTCTCCCCCAAGCCTGGCTGCACTGAAGGCTGCAGCCAGTCATGGGGATGTCTTCTCCCCCACCATGGGCTCAGGGAGCCCAGAGCTGGTGGGGGGTGCTCTTCCCCTGCCACTGGCTCTCCTTGGGAGACCCAGGCAGGGCAGCGGGTGGCAATATGGTCCTGCCAGGGGGCCTTGTTTCCAAAACTCCCAGCATGCTCCTCTACTAGATTGAACTAAAACATCCAGTCCCTGGACGTGCTAATTCGATTTGTTTTTTTTTTGGCGTGGACCTTTTAAATAGATTTAACTGAAAGCTATTTAATGATTTTAATAGTGATTCAGTTACATTGCTTTAACTTAATTTGATTTTACTACTTGTGTGTGGACATAGCCGAAAGTTATAGCATTCAAGGGCCTGTCCTCTAAAAACAAAGGGGCACATCCAAAGCAGGGGTAAATCAGTGTCCCTCTGTTGAAGTCAGTGGACCTATGCCAATTTCCAGGAATGTCGGTGGCCCCAGAAAAGACCGGGACACTGGCCAAGGCCACACTCCCGGGCCACATTCCAGGGCCCTGCCCGATAACTCCTCGGGCTCCTGCCACCTCCAGCCTGGCCCCAGATCCCTGGCGGGTTTCAGGGCCAGAAGAGGCGGGCGCTGCTGTGGGTTTCCCGTCCTCAGTGATGGGCTGGGGCTGGGGCTGGGGCCGGGGCCAGGGCCGGGGCTGGGAGAGGTGGGCACTGAGGAGGGCACCCCAGCCAGGGTTGTTACGTGTTAGCTCTGTGTTCTTGAGGAATCAGAGCATAGTATTCAGCCTGTGCCCCCCCCCCCCATCCCCCAGCCTCTGCTTGAACTGAAAACCAAAAACAGTAGGAAATGGGAGACATCCTTATCTACCCATATCCAAAAGCCATCAGCACAGTAAATGGAACTTCATTTGCATTGACTATGGAGAGCCAGGCTCCAAAGCAAAAACTGCACTGACCTCTGGAATTGAAGAAGCAGGGAAGCATTGCATGATGGGGCATCTCACACCAACACGAACAAACTTAGCAATTATCAAACCATTCTAGTCACAGACATGATAATTGATACACAACTCCAAAATACTGAGTCTGCCTGATTGTATTGTGAGCTTCTCTGAACCTTTACACCCAGCCAGGAATGTGTATTGGCCACTTAAACAAGTCCTTATAAAAAACCTTTACCCATATCCCAACAGTACTGTGTGGTGTGTGTGCAAGTGCTGATTGAGTACTGTGTGTCCTGTGCAAGTTGTGATTAGATCCTGTCTGAATCCTGTGTGAGTTTGGATTGAGTCCGGAGTCCTGATGGTTGGATATAAATGTAAGGGGACTGATAGCCCCTTACTGAGAGTGAATGGGCCTTTTGATTGGCCACTCCGGCCTGGAAGCAGGACTGTGAAACAGACAGCCCCAGGGCCAGCGGGAGAGGCCAGTGTCCCGGGATGGCCTGATTGATTGAAAGTGCTCCCCCGCCCCTGAGCTGAAACTGCAGGCTGGACATGCCTGGGCAAGGCAGCGTGTGAGTGTGTGTAGGGGCCGAGCTAAGGAGGAAGCGCTAAGCAGCCAGCAGCTGGGAGCCAGAGGACCCAGGAAGGGAGGCCCGGCTGAGTTGATTTGTGCAGAGGAGACCCACAGCAGCTGGACCAGCAGAAAGCCAAGTGGAGCTGAGCAGAGCAGAGCTGGAGGCAGTGACAGAGCCAGAGGTGCCTGAAGCTGGGGCAGGAGGCCAGAGAAGGAGCCCAAGGTGCTGAGCTCATCTGTGCAGCCCCACAGCAGGAGGGCCAGAGGAGCCCCACTGAACCAGAGCAGTGGCTGGGAGCCGGAGTTGCAGCCATCTGGAGCTGGGTGTGGTGAGCAGCTGGGGAGCAGTGACGGGGGGCTGACGCTGGGAAGAAGGGCCCTGCCCCTGGAGCTTGGGGACATGTGGCCACAGCCGGAGCCTGCATCTGGCCCCCTGGATCATCCAGTTGCAGCCAGGCCTGGGCAGAGGGCTTGCAACGTGGAGGACAGACTGTGAGACTGTTCCTCAGGCCCAGAGACTCTGTGTGTAGTGCCTCCACACCAGGCAGTGGCACTGAGGGTTTATTTCTCACCTTTTTCCACTTTTTCTCTATTTTCTTATTGGGTTATTCTTTTTATTTCTGTATGCTTAAATAAATTGTATATAGTGTATATAATAACTGGTGGGCCAGAAGAGTGGTCAGTGTGGTCAGCACCCCAGAGTGGGGACACCCTAGCCCTGTCCTGAGAGACCACGATAAGAGTGGGGGTCGAGCCCCCAGAAATCTTGGGGCCCAGCCTTGTCAGGGTTACAGAGACTCCTCCCAAACAGGATATTGGGAGGTGAGCCTTTGAGGTCAGGCAGGCCTTGGGGTAAAGGAAGTGGGAGCAGAGACTCAGATCCTTTTGCTACCCACCTTCACCGGGGTGGTATACAAAGTCTGGGAAGTTCCCCACAAGAGCGGGTCCATTCCCCCACTTACATAAAGCTGTATCATTTCCACTGCGACTTGGCTTTTCTTCTTCTTTGCAGATTGCTGTGGGAGCTTTGTTTCCATCCAGCCTCTGACCCTGATCTGCACAACCTGGGAACCTTTCTGCTACACAGAGTGGTAAGACCCGCGCCAACCTCTCTCCCTCTTTGTTTAATTATGACTCTTTCTCTAGGCCTGATACAGAAGAATCTAGGTAATATTGTAGCTGGGTGTTTTTCTTTCCTTGTATGTTTATCAATGCTGTAACTGGGTATTTTGGGGTATTCTTCTCTCCTTTTGTAATTATTATTAGTGCAAGTTTATATACCTAGCAATAAAATGCCTTCTGTAATCAAGCCAGTTTCCAGACTCTTTTAAGACATCATTCCCTCTCCTTTGTGGTCTTGATTTCTCTATATTGCTTTGCAGCAACGCTTCTGTTACCTAGCCAAAGATCCCTGTGATGCCCACAACCCTGTAAGGTTTGCTCATTTATGGGAATATTAGCCTGATTGACTCCAGGGGCATATAAGGGTGTCAGCTGAAAAGTGCTGTTTTGACCCAGCCTGATTGAGTCCAGGGGCACATGAGGGTAGCAGCAGAGAAGTGCCGTGTGACCCAGTCTACTTAGTTCAGGGACACATAAGGGGTCAGCAGAGAGTTCTGATAGACCCAGTCTGCTCAGACGCACCTATAATAGAAACACAAGTGACACAAGCAGCACACTAATAGAATTACCATCTTCCCCAAAAAGAAAGTAACCCTAATAAATGAGCATAACCTGAGTTGCTGGGCAAAGTTGGTAACAGGGTCCCCAGTCTGGGATGGGGGGTCCAGACACTCTGGGCACCAGCACCGAGGCTTGGGGCATGTGCCCTGTGTGCCAGGTGCCAGTGATGCCCCTGTCAATTTCCAAGAGCTAACATATGGCTGTAAATTTTAGCAGAACTGTTAGGAAAAAGAGAGAGAAATATTCTTCATGGGGTAAAGTCCAGAGGGGTAGCAGTGTTAGTCTGAGTGTAACAAAAACAATGAGCACCTTAAAGACTAACACATTTCTTCAGATATAAGCTTTTATGGGCTACAACCCACTTGGTTAGCTGCATGAAGTAGAAACTACAGCTGAGAGGTATAGATACACATGCCAGGGTGGAGAAGGGCAAGTGTTAGTAAAGTCAGTTCAGTCATTTCTTCATGGGATGTTTCAAAGTAAACAAATGGAATTTTTCTTTCATTCATATTTTCTGCAAAAATAACATTGTTGGTTAATGAAAATAAAAGAAAAACCTTGAAAATAAAAGCAAACCAAGAAAAGTTAGTTTCAAGACTGTCGTAGGTATGACACACACACACATTCAGTTAAAAAAGGAAGTTTTTACAGCCGGAGGCCGGAGCTACTTTTATTTCTACTATCCTGTAGCACATCTTGGAAACGTTGAAGTTGAAAGTTACTTTTCTGTTCTATTCTTTTTTGATTGTACACACCAAAAATTAGGGCACTTTACCCAAACCTGCCTGAAAAGAGAAACCTTATTGGGCTGAATCCCATGGGCAACTGTACCAGATCTTCGTCTGTTAATTAGCATAGCTGCTTATTATCTATATGGCCCCAAATATAGAAGACTCAAGCACTTCATAATCTGTGCTGCATTTATTCTCCCACCGCCTCTGGACAGTTCCTTATGTGACCCAGGCCTCCTGAGATAACCACCTGAATATGTAAAGATCAGGGCAAGCTGCAGAAAAGAGAGCAGATTCCCCCAGCACTGGTGGATTACCTGGAGATAAACTCCCCCACCAGTCACAAACAATGCTTTTGATCCTCCACACTGGATATCAAGAAGCCACCATAAAATATACTCAGCCCCCTTTACTGCATTTCAGTCTCTGGTCCCCAATAGGGCCACTAGGTCTGATAAAGAGAGAAGTTGCTTAAAACTCTGAGTTCTCTACCCAGAAAGGTTTCTCCTGACCCCAAGGGGTCAGCCACATTACAAAGAACAGTATAAGTTTGTATCTTACCCAAAATATCATGGCTGCCAGCCAATTCTTTAGTAACTAAAACTAAAGGTTTAATATAAAAAGAAAAGAAACAAAATGAAAGATGTTATAGGGTCAAAATGGATCATATACATATAAATGGTTTAGAGTTCATAGAAGATAAGTCCTTGAAGGATTTGGAGTCTGCAGGTCTGAGGCATATATCCAATGCCTAGATGGGTTTAAGTTCTTGTTTCACAGCTTCAGTTTTTAGAAATCCAGTTTTAAGGAATAGAGACTAAATAGTCAAGGTGTAGAGTTTGCCTTAATTCCCCCATGAGAATTAGGAGGAGGATTTCCAGGCCAGTACTGGCTGGGATCTCAATCCTGCAGCCCAAACTTTCCCTGAGAAGCTTGGACAGATGTGAGCTAAAGGGATTATGTTTCCCTCTTTCTTTCATAGCTGTATCAAGGTGGGCATTTGCAGGTCATTTCTTCATGTGGGCTTTGATGACAGTTCCCAGGTATTTAAGTGGAGAACAGTAATGTATATTCTCCTTTGAAGTAAAACCTTCACCTCCTGGGCACCACAGGTAATTATCTGCATTAGCACCATTAATTGACAGTTCACATTAGTGCATCAAAGGTTCATTTAGATATTAGTGTTCCCTTTCGACCCCTTCCAACCAACCAATAATACCAGGGAAGCAGTACATTTACCTTGCTATCTTCTACCAGGATATATGTAAATTTCATTAAGAAACCACTATTGATACACATGCATATCAAAGCCCCTACCATTGTATTTTCCTATAATATATCTTTACATGACCCAAATTTAACCTTTATTTTACAAGATGGGTTGGCCTTACCAGGCCTAGCATGGCACCCCATATTACAGAGTGGGAATAATGGGGAATGATGGCACAAAACACCAGATCTGAAGAACGACAAGGCATCTAAAGCAGTGGTTCTCAACCTTTTGGTGGTCATGACACACTTGGTGGCATATAGTGACCCTACAGGATGCACCAGTCTGCCCCTGCCAGGCCAAATCCAGACATCTCCCCAGCTTTCTGTGACACACTTACCACTGTGTGGTGAGACAGTGATTGAGAATCACTGATGTAAACACACAAAAAGGTGCTCAGTGGGATTTTCAAAGGTTCTGTAAGGGAAATTGTATGTAATCTCTTCTGTAGGACAGTGAGAAAGGTGCTGAAGTGTAGGCCTCGTTGGAGCAGTGGGTTGCTATGGTAGTGGGGTCGTTTCTCTGGCAAGTCATGTATTTAAGTTTCTTTAACAAGCGGCCTAGAGTTGATAGTTAAAGTGTG
This sequence comes from Podocnemis expansa, assembly GCA_007922195.1. Taxonomy (NCBI): domain Eukaryota; kingdom Metazoa; phylum Chordata; order Testudines; family Podocnemididae; genus Podocnemis; species Podocnemis expansa. The sequence continues at coordinate 202,246 of ML682185.1, read as the reverse complement.
TTATCTCCCCTTTCTCGTGCTTTTTCTCCTGACCATCTGGACAAGGAATGTAAGCTAGACTGTCCCATCTTTGTTCTAACTGAAAAGGGAGTATTACCTCCTATCTCCTGCTCACCCTTCTTGGCACCATAGCCTCACAAGAATGTAAGGTCAGCATCTCTAGGCAGAAATTAATGAGTTTGCAGGTACTGCGGCTGCCCAGGATAATGCAAATGATGTCAACAGTAAACAGAGGCGGGGATAATTATATGCATTCTTTAATCATTAATATGTATTTAATAATGTTAATGTAACCATATAAGGGTCTCTAAAACATTGTCAATCATGTAAGCATTATCATACTGTACTGGATAAAAGCGTTGTGATGCTGCCTCTCGGGGCTCTCTCTTGCACTCGAGTTGTTGGGAGGGCCTGCTCCGAGGGGCTAGCACTTCTTTGCTGCCCTCTGATGCAGTTCCTTTTGTTACTCAGCTGAATAATAAATCCTGAACCACACCTCATTCTCTGCTAATTTGAGTCTCAGCTGGGAACGGGCCTTCACCACTGGGGAGGATCGGTGGTCTCTTTCCAGGTTGAGAGCCCTGATTAATTTGTCCCCCACAGCTCCTAGTGCTTAACTCACAGTGAAATCCATCCCTAATTTTCAAAGCATTTTTCAAAATCCCACTAGGCACCTAAATACTTTGAAAATCTGATCAGAAAGACTGCAAGTTTTGATTTCTCTGCGTCAGCTTCACGTAAAATATTTGAGTTACTTCTCTCAAGCTAGCCCAGCTCAGGTGAGAGCAACCACACTGTGGAAAAATCCTGGAGCTACCCAGAGCAATTTGATTAACAGTTAATGAGTTGTTGTAATGTGGGCTGCTGCGTTCTTACTGAATTGCTGGCTCCAGTGTCAGCAGCGCTCAAGCTTTCCTTTAATGTTGGAGGCTGTGGTGGAATGATAAACTGTTTCATACTCTTCAGCCACTAGGTGATGCCATGTGTATTATATTTAATTTAAGCTCATAACCACCATTTCTGCTCCTGACAGTACATTCAAATATTTTCTGGAAGACATCTTTCTGATGTAATTCTCTGAGAAAGAGGCTCTGTAGCTAGGCTATAGATGGTACAGGAAACTGACCTAGTAGCAGTCCTGCAACCCATTCTATGCAAGTTGTATATGACATGGTGGGAGAGGTGGGATCAATATAAGAGAGGACAGAATATGATTCCTAGATGTATGCCTATTGCTGAGCTCCTGATCAGGGCTTTTCAAATAAGAAGACAATAAACAAAAGCAAGATTGTTTTGGGCACCACAATACTTAAAGGGCTTCTTTTACTCCCTGCCCAGTCCCCTTTCCAGCTGCTATCTTTTCCCCTTTCTACTTTGTCCTCTGTGTATGCCATCATCTCTTCATCCCTCACTTTTCCCTGTGCCTTCAATCTTTGTGACAATTATTATTCCTAATATACACATGAGAAAACTGAGGCATGGAGAGGTAAACATTCCATATTTCGTTTCAGCGGCAGACCCAAGCCTTCCTCATCTTTTCTTAGCCACTGAACAATTCAACATTCCTCTATGTTATTTGAATTAAAACCCATGAACAAACTACAGGAAGATACTATCAGAGCTAGGAACGCTCGGAATATGGGATATTCCTATATATTTTGAAAACTTTCCAGAACCTCTTTCACACTGAGCAGGACATGGACAATGCTGCTAATTTGCCCCATACTGCTCCTGCAGTACTTAAATGCCCCAGAAACACCCTAGCACTTCTGTCTACTATCAAAGTACTCTGTGTTTCATTGCCTGTGATCACTAGTAATTCCAAGTCAGTAGCAACAAGTCACTTCTAGAGAAGCACTTCCATTTAGTGCTAAAAACATTGTCAAGATTTTCAAAAGTGGCTAGAGATTTTGTATGCCCAGCTTGAGACATGAAAGGGTATGTCCACAAGGACAAACAAAACCAAACAAACAAAGAAAAAAAGGGGCAGTAAATATAGGCTTGCTGGGCTCACACTAGCTCACTAAATATAGCTATGTAGACATTTAAACTTCACAGCTTAAGTCAGCATGTCTACATGGCTATTTTCAGCACTCCGCCTTGAATTGGAGTTTGTAGACCTGGGTTCTGAAATTGAGCATCCTCCAAAACCTGAACACATCATCATCACCAAGCCCTTATGAAACTCTTGGCCACAGAGCATCCATGCTAGATGGGATCTTTCATGCAAAATCTGCAAAAAAGTGGCATTTCAATAGCTTTAAAGAGACTCAATTAAAACCAAAGTTACTCAAGTCCCTGATGAGAACAACGGAAAGGGAGTGGGATAGAACCACCTCAGTGGAAAGAACTTTTATACAGCTCCTATAGCTGCCTTCAGGGTATGAGACACCCACAGCACGTGTGATCCTTACCTACTACCATCCAATTTAGCTCTATGTGCAATGCTTGTCATGGCTTGCATCATTCCACTTATCACTGGGGATGATATGTCTCAGAACAGACCCACATGCTATCATCAATTTTCTTTTATATAAACCTGTCAAGCATGGTAATACCAGATAACTGGGTGATGTAGTGGGCATGATAATAGTTCAGGACCTGTGGTTCAAAGGGTTTAGTAGACAACACTGGGAGACAAACTGCAGTAGAAAACAGCTTGGATTATCAGCGTGCAAACAATAAATATGGATATAAGCTTATGCCCCTTCATTAGATGGGAACCCCAACAAGATGACTGTGGGCTGGAAGCTTAGAGACTGAGAACTCATGGCAGCATATACTGAGTCTGCTCCCATCAACGAAGTTCCTATAATTGGAAACTAACTATCACCTTTTATACACTTAGCCAAGGAAAAGGGGAGCGGGAGCAGTAGCTTGTGCTGCCTGTTTCATTATCCATTTACTGGCTTCATTTCCTGCAGCTGTCTTTTGCAAAGCTAGCAACCCTGTTTTTCTTCTTTATGCCTACAAAGTCACGTGTTGTCTAGGACTGATTAGCCAGGTGCCTTCACAGGGTCAATTGGTCAGGGCTGATTGATGGCAACACCATCTATTATTTATGCTTATCCTGTAAGAAACACTTCTGTGAGGATTCCCTCTGTCTACAGGTGAATAAAAATCTCAGTTCCTGCCCCCAGGGGCTCATAATGAAAAGACTCCAATGAGTATAATATAATTCAATACAATACATTGATGCAAATAAGTGACACCCCAGAGATAGTGTTTAATTTGCACCAGGGCTGAGCCCCAGCACCTCTAGCATCCACAGTTCATAGTCCTGGCTTATCTGGGCTTTCTGTGTCAGTTATGGAAGTAAAAATATTGCTTGAGCCTTGGTCCCGCTTTCATTACAAACTAAACACTGCCCACAAAGAAATGGTCCCTTTAATTGATGTTTCCAGGTTAGCTATGATGTTTTGAGATCCATCAGTTAGCCATTTTTCAATTCATTTCATATGTGCTGCATTGATCTAGTAGAGTGCTAATTTGTAAGTTAGGCTATCACATATCATGTCAAATGCCTTAAAAAAGCCAAATAGGTAGTGGCAGATGCATTCTTCCCTGTACAATGTTAATTACTTCACCTCTTATTTATTAACTTGTCATTAAGCTGAACAATGAGTTCAGAACATCCTGCTACCCTGCATGGGGTCTGAGCTCTATGTTCCAACCATGACTCTTTGTTGGCATCAGCTGACTGCACGATGACAGCAGTGCCTGTATCTCCTGGACTGCCAAATATGTCATTATCAGAATGATGGAATATATCTGGAGTAGCTAGCATATAAATTTCATCCAGGTGTGCTCATGACTTCCTTGACAAGTTCCAAAACAAGTTAGTTAGTTCAGCAAAAGAAACAAGGAGTTCTGTGGCACTTAAAGACTAACAAATTTATTTATCGCATGAGCTTTCATAGGAGAAAATCCCACTTTATCAGATGCTTTGAAGATGGGGAACTTACAGATAGGAAGAAAATAAATGCAGTGAAATATGAGTCATAGGATCAGGTCATACTGTAACAGCAAATCAAAGCAGTTGTAAAGATTCAGACACTGGGGAACAGCACATAGAGGGAGGTGAGGTAAAATCACCTGTTATAATGGGAGAAAAATCCATAGTCCCTATTTAACCCTGAGGCAATGTTGTGAAAACTGCATATTAATTTCATTTCTGTAGTTTAACTTTGAAGTTCTGAGTGGTTATTCATTTGTTTGAACATAGTTGTTAACAAATCATCAATGGAGTGAGCAGGGAAATTGAAGAGTTCCCCTGTTGGTTTTTGAATGTTGTTATTTCTGATGTCAGACTTGTGTCCACTTATTTTACCCAGACACTGTCTTGTTTGTCCAAAATATAAGGCAGGGGGTATTTCTGGCACATGATGGCATAAATCACATGAGTGGATAAGCAGATGATCTGCCCGATGATCCCTCGCTCTCTCAAACCTTAGGAGACAGACCCCTCCTCACTTATAGACAGCCCCTCCAACCTTAAGCAGATACTCACCAGCAACTACAGACCTAACAATAGAAACATTAAATCAGGCCCATACTGCTGCAACAAACAATGCTACCAACTTTGCCCACATATCTGCACAAAAGACACCATCACAGGACATAATCAAGTCAGCTGCTCCATCAAGGGCTCATTCACCTGCTTATCCACCAATGTGATTTATGTCATCATGTGCCAGAAATGCCCTCACCCCTGCCCCCATATGTTGGACAAACAGGACAATCTCTGCATAAAACAATAAATGGACATAAGTTTGACATCAGAAATCACAACATTTGAAAACCAATAGAGGAACACTTCAATCTCCCTGTTCACTCCACTGATGATTTGTTAATAGCTGAATTTAAGCAAATGGATAACAAATTGATGCTTCAAAGGCTATGTCTACACACAAGGTTTTATTTCAAAATAAGTCATTCCGAAATGACTTATTTCAGAATAAAACCTTTATTTCGAAACTGCTTATTTCAAACTTAAAAAAAAAAAAACTTAGTTCGAAATAACGGAAAACCTGAAAGTGAAATAGCAGGTCCTATGTGTGGACTTGCTATTTCACTTCAGGAGAGGGGCACCCTGGGAGGTGTGGCAACATGGCCCCTTGCAGGCCATGTTCCCACCAACCAGGGTGGAGCGGGGGAGAGGGCTTGCCAGGAGCCTGGGGGTGCCCCAAGCTGTTTGCCCTCGGCGGGGTGAACCGCCCGGGCTGCAGCCACTCCACGGGGGCTGCTTTGGGCGCCCCCCTGCACTTCCCCTCAGCACCCTGGCCAGGGTGCTGAGGGGGGGTGGGCCTTCCTCCCAGGGTGCATAGCACCCTGGGAGGAAGGTCACTTACTATATCGATATACCAGGCTACTAGGTTTTATTATATCGAAACGACCTTCCTTATTTCAAAATAAGGAAGCTTCTTATTTCAAGATAACAAAAGCGTCATGTAGACATGGCAAGTTTTATTTTGAAACAACAGCTGTTTCGAAATAAAACTCTTGTGGACACACCCAAAGAGAAACTACAGAACTGGAATTCATATGCAGCTGTGACTGTCTCTTTAGGATTAAATAGGGACTATGGATTTTTGTCTCATTACAAAAAGGAATTAGACCTCACCTTCTTCTATATGCTATTCCCTAGTGTTAACAGGTTTGACAGGCCTAGTGACGAATGGAAAAGAATCTCTACACTCCACTGGAAAAAGGAACTCAAGCAAGCTGTGACACTGAGAAAGAGGAAGGGAATCTTTGACACAGAATATCCCTGAGGCCAAGCCAGCCACTAAACTTTGGAACCCTGTAATTGCAAAGAAATGCAATAGAGTACAATGCTGCTAATGAGGAGCATGAGCTGATGATGTCTGGTGAATCCAGATCTCCCTGGCTGGCATTAAACATCAAGATTCAACACAGGAGGGAGCCCGAGAACTCTAATATGTTATCTGTCATACAGGAACTTATAGATCTGCATTTTGTAGTATGAACACATTAGCACAGATGTGAGACCAGGGCCAGGTTTGTGGGATCTGGTCTTATTAGCTCAGCATTTCCACGGCTGTGCTTAAATTCATATCACAGAAGCACAGTAAAAATGGGGCAAAGACTGCATCTCTTTCTGCATCCAGCAGCTACCTCAGTCAGACTGATCCTGCCAGGCTTCAGAAGTGAACAACAGGAATGATTAGGGGAATAAGGAACAATCCTTACTCTAAGAAAGATTGAGAGGGTTTGGGACTACTTAACCTTTAAAAGGAGCCATATCCAGCGGAGATAATTTAGAATAAAATAGACTCATAGGGTTGAAAGGGACCTCATGAGATCATTAAGTCCAACCCCCTGGGGCTTGAACCCAGGACCTTCTGCATATTAAGTAGCAGTGCTAGCCACTACACTATATAAGGCTGCTTTAAAGAAATTCTCCATCAGTTCTGTTGCAACAAAGTCCTGTTCAGCTTCCCCAAGATCTGTTTGTGTGCGTTACTTCAACCATGGCATAAATCACCATTCTCACACATGCAGAGTTGGGAATAGGATCCTTCTCCTCCACCTGGAGGAGCTCATCCTTTACATAGACAAGCCTAGTGGATAGCACTGCATGCTCCATGATACCTAGGAATGTTCTTTACACAGCTTGCCACAGCTGCTGGTCTTTCTCTCTCTGTCTCTCTCCCTCACTAGGTATTTAGACATCACTCATCATCATGAACATTTGAACCCCATTTTTCAAACATCTGACAAGTGTGATTTTTCTCCCACAAAAGCTCATGCAATAGATAAATTTGTCGTCTTTAAAAGTGCAACAGGACTATTTGTTTGTTTGCTGAACCAAGGGTATGTCTACATGAACAGTGGCAAAATTGCTGCCATCAGCCTGACATTCTGGGCAAAATTCAGCAGCAAGCATGAACTCACTGCTGAGCTCCAGAAGTCAGCTGTGGAAGTCCTGCCCCTCAAAAGAAGCAGCTGAAAGCTCACTGCAAGCCATTTGCAGTCAGCTTCCCTGAGGGTCTCCCAGCGCCTTAGACAGTCACCAGAAGACACCCAAGGTATTTTACATGCCTTGCATATCTGCCATCAACTACCACCGAAAATCCCAGTAAGTATAGATCAGGGCCCAGATTAACATGGTACCCCTTAGGGACTTGAATCCCTATCATAGAATCATAGAACCATAGAGTTGGAAGGGGCCTCATAGGTCATCTAGTCCAACCCCGTGCTAGAAGCAGGACCACTCCCACTAAACCATCCCAATTATGGTTTTGTCCAGCTGGGCCTTAAACACCTCCAAAGATGGAGACTCCACCACCTCCCTAGGCAGCTCATTCCAATGCTTCACCACTCGCCGAGTAAAAAAGTTTTTTTTCTAATATTCACCTCGACGTCCCTAACTGTAACTTGAGACCATTGCTCCTTGTTCTGTCCTCCGATACTACCGAGAATAGTCGAGCTCCGTCTTCCTTGGAGCATCCCTTCAAGTAGTTGAAGGATGCTATCAAATCCCCCCTCAATCTTCTCTTCTGCAGACTAAACAAGCCTAATGCTTTCAGTCTTTCCTCATAGCACTTGTGCTCCAGCCCTTTAATCATTTTGGTTGCCCTCCGCTGGACTCTCTCTAGCATGTCCCTGTCCTTTTTGTAGTGGGGAGCCCAAAACTGAACACAGTATTCTAGATGTGGCCTCACCAGTGCAGAATAGAGGGGAAGGATCACATCCCTTGATCTGCTGGTAATACTTCTTTTGATGCAGCCCAGTATGCCATTGGCCTTTTTGGCAGCAAGAGCACACTGCTGACTCATATCCAGCTTCCCATCCACCATGACCCCCAGGTCCTTTTCTACACTGCTGCTACTTAGCTGAATGTTCCCCAGCCTGTAGCGGTGCATGGGGTTTTTCCATCCCACGTGCAGGATTTTACACTTGTCCTTATTGAATCTCATAAGATTTCTATTGGCCCACTGTTCCAATTTATCTAGGTCTCCCTGAATCCTGTCCTTGCCCTCCAACGTGTCTACTGTTCCCCCCAGCTTGGTGTCATCTGCAAACTTACTAAGAGTGCGTCTATTCCAACATCCAGATCATTGATGAAAATGTTGAACAGAACCAGCCCCAGGACTGACCCCTGGGGCACACCACTCGTGACTGGTTGCCAGCTAGACATGGATCCATTGGTTCCTACATGCTGAAACCATTGTTCTATCCAGTTTTCTATCCACCCTATAGTCCACCTATCCAACCCATTCTTCCTTAATTTGCCATTGAGAATGCTGTGGGAAACTGTATCAAAAGCCTTGCTAAAATCAACGTATATCATATCAGCGGATCTTCCTGCATCCAGAAAACCAGTCATCTGCTCATAGAAGGAAATGAGATTGCTCAGGCATGATTTATGCTTGGTAAATCCATGCTGACTGTTCCTGATCACTTTATTTTAATTCCCCAGATCCTCCTTTTTCCCTTTCTTGAAAATAGGTACTAAATTTCCTTTTTTCCCAATCCTCTGCCACCTCCCCCGTTCTCCATGAGTTTTCAAAGAAAGCAATGCTGCTATCTCATCAGTCAATTCCCTTAGCACCCTTCGATGCAGTTCATCCGGCCCCATGGACTTGTGCACATCCAGTTTCTTTAAGCAGTCCCTAACCTGACCTTCCGTCACCAACGGCCTCTTTTCTTCTCTCCAGTCTGCCATACCCATGGTAGTGGGCTGAGAGCTGACCCTGCCTGTGAAAACTGAAGCAAAAAATGCATTGAGCACTTCAGCTTTTCCCTCATCCTCTGTCACAAGGATGCCTGCCCCATTCAGCAAGGGACCTACACCATCCCTGATCCTCTTTTTGTTACTAATATACTTGTAGAACCCCTTCTTGTTATCTTTTACATCCCTCGCTAGCCGCAACTCCATTTGGCCTTTGGCCTTTCTGATTTTATCCCTGCAGTCCCTAGCAATATCTTTATATGCCTCCTTGGTCATCTGACCAAGCTTCCACTTCCTGTAAGCTTCCTTTTTATGTTTAAGTTCAGAGCAGAGTTCTCTGCTAAGCCATTCTGGCTGCCTCACATGTTTGTTCTTTCTCCTAATTGGAATGGCAACTTCCTGTGCCCTTAGCAGGGTTTCTTTAAAATATAACCAACTCTCTTGGACTCCTTTCCCCTTCAGATTAGCTTCCCAAGGGATCCTGCCCATCAGTTCCCTGAGGGAGCCAAAATCTGCTTTTTTGAAGTCCGGGGTTTGTGTTTTGCTTCTTTCCTTCCTTCCTTCCTTTAATCAGCATCCAGAACTCAACCATGTCATGGTCACTACTGCCTAGCTTGCCATTTACCTCTGTCTCCCTGATCAACTCTTCCCTGTTTGTGAGCAGCAAGTCAAGAGGTGCAAGGCCCCTAGTTGGTTACTCCAGCATTTGTACCAGAAAGTTGTCCCCAACACTCTCTAAAAACTTCCTGGATTGCCTATGCACTGCTGTATTGGCCTCCCAGCAGATGTCAGGGTAATTGAAGTCCTCCATGAGCACCAGGGCCTGTGATCTAGAAGCTTCTGCTGGTTGTCCATGGAACACCTCATCCACCTCCTGCTTCTGGTCTGGTAGTCTATAGCAGACACACACCAAAACATCCTCCTTGTTGCTTTCCCCTCTCAATGTAACCCACAGACTTTCTACTGGCACGCTTCCACTTTCATAATGGAGCTCTGAGCAGTCATAGAGCTCTTTTACGTATAGTGCTACTTCTCCCCCTCTTTTTCCCTGCCTGTCCTTGCTGAACAGTTTATACCCATCCATGGCAGAGCTCCAGTCATGCAGACTATCCCACCATGTCTCTGTTATTCCAATGATATCATAGTTCCTTGTCTGCGCTAGTACTACCAATTCTTCTTGCTTATTTCCCAGACTCCTCGCATTAGTGTATAGGCACCTAAGATACCCGACCGATTTCCCTACTTTGTCATTTTGATTTTCAATTCTATTACATATACCTCCTTGCATTTTTTCTAGGAGTTGTCCTCCCCCACTCTCCTCACGTATTGGGGCTTCAGTTGAACATTTAAGACAATTATTTGATTCTCCCCCCGTGTTCCAACTACCTTCTCTTTTATTCTTGGAGTTACAGTCCCAGCACCCCCCCAAGTTCCATCCCTTCCCCCAGATCTCCCATATTCTCACTTACCTGTGGGCTTTGGTCTCCTTCCCCCATTGAACCTAGTTTAAAGCCCTCCTCACTAGGTCAGCCAGTCTGTGCCCAAATATGCTCTTCTCCTTCCTGGACAGATGAAGGCCATCTCTGCCTATCAATCCTCCTTCCTGAAACAGTACTCCATGGTCAAGAAAGCCAAATCCCTCCTGACCACACCATCTTCGCAGCCAGGCATTCACCTCTAGAATGCATCTGTCTCTCCTCAGGCCTCTAGCCTTGACTGGAAGGATTGAGGAGAACACCACCTGTGCTCCAAACTCCTTCACCCTCGCTCCCAGAGCCCTGAAGTCACCTTTGACCTGCTGAGGATCACCTCTCACAGTATCATTGGTACCCACATGGATAAGAAGCATGGGGTAGTAGTCTGAGGGGCGGATGATTTTAGACAATCCCTCCGTTACATCACGGATACGGGCAGCTGGCAGGCAGCATACCACCCTAGAGGCCTTTTCAGGGCAACAGATGGGTGCCTCCGTTCCTCTCAGGAGTGAGTCCCCAATCACCACAACCCTACGTTTCCTCTTAGGTGAGATGGCTGTGATCTCCCCAGCCTCTGGGGTGCATGGCCTCTCCTCTACCTCCTGCATTGTCTCTAGCGCCGCATAACGGTTCCTCACCACAATGGATGGTGGGATGTGAGCATGCGTGGAGCACTGTCTACTGCCAGAGGTGACCAGCTGCCACTGTCCTCCCTCTGCTATAGGCATCCCATCCGTCTCCAGAGCTTTGGCAGTAGCCCTTGGCACTGAGATAGGGACCTCCTCCTTGCAGGTCTCATCGTGGACACTGTCAAGGAACTTTTCCAGGGCATAGATACCCCTGAGTCATGACACCTTCTCCTGTAACTCTCCTACCTGTTTCCAGAGAGATGCCACCAGAAGGCACCTATCACATAGATTCATCTCCCTAGCCTGATCATCAATGGCAGGAAAATGAAGGCCACAGTCCCTGCAAATCCACACCAGGACCTGGGGAGATATCCATGGTCAAACAGTCTGTCTGGCTACAAACCGAAGCAAAGGAAACAGAAGGGGCACTGGCACAAGCAGTGCAGCTCCTCGTCACCATCTTAGCTTCACCAACTCCTCCCCAAGCTCCCTCTCAAACTCCCCTGTTTGCAGTCCTCTGGTCACTCAAGCAGTGGCTTTTAAGGCCTTCTCTGCCTAGGTCAGCCCTTGCCCCTTGCTAGTCACACAGGGGCAGGCTAATCACAAGGCTGCTAGAGGCTGGTGATTAAAGGTGATCAGGGAACAATGGTGCAAACAGCCCCCACCCAATCACACAAGCACAGTCCCACAACTAACAGCAATCACCTGTAAGGAAAAAGACACAATCACCTGTAGGGAAAAAGACACAAAAACACAGCCAGCAAATAACCTGTAGGGAAAAAGACACAGCAAATCACGTACCCGGCTCCAACTCCTTCCCTCACACAGTCCCCTGTTCGCAAGCCTATGCTTCTGGGTAGCCAGTGCACTCACGGCAATGGTATCCACTCCCCTCTCCATGTGTTTATTAAAGTGAATCCTTTAATTCACTGCAGACAATATGCATTGCAGGGCCATAGACTCTGAGGGGTCTGTGCTTGCCTAAAGGAGAATGACCCTCAAGTCCTGGGTTTCACATTTCACTTAGTTTCTGGCTAGTTCTCACATGCATCTCTGTTTGCAGAGCACAGGTGGCTGAATAGGATGGGTGAGCTTGCCCTATATTTTTTATTGGCGATAAGTGTTTTTTCTCTGATGAACTAGGGTGCTGCAGAAGACCTCTGTGCTACCCCAGCCTAAAATGCTACCATCTGTCCTAGTTGATCTTACTTCCAGGTCAACTCTGAATAATAAAGCTAGCTTTCAAGAGCTTGCCAACCTGTAGATCAAGGGGACTTTTGTCCTTACTGGCACACAGCGAAAGGCATCATTTTGCAGTGAGGAGAGGGGTGTGATCGAAATGTTTTGAGGCAAAGCAGCATTTGCACAAAATGTAAATTTGTTTAAAAAAACAGTCCCATTTGTAATTAAAAATTTTTTTTTCAAGAGTTTGTTTTGATGCCGTGTTATATCCATTCTGTCCTATTCACTATAGGGTCTTATAGCATCCTCATCACTGTGGTATCTGACCACATTCAATTTCTGCATTCAGTGACATGACAAACATTTCCTGAGATTTGTAATACTTTGAGCTAATTCCCTTTGCTGGGTTTAGCATGGTGTGGCCTCATGTTGTTAGCAGCTTGGGATGTGCAGGACATGAGGTTAGATCTGTTGGCCCTTTCTAGCCTGAATCGCTACAGATACATTCACACTACAAACCAAACCCCAAGGCCGTAAATCTCAGAGCTGGGATCAACTGACTCATGCTCACTCTATGGGGCTAGAAATAGCAGCATAGACTTTTTGGCTCAGACTGAAGCACAGTCTCCAAGACCCTTCTTCTTTGCTGGGTTTCAGAGCCTGGTTCCAACCCAAGTCCAGACATCTACACTGCTAAATGTAGCCCATAGCCTGATCCCCACAAATCTATCAGTTGATCCAAGCTCTGAAACACACTGCCATGGTCCCTCTCTCTCTTTTTTTTTTTTTTGGCAGTGCAGATGTGCTGTAAAACTGTGACTGACATGTGTGGTTCATCTCTTCTGTCATTCCTTGTTACATCCCCAGGGTAGACAAATGAGGACGAATTTGCTAACGATAATTGTGACCAACATGACAATATCCTGGACAAACCTCAATTAAGTTGAACCCTCCTGAATTCAGTTAAAAAATTCTGAGAATGCATTATATTGAAAATCCAAGTTTTTGTATACCATTGTGGGGTGCTATGGAACATCTTTTGGAGGAAGGCAGGAATACAGTAATGCAGTATTTGGGAGAAATTAGGAACTTCAAATGTTTTGGGAGGATATGCAACATGACTTTCTAGAAAATTCTTGAGGAGAGAAGACCACAAATATGACACCTCAAATGCATCTTTTTTTGAAACAGCACTTGAAGCAGAGACCCATTATCTGGTTAATCACTTATTCATTGCCTCTTCAACAAGCCACGCTGGAGAAATGGGCACTGCTCTGATCCCTGTGTGCATGGTTCTGAGCTGAAGCTGTGATGAATCACCAACCAGAGCCACTGCTGGAGTGAGGGGGCAATCTCTGATAAGTTTACTATCATGCATGCAGATTCTTTTAGTTGATTTAATGTTTTCTCTGTGTTGCTTTTACCTTAACAGTAGAATATGCTTGCTGAGAATGAGCTACGTGGTAACTTAGCAAACACACTGTGTTCTATCTCAAAGGAGAGAGGTGAAGCAGGCTTTCTTAGATAGGTTTAAAAGGGATAGCCGTGTTACTCTATTCCAGTGAAAAAACAACAAGGAGTTGTGTGGCACTTTAAGACTAACAGATTTATTTTTTGCATGAGCTTTCATGGGAGAAGATCCCACTTCCTCAGCTGCTTTGAAGATGGGTGAATCATAGAATCATAGGGTTGGAAGGGACCTCATAGGTCATCTAGTCCAACCCCCTGCCAGAGGCAGGACCACTCCCACTAAACCATCCCAGTCAGGGTTTTGTCCAGCCGGGCCTTAAACACCTCCAAAGATGGAGACTCCACCACCTCCCTTGGCAGCTCATTCCAAGACTTCACCACTCTCCTGGTAAAAAAGTTTTTCCTAATATCCAGCCTCGACCTCCCTAACCGCAACTTGAGACCATTGCTCCTCGTTCTGTCCTCCGTTACTACCGAGAACAGTCGAGCTCCATCTTCCTTAGAGCATCCCTTCAAGTAGTTGAAGGTTGCTATCAAATCCCCCCTCAATCTTCTCTTCTGCAGACTAAATAAGCCTAATGCTTCCAGTCTTTCCTCATAGCGCTTGTGCTCTAGCCCTTTAATCATTTTGGTTGCCCTCCTCTGAACTGTCTCTAGCATGTCCCTGTCCTTTTTGTAGTGGGGAGCCCAAAACTGAACACAGTATTCTAGATGTGGCCTCACCAGTGCAGAATAGAGGGGAAGGATCACATCCCTTGATCTGCTGGTAATACTTCTTTTGATGCAGCCCAGTATGCCATTGGCCTTCTTGGCAGGAAGAGCACACTGCTGACTCATATCCAGCTTCCCATCCACCATGACCCCCAGGTCCTTTTCTACACTGCTGCTACTTAGCTGAATGTTCCCCAACCTATAGCAGTGCATAGGGTTTTTTGGTCCCAAATGCAGGATTTTACACTTGTCCTTATTGAATCTCATAAGATTTCTATTGGCCCACTGTTCCAATTTATCTAGGTCTCCCTGAATCCTGTCCTTGCCCTCCAACGTGTCTACTGGTCCTCCCAGCTTGGTGTCATCCGCAAACTTACTGAGAATGCAGTCTATTCCATCATCTAGATCATTGATGAAAATGTTTAACAGAACCGGCCCCAGGACCGACCCCTGGGGCACACCACTCGTGACCGGTTGCCAGCTAGACATGGAACCATTGATTCCTACACGCTGAAATCGTTGATCTAGCCAGTTCTCTATCCACCTTATAGTCCACCTATCCAACCCATAAGTCCTTAAATTGCCAATGAGAATGCTGTGGGAAACTGTATCAAAAGCCTTGCTAAAATCAAGGTATAGCACATCAACGGTACTTCCCGCATCCAGAAAACCAGTCATCTGCTCATAGAAGGAAATGAGATTGGTCAGGCATGATTTACCCTTGGTAAATCCATGCTGACTGTTCCGGATGACTTTATTTTCCTCTAAGTATGTGAGGATGGATTCTTTGAGAATCTGCTCCATAATTTTTCCAGGGATTGAGGTGAGGCTGACTGGTCTGTAATTCCCTGGATCCTCCTTTTTCCCTTTCTTGAAAATAGGCACTACATTTGCTTTTTTCCAGTCCTCTGGCACCTCCCCCGTTCTCCATGCGTTTTGAAAGATAACGGCCAGCGGTGCGGCTATTTCGTCGGCCAATTCCCTTAGCACCCTTTGATGCAGTTCGTCCGGCCCCATGGACTTGTGCACTTGCAGCTTCTTTAAGCAGTCCCCAACCTGACCTTCCATCACCAAGGGCCTGTCTTCTTCTCTCCCATCTGCCACACCCATGGTAGTGGGCTGGGAGCTGACCCTGCCTGTGAAAACAGAAGAAAAAATGCATTGAGCACTTCAGCTTTTTCCTCATCCTCTGTCACAAGGATGCCTGCCCTATTCAGCAAGGGGCCTACACCATCCCTGATCCTCTTTTTGTTACTAATATACTTGTAGAACCCCTTCTTGTTATCTTTTACATCCCTCGCTAGCCGCAACTCTATTTGGCCTTTGGCCTTTCTGATTTTATCCCTGCAGTCCCTAGCAATATCTTTATATGCCTCCTTGGTCATCTGACCAAGCTTCCACTTCTTATAAGCTTCTTTTTTATGCTTAAGCTCAGAGCAGAGTTCTCTGCTAAGCCATTCTGGCTGCCTCACATGTTTGTTCTTTCTCCTAATTGGAATGGCAACTTCCTGTGCCCTTAGCAGAGTTTTTTTTTAAAATATAGCCAACTCTCTTGGACTCCTTTCCCCTTCAGATTCACTTCCCAAGGGATCCTGCCCATCAGTTCCCTGAGGGAGCCAAAATCTGCTTTTTTGAAGTCCAGGGTTTTTGTTTTGCTTCTTTCCTTCCTTCCTTTAATCAGCATCCAGAACTCAACCATGTCATGGTCACTACTGCCTAGCTTGCCATTTACCTCTACGTCCCTGATCAATTCTTCCCTGTTTGTGAGCAGCAAGTCGAGCAGTGCAAGGCCCCTAGTTGGTTCCTCTAGCATTTGTACTAGAAAGTTGTCCCCAACACTCTCTAAAAATCTCCTGGATTGCCCATGCACTGCTGTATTGGCTTCCCAGCAGATGTCAGGGTAATTGAAGTCCCCCATGAGCACCAGGGCCTGTGATCTAGAAGCTTCCGCTAGTTGTCCATAGAACACCTCATCCACCTCCTGCTTCTGGTTTGGTGGTCTATAGCAGACCCCCACCACAACATCCCCCTTGTTACTTTCCCCTCTCCATGTAACCCACAGACTTTCTACAGGCACGCTTCCACTTCCATAATGGAGCTCTGAGCAGTCACAGAGCTCTTTTACATATAACGCTACTCCTCCCCCTCTTCTTCCCTGCCTGTCCTTCCTGAACAGTTTATAACCATCCATGGCAGAACTCCAGGCGTGCAGACTATCCCACCATGTCTCTGTTATTCCTATGATATCATAGTTCCCTGTCTGCGCTAATATTACCAATTCTTCTTGCTTATTTCCCAGGCTCCTCGCATTAGTGTATAGGCACCTAAGATATCCGGCCACTTGCCCTATTTTGTCATGTTGATTTCCAATTCTATTACATAAACCTCCTTGCATTTTTTCTAGGAGTTCTCCTCCCTCACTCTCCTCGCGTACTGGGGCTTCAGTAGAGCCCTTAAGACATTTGTTTGATTCCCCCCCCACCCCATGTTCCAACTACCTTCTCTTTTATTGCTGGTGCTACAGTCCCAGCACCCCCCAAGTTCCATCCCTCCCCCCAGATCACCCACATTGTCACTTACCTGTGGGCTTTGGTCTCCTTCCCCCGTTGAACCTAGTTTAAAGCCCTCCTCACTAGGTGAACTTACAGAAAGGAATGAAACTAAATGCAAGGGGGTGTAAAACATAGGATCAGGTCATAAAGTAACAGCAAATCAGAGCAGTTTACAGGCTCAAACCATGGGAAGCCTGAAGTCAAATTACCCTTTCTAATGGGAAAAGAATCCATAGTCTCGATTGAGTCCTGCTTTCACAGAATTTGGCTTGCATATTAATTCGAGTGTCAGCAACAGAACACCACTAGTCACCACATATAATCCTCAAGTCAGACCTCTGCAAAAGATCATTAAGGACCTACAGCCTATTCTAAAAGATGATCCCTCTCTCTCTCAAGCATTAGGAGACAGACCACTCCTTGCTTACAGGCAGCCCCCTAATCTTAAACAGATACTCACCAGCAACTACAGATCTAACAACAGAAACATTGAAGCAGACACACACCCCTGCAAAAAACCACGCTGCCAAGTCTGCCCACATATCTACACAACAGACACCATCATAGGTCCTAATCAAGCCTGCTACTCCATCAAAGGCTCATTTACCTGTGCATCTACTAATGTGGTCTATGCCATCATGTGCAAGAAATGCCCCTACACCTTATATATTGGACAAACAGGACGATCGCTCCGTAAGAGACTGAATGAGCACAGAGCTGATATCAGAAATCAAAGAACAAAGAAACCAGTTGCTGAGCACTTCCTTCTTCCTAATCACTTGATGATGGATTTGTTAATGACTGTTGTTAGAGATGTACCTGGGACATCAAGACTTCAAAGAGAAACAGCTGAACTCAAATTAATATGCAAGCTAAATTCTGTGAAAGCAGGACTCAATCGAGACTATGGATTCTTTTCCCATTCCAAAGGGTAATTTGACTTCAGGCTTCCCATGGTTTGAGCCTGTAAACTGCTCTTTTGCTGTTACTTTATGACCTGATCCTATGTTTTACACCCCCTTGCATTTAGTTTCATTCCTTTCTGTAAGTTCACCCATCTTCGAAGCATCTGAGGAAGTGGGATCTTCTCCCACGAAAGCTCATGCAAAAAATAAATCTGCTAGTCTTAAAGTGCCACACAACTCCTTGTTGTTTTTTTTTTACTTAGATAGGCTGTCTTTGGCTGGCAATATCATAACAGAGGCAGGGAACAGATCCATCTGGAACTAACCTACTCAGAAGGGAGAGAGGATTGGGTTTCCACCCAAGAGAGGCCCCAACTAAAAAGCCAGAAACTTGACAGTTGACACCCTTGCTAGACCATTGTGTGGAAATACAGGGGCTGATGCTCTGGGCTGTGACAATAATTATCTGGCATCTCCCTTGACATTTTTTAAGGTTTCTTGTCATTTGCTCTGTATTCTTTGTTATATGGATTATGATCATGCCTGTGTTCCCCTCGGAGTCTGGTTGTGTCGGGCTCTACACAGACACATCATAAGAGTGGGTAGTTCCTGCTCTGTAGATCTAATGTGGATAAAGACATACTTATTCTTGGACACCTTTGGAAACAATAGCTTCAGTAAGTCCCTGTATGTTGCTGGTAGAGGGGATGGCAGAGGATCAAAGCAATGCCAGAAGGCAGATGTGACAACCCATGGATTGTAGATTTTATTGTGTCACACATGCAGCTAGATAGCAGAGTACAAGCAAATAGTGGATCATGCAGTTTAATGATACAATTATCCCAACATATGACATTCCACAGTGCATATTGGATAGTGTCTCCCTACACCCCAATAATTTTATTTTATCAAATGTTAAAAAGTCAATCCCTTCATATGTTAGAGAGAAACCCTCCTATTTATACTACTCTCCCCAAATTCAAGCATTTTAATTGGTCCTTGTCCTTTTCTAATTAATGCTCACTACACAGAATCTAGACACTCCTCTCTTCTGACGCTAGATGTTATGAGGCTGAAGACAGGATGTAGTTGTCTGGTCTGTGCTATGCAGGAAGCCAGACTAGCAGATCATAATGACCCTTTCTGGCCTTGGAATCTATTAGTAGAGTTGAGGATGTTGTATATCAGTAGAGAAAGCCCAGTTTTCTTCACTCTCACTCTTTCTCATGGATGGGTTTCAAAGGCAGGAACCCCTAATAGTAAAAATGTATACTCAGAACTTTATACCACCTACCACTAATTATCTCCTATCATAGGGCAATAGACAAGAATGACCAGATCCTCAGCTGGCCTGCTGTGAATCGGCATAACCCCAGAGATTTCAAGAGGAACTGTCCCATGCATGGTATCAGTTTAAGAATATTAGTGGAGTGTATTTAGCAGGCCCTGATATATACAAGGCAAAGCCCTGAAATCTCTATAGCAGTCTTCTAAATCTACAGACAATGAGAATATGAGGTAACTGTGTCAAGCACTGGGTGTTGCTTTTCCTATCATGCTTTTCCTTCTGTAGCTAGACATTACTTCCGCTTTGGTGGCCACTGATATGGTTGTTTCTGTTGCTGCTCTTCCACTGGTGGGGATGGTTGCACAAAAATTGGACCTTCTGGTTCTCTGATTGGTGGTGGGCATCGTACTGGTTCTGGTTCCGGTTCTGCTGGTTGATATTCCTTTGATGTCTCTTTTCCTGGTGCAGGTGATAGTGTTGGTGGCTGCTTGTATTGCTGCTGGTCCTGTTGTAGTGATTCTATTTCTTTACCTTCTTCTGGATTTGATTCAGATTCTGGGTGTAGTACTGGTTCTGGTTCCAGTTCAGGGGCTGGTTCAGGAGGCTGGTTCAGTGGCTGCTTATATTCCTCCTGTGGCTCCTCTTCTTCCTTGGGTAAATCTTCTGGTTTGTTCACTGTTGCTGGACATGGTTCTGGTACAGCTTCTGGGATTGATGCTGGTTCTACAGTGGCATTGCTCAGTGCAGGTGGCAGGGTAAGAGTTTGCTTACGTTGCTGCTGATTTTGCTGTGAAGCCATCTTGTGCAGCGCAGGCAAACCTGGGAGAAAATTTGGATACTTTTTTACATTTGCTACCCAAATACCAATGATCTCAAAGGTGGGATCCACTATTGAGTGTTTTAAATATGTCTTAAGCTCTGGATGGAAACTTATTGGGTCTACAGCTGTATTGCACTGCACCTAGTACAATTATTCATATCAGAGTAGGTAAAAAATGGGAAGGCATGATTAAGAGTAAAATTCTGACTTCATAAAAAAATTGAAAGCTGAACATTTTCAGCTGAAAATTTAAAACAATCAGTATTCTGCTGAAAATGTTTTGGTTGGTTTATTTTCTGATAGGACCCGGGGGGGGGGGGGGTTGGTTGGTTGTTTTTGTTGAAGAAAGTAGCCTAGGTAAGAAAAAAGTTTAGTCAAAATCCCATTTTCCATTAAAAACTGTCCCAGTGAAAAATTTCCAAACAGCCCTAATTCGCTCAGTGGATGTAAAACATTCAAAGCACAATGGCAAGATTTAAATAACAGAGAGGAAAAAGGGGAATCAGATCCAGAATAACTCCCTTCCTTCCAATGCACTTTACCCTTTCACTTCCCCTTCCCCATTCTGCCGTTTGCACTGCCTTCCTTTAGGTCTCTCTCCCTTATGCCCTGTTTCCTTCATTCTCATAGACCTTTATAGCCAGCCTTATTACTGTTATTATTTGTGTTGCTGTAACATCATCTAGGGCCCTTAGGCTAGGATGAGGGCCTCATTGCACTAGACAAAATACTCACATAAAATCAAAATCTTCTTTGGTAATCTGCCCTTTAGGTCTCCTGCATTTCATAGCTTCTCCCATTCCTTTTCCCCTCCTGCAACAGTTAACCATGGGGAATTTGTCCTTTAATTTGGAAATGTTATCAAACTAGCTATCAGGGTAGATTAAACTCTTTGTGCATGATTGCACCAGAACCTGGTGGCTAAACCTAGCTTTTCATCTATGAATGTAAAGAAAACTTCTGTAGCCTCCAAGCACTCTGGGTTTCATTCCTTTCTCACTGACATTGGAATAAGGCAGGAGTAATTCCAATGAGGACAAAGTTATTACAATATTATGCAAAGAAAGAACTCCATCAGTCAGTTAAGTTAGACTGGTGCAAACTAGGGGAACTCCAGCAAACCAATGGCATGATGTGACCCATGGGAGGAAATCAAAACTGCTTAATTTATAAAGCATGGAGCCACTAATAATTAAGCTGCATAGTCAAACTAAAATAAAAACAATAGAAAATTGCCAATAATCTAGGGAGTGATCCTACATTAGCACTGGCAATAAAGTCTGACACAATCATCTCACTTAATGCTAATTCCCTAAGAGATGCAGTATAAAAGGATTTACCTGATCCACCTGTGAAGCAGTGTGAAGAGGATTCTTGGCCTTTGGGATGAAAGAACCTTTATATGGTCCCTGAGCCTGGCCTCCCAGAAGTGAGACGTTGCTCTATACAGGAGGTCCCTGTTCTTTCACAATGCCCAAGCTGATGAAATTAGTGGTTTGGCTGTCACCTGGGAGAGAGAACTCCCTTTTCTGGGGCACTTTTTATTTTGGCAACTGATGATTTTTGTGTCAGCCCTGCCTGAAACATGAAGATTTATTCACATGAAGACATTCTTTAAATTCTCTGCTTTAATGCTCAGTGTTCTCGGGTCTCCCTAAAAATAAAAAAAAAACAGATGAGCAATGACATTTTTTTGCTATGTATGCAGAGAAAGTCACTCATGAAGACTGCAAATGATGGCCTGGATTCTTAGTGACACTTTAAGTTCCTCTGGCAGTGCAAAGGGCCTTCAAGTGCATGAGTACTCCACTCCCCTCTCTACATCAGCCCCCTGCTGGATGGAGCTTCCCCAGACTTTGTGGAATTTGGGAAAGAGCCCTGTCACTGTTCTGTGCTTCCCAGATGCCATAGGGAGTAAAACATAAGTTACAGTAGCCTTGGGGCTCTTCTGACTTACACCAGCAACCAGGAAATGCCCTGTAGTGCTTCAGTACACAGGAAATTTAAAGTAACCATAGCCCTTCATAAACCTTTCCTGATCTCAGTGCATGAGCGAAGTAACTGAGAATGAGGGCTTTTGACCTGACATTCTTATGAAAACAAGGGGGGAAAGTATTTTTCCTTAAAGCTGCTCATTAGTTTTTTTGCCTCAAAACAGGAGTATGCAAGGGAGTTGCTAGGGCCAAGACCCAACCCTGCAAAAGCATATGGAGAAACCTTTGGGCCATAAATAAATCAGTGTTTAGTTGCTTTCTTTAGTAAAAGAAGCAGTGGGCTTTATCCTGCAAAATAGTGCAATTCCCTCCACACCCACTGACAGCATTGTCACAGGACTGGGCCCAGTGTTAAGATGACAAAGTTTAGTTGAGGTTCCCTGAGTGAATGAAAAATGAAGCAGGAGTCAGGGAAGCCTTAAATGATTTAAAGATTCCTTCACTCAATGAATTAATTAGGTGATCTCATGAAGCACTTTCAAGACAAAAAGGTTTTGGGCCTTGATCCAAAAGCCATGGTATTGATTATATCTCTCAGATCCCACAACAGCCACTGTGCTTATTTATTGGCATAAATCTCTTACTAAACTGTCTAATCTAGTGGCAACCAGGCATCAACATGGCGCTGCACCTTGGACCAGGATGCCACAAATAGAAGCCACCTTCAAGAGTTTGCCAAATGGAACAGCTGCTCAAGCTCATTTGGTTTCACAGACACATCATGTCACCAGGCAGCACCGATGGGGACATTTTGATGCATCATGAACACTGTGTAGGACTGGACCATGCATTAGCTGGTGAACCAAACCAGAAATGATATCTACGCTAACAAAGCTCTTTTGGGGTTTCAAGTGAACTGAGTTTTGGTTTTCAAGGTTCATCCGGAGACTTAAAGAGAAACATGAAGGAAGATTCTTAAGTTCAAAATGCAAAGTCACACTTCATCATTTCACTTGGCTGATGGGGAAAATATCTTTCATATTCATTTATTCATAGGTAAGCCAACTAGAAGAGACCATTCTGATCATCTAGGTTGAATTCATGCATAATACCATGTGAGAAAATTTCACAAGGCTCTTCCTGTATTGAGGTGGTAAACTTGATTGGAGACCCTCAATCTCAACTGCCCTGCACCTTTGTGCTGTATTTCATGGCAGTGCAAAATAACTGTCAACACTGTTCCCTCTAAGCTGTGCGCGTGTGTGCGCGCGCACAGGTCCTGAAACCTGCACACACAACAAAATGAAGTGTGCACAAAAAAATTCAATAGTGCTAATATTGGTGCTCACAAAGAAATGTTTTTGCACACACAAAGAAATTGTTTGCGCACACAGTCTACGAGTAATTAGAGGGAACATTGAGTCTGTGAACTGCTGCAACATCAGAAAAGGTAGTCTCTTATGTCCAATTTTGCACTGATATAAATAAACACACAAGGTGAAATACAGTGGAAAATCAGTCCCTTTATAGTTTAGAAGGACATTCAGTCTTGATTTAGACTCCAGTAAAAGGAAGATATAGCCTGGGGAAGAGATATGTTGAATGAATGAATAAATAAATAAATAAATACATACATACATACATACATACATACAAGGATTCTGGTGGCACTTCAAAAAAAAAAAACAACAAATTTATTTAGTGCATGAGCTTTCATGGGAAAAAATCCCACTTCATCAGAAAAGCTCATGCACTAAATAAATTTGTTAGTCTTTTGTTTTGCTGGAATAGGTTAACATGGTTACACATTCAGAAGTTGAATTTCATATCTTTCCTCTGTTCCATTCTTTGGCAGATGATGTGTAGAACTGGCATGTTGATGCTACAGTAATGTGTCCCTTATTTATATATAAGATATTTTAGAGTGGCAGGTAGAAAATTTGATAGTAGGAAATTAAACCTATGTAATTATTTCTTTCATGCTTTTTGGGTGAGACACCTCATTCAGAGTTTAGGTGTCCGCCCTTAAATAATGGCAGACAAGTGAGAACAAGAAGAGGGTGGATGCAACAGTGGTATAATCAAGTTAGCAGGATGAGCCATGCCTTTGGAAAGCTTGTTCAACCACTTCTGATTAATACAACGAAACTAAATTCCAGAGGAGAATGCTTCCTTCAAATCCAGAATTTTCTCCATGCATGAAGATTTCAAAAGATTTAATGGAGAGAAGCCAAAAGACACTTGTAAACTCACTGCCTTCTGGACCAGACCAAATCCAGCAGAAACTATGTCCCTTGTCAGCTGGTCCTTCTATGATCACATTATTTGACCTGCACCAGAACTATGTACTACCTGACTTTGCAAGCACATGACAGCATACTGGAAAAGATAATTCCTTGCAAATTGGTCATACAAATTTCCTCTTTCCTAAAAGAGATGGAGGAATTGCATTAATGAATGAAGCACACTGCAATTTGTTGCCATTTCTCAGCATCTGGACAAATGTTCTGAGGTAAATAAAATAAATGTAGACTACTCTACTTAGGAAGGAACAATCACTTGTACACATACAAAATAGAAAATGTCTGCCTGGGAAGGAGTGCTGCAGAAAGGTTTCTTAGTGGAGCACAAATGAAATATACATCAACAGTGTAAGACCATTGCACCAAAAACAAAAACAAACAAACAAAAAAAAAAAACCCACACAACACATTATTCTAGGACGTATTAGTAAAACTGTTGTAAGCAAAACACTAGACATAATTCTTACACTCTACTCCTTATTGACCTGAGGATATGAGAAGAAGAAATGGGCTTTAAGTTGCAGCAAGGGTGATTTAGATTGGACATTACAAAAAAATTCCCATCTGTCAGGATATGTTAGTACTGGAATAAATTGAAGAGGGAGGTTGTGGAATCTCCGTCACTGGGAATTTTTAAAAGCAGGTTGAATAAATGGTCCTGCCTTGAGTGCAGGGGACTGGACTAGATGACCTTACGAGGTCCCTTCCAGTTCTACAATTCTATGACAGTTAACCTTGGTGCTGCTGAGACTGCTCCAGCAATTTGTTTTGCCTTATGCACACACAGGAGCCTGGAAAGTTAAGTTATTTAGATGTTGCCCAGCTCAGCATTGCAAGGCATAAGGGTACATTTTTAAAAGTATCTAAGTCACTTAGAAAACTATGGGCTAATTGTGGTGTTTTGGACTACCTAGGGTCATTGGAGCTGCCATAGTGATAAATGGGAGAGTCGTTTAGCTGCTAGGAAAACCTGTCTGTCTCCTCTCTCTCTCTCAGTTCTCTTTCAATAAAGACTTCTTATACAGCTCTGAATATGCTGTCCTCCTTATTGGATTATAATCTCCCTTAAAACTCTACACTAATGAATTTCAATGAGACAGGGTCTCTCCTAAATGCCTAAGTCATGTTCGAAAATTGGATTTAGCCATCTATGTCATGCAGGCCTTCACCACTGCAAATCTGGTTCTGGATGACTAAGGCATTCCTGTCAGCAGGGAGTAACTGCTCCCACGGAATGTGTGCAATCCCTTTCTACTCTCTTCCATTTGTCTCTGCCCTTTCCTCCCTACCTGTGTGTGATATTTTCCCCTTCCGATTTCTCTTTGGCTATGGCTGCACTAGCAAATTAGTCCCAATTAAGGAGGCTTAATCCAGACTAATTTGATCTCTGTACACACTAGGCTTTACCTAGTTTGAATTAATTTTTTTTTTTTTTAGTTTGAACTAAGCAAACCTTAGTTCAAACTAGTAAGTTTGAAAAGTTAGTTTGAATTTAGAGCTTAGTTCGAACTTATTTCAAACATTATTTCAACTAGCACAATGTAGCTGTGCTAGTTCAAACTAAGCAGTTAGGGTTTTTTGGTTTTTTGTTTTGTTTTGTTTCATTTTTTAGTTCAAACTAAAAAAAACCTAGTTAGTTCAAACTAAAAAATTCTGGTTAGTTCAAACCAACCCTCAGTTAGTTTGAACTAACTCTGAACTGCTTAGTTCAGACTAAGCAAGTCCGAACTAAGCAGTTAGATGTACACATATCCTTTCTTCTCAAGTCAAGCTTTCCCTTCTCTTTCATTTCTTCTTATCCTCCGTTTCTATGTACCATTCATCACCCTGTCCAACACAGCTTTCCTCAGTTTCCAAGGGGGCACATATAATCTTTCTCTTTCGAACTGTAGGCAGTGGTGCCTCTTGGGTGGCTGGGGATTCTCTGATTACACACAATGCTCAATTTGAATATCATAGGTCTCATGGTCCATATGAATGAGCAGTGTTTGGGATCCAACTCCTGAGATAGCATTCTGGCTTGACCACCGTCTTTGTCTGTGATTATGCCTCTGCTTCTTCTCCTATCATATGGAGATAATAATACCTCCTGAATTGTCTATCTTGCAGTTGGTAGTGAGGATTAATTAGATGATGTTTATGCAGTGACTGAAAGTGCTAAAGGGCTATTCAAGTTGTGAGCATTATTATTATATATTAGTACATTCCATTCAGAAATCTTTAATAGTGGTCTTGAAGTTAGCAATGTGTTCAGCCTAATGGATGGGAATTAATTCAGTGACATATAACAAGCACTTGGATGCACCGAAGTTTGCATTTTGGTGGCAAACATAGGAGATCTTTCAGCAGGGAAGTTCAGACCAGACTTGACTGGAGTACCAACAAGACAACATTTTCATATAGAGCCTCGTGTTGTCTATTCATAACGGGATGAATGCCAAAAAGAGTTCATATGGGCTAGAAAGGAGAGCTTGATACAAATTCAGATTCTTCACAAGATTCAATGAGCTGGCAGCTTTATTTCAGCTGATAATATGGCCCACAGGTTTTAGTATTCAATATTTGTATAATTCAGTAACTAGCACCTTCAGTTTTAAATTCTCTGATTTCCAGCGGGGCTGGAATGGGATCTCAGATTTACACTGAAGCCTGTCAATTTCAACAGAGATTAGTGAGACTACAAATGACCCCACGACTTAGGTCTATCACAGGAGTGGCCACACTACAGCTCAGGAGCCGCATGCAGAGCTTGAATGAAAAGGTGTGGCTTGCGGAAGAAAGCTAGAGGAAAGCAGCCGCTGCCTAGGAGTTTTAAATCTCCTACCCTGAGCATGCTCAGAGCATGTTCAGGGGGAGCCCCAGCCTGTGCCTAACTGCTGGAGTGGCCATATTGGATGCTCAGTCTAGTCAGAGCTTAAAGCAAGAGGAGCGAGCCCCAGCCTGAGCCTAGTAGCCAGAACAGTCAGGTAAGGGGGCCCTGGGAGGGGGGTCAGCCCTGGGGAGCCAGCATCAGGTCCTGGGGGTTAGGGAGGGAGTCAGATAGGGTTGGGAGAAGCAGTGCAACAGTCAGAGAGGAGAGAGAGAAACTAAGTTTTTACTGTATAGGTAGGCCTAGTTTTCATGGTAACCTTAAGTTATTATTAGAATCTGACATTAGTGGGATCAATATTTGCCCTCTTTTTACAATAAAATAAAAGTGTGCAATGAATTTTAAACATAGTAATTTTGGAGTAGGTAAAATATGGCTATATGCCTCAGTGCAGCTCTCAAAGGTTTACTAGTCAACTTGTGTGGCTCTTGAGTTTCATAAGTTTGGCCACCCCTGGTCTATAAACATTGGTTGAAAAAAGCATTGGTGTCTGATAAGGATCATGTCCAAATGTGGGCCAAAGTGAATGGCTAGGGATGAGGAACAAGAGAAGGAATATGAAGGATGGACCAGAAGCAGCTATGAATTGTTATGTGTTGATATCTCAAGATAAGTCACCAGTGAAGAAAAACACAAAAAGACACAATTGCCCCAGTATTAAACCTCCCCATGATAAAAATGATGTTATTCAGGAGTGGTAATGATAACACAGAATTACAAAGCCAGCTCAAGGCACATTACCAAGCAAGGCGTTGGTCTGGAGAAGCCACTCCAGTTTCCAAGAATGTTTGCGTTAACTCTGGGAGTGTCAGGTGCTTGATGAAACATAGAGATCATGGGATTATAGTCCAAAATCACAATGTCTTCTGTGACTGGTGGAAAAAAAATGATAGGGTATGCCATCACCTGCACAGGAGAAGAAGAATGAACTGATGACTAAATCCCTAATTTGGGATTTAGGAGATATGAGTAGAATGACTGACTCTGCCACAGGCTTCCTTTGTGAACTTGGGCACAGTTTTTAATCTTTCTAGGCCTCACATCCCTACTTGTAAAATATGAGTAAATCTCCCAACCTTTGTCTGCCTTATGTATGTAGATTGTAAACTCCCACTGGATGTTTGTACAAATCTAGCACAACATGACTCCAGTCCCCAGGTGTTACCCTCAAACAAATAGTACATAATTAATAATGGGAAAGGATCAAGAGATCTCTCAGCAGACATCTTCTAGGATCTATTCTGTATTCACCCGTGTAAATCAGAGCTTAATTCAGTGTAATCAAACTGGTGTGAACAAAAGAATGAAGTCGCATAATATCCCCAGATGAATTGAATTACCAATTTCTTTAAGAACCCACCTTTACCAAACCATTGATTTTTCACAGCTCCTTGAATACTTAAGTAAGACAAGTTTCACTTCATAAGTATGGTATTGGCCTCAGAAAATAGCTATTAAATATTATTAATAAAATTCCTAGATAAGGAAAAAGTATTTACAAATTTATAGAAAAGATTTTGTCTGAGGGGAAAAGGGACCAGGAGGTAAATTCGGTCACAAGAAAGATAGAAGAATTTATGTTTGTTTCTTATTTATTCTGATATTATTGTGCATCATCAAAGCATGTCACAAAACCATTACTAATTAATTAAGACTCATAACTTGACCAAGCCACATTTTTCAAAAATGTATCCTCAAAAGGGTTTTTCTAGGCAGAGCTGGTCATTTAAAAAAAAACAAAAATTGACATATTTTAATGAAAATTCCTGAAAAAGATTCATAAAATTTCATCATCACTTTTCAGCCAGCTCTGCTGACAACCTATTCGAGGACAGAGCAGCATAAAAATCTTCATTTACAAATGAAGAAATTAGGTTACAAAAAGGTATAGTGACTCAGAAACAGAGTTTAACACCATAATGAACCACTGACTCCCGTAGTCTGACCTCCTGTATATATACAACCACCCATCACCTTGCACTTGCCCCAGATCAGACTGTATATCAGTGTCAGAACCAAGATTACAATTCAGAGCACTCTCAGCTCCCATCCTATTGCTCATAGCACCAAATCATGTCCTTTACTGCTATGAAAAATTGTTTTTTAAAAAATCATTGGACATTAGAATTTAACAAAAGCAGAACTGGTTAGATGCACGGGCGGGGAGTGGGGGGGGACGACTTGGCTTTACTTTGGGCTTGAACATTATCTGAGAAAAGAAAGCAAGCCTCAGGTGAGACTAAAAGGATTCTGGTTGATGATGAGCCATGATTTGAGAAATACACCTGTAGAGGCAACTTCCCAGCTGGTATTAATTGTCATAAGACTTGACGTCAGTGCACTTCTGACAATTTCAGCCACCTGAGGAACTTCCCCAGAAGATTTAAACTGGATTTAAGTGGCTCACAGACTATGACCTGACGTTTTGAATGTCACCCCCTTAGATCAGCAGCTGGCAGACAAATCAAACATCTCTTGAGCCGAGATGGGACATGGACAACCCTACCTGCACATGATATAAGACAGGAGGTTGCACCAGCACTAGTACCCAGCGTCCCACTCAGGTGTCATGCCCACAAATAGAGAAACAAGGATTAGAAAGAGGAAATTACACCACAGTGAGAAGCAGCCATTCCCGTCACATGCCCTAGAATGCCGTAATGTGCACCAGCTCTGCCTGATGCTATCATTGCATCTTTAGCCTAAGGAATTCCTCCAAAGAGGCATTACAGTCATGATAAGAACATTGCAATCAAATGACTCAACCTGTCGGAAGAGACAATCAACTATGCTGAAATTCATCTCTGGCCTCTACAACAGATGGGGAAATAACTGTCCCTCCCTTCTGCAGAAGATTTCTATGCAAATGAGAAAAATGAAATTTTGCAGTGAAGATTCGCATTGTGACAAGTCTCTGTTTTCCACAGAGAAAACATTTCAGTTGAAAAATGTTGAACAGATCTTCTGAGCTCCATGTTGTAAGCCTGTATGGAGACCTGCCCCTCCATCTCATACAGGTCACTGAATTCCTGTGGAATTGCAACAATTTTCAAAGCATTTACCTAGCGAATGCTCAGACAGGTTAGGCAATGGTACATGAGTACGATAAATTCTATATTCCATTCCAGCTCCTTGCCCCTCCATATGTACAGAGACAGTCTGTTCCTCCTTGTGGTAATACGGAGTCACTGTCTTGCAATCAGTGGACTGGAATTATACCCCTGTACATGAGAGCAGAATGTGGCCTTTTATGCTCATATGAGCACCAATAACATTGTTTTATAAATGTTGATTGCCTAGAAAGACAAGTAAATTTGATAGACTTTCTCGGGTAACATAGGATAACATGGGAAAGCCTATTATCATGACAATAGAGGATCTGACATCAAAAGAAAAGATGTTTAGTGTTTCATTTTGTAAAAACAATATAATTATATTTTAGTTTCTGAAAATTATTTTCTCATCCCTATAAGTCTCCCTCTTTTCTAGGCAAAGGATGAAAGAAGTCCACATAGATGAAAGGATTTCTGTTTTATGTAGGTATTCTATGTAGGTATTTATCAAATCAGCTCATAGAATTGAATGAACTTATCCTCACACATGAGTTGTAAAACAGAGAAGTGCAACTTTCTTATTTTACAGATTGTAAAAATGAAGAATAGAGAAATGAAGTGACATACACAGCGTCACACAACGACTCTTTGGCAGAACCGGGAGTTCCTTTAGCAGAAATAAACCCAGGAGACCTGACTCCCAATCAAGAGACTTAACCATGAAACATGTCAGCTGTTATGACATCCACTCTGTCTTGTTGCAGGACTTTCCAACATCTGAAGCTCCTCTTTTTCTCCAAGCAATCATGGAAGACCAAGGACAAGATTCTGCTCTCATTTATGCTACAGTAAAATCAGGAATCACTTCAATTGCTTCAGTAGAAAAGGACCCGGATAACTGAGATCCAGATCAACCCCCAGATTTCTACACACAGATGCATTTAAACAACTGTAGCCAGATCCCTCTCTGATGTAAAGAAAGTGACATGGTTCCACTGACTTAAATTAATTATGTCAATTTAAACGAGCTGAGGTTCTGGCTCAGTGATTTCAATGGAGCTACACTAATTCTGGGGGTTTGGCCTTTTGCCCCTTGTTTCTGTCCCTTTGTAACTTTTGCCATTCAGGTCAGGCAGAGAGGAGATTAGAATAAAGCACATGATAGTCATCAGAACAGGAGGGAGTGTCCTACCAAGGTCAATGCAGAAACAAGTCAGTTGAGGAAATATGTGAGTCTTGTGGTTTGGAAAGAATGAGCTCATCATCCAGGTGGATTGTCTCATTTCCAGAAGGCAGGGCTTTGAAACCCTATAAAAGTTCTCTCACCTCAGTACTCCACTATCCACTTGACTTCTTCATGCCCCTTCTTCTTGGGCAGTTGGGTAAGTCTGAGCATACAGATTCATTTTTGCTTTACTCTGGAGTTAGGATTCACACAGTTGGGTGTTCTGACGAAGGATCCTTTCTCTTTTGGGAAATTTTAGAGTCTTAATTCAACTGAAGATTTTTTTTCCCAAAGAAATCTAGATATAGGTTCTGGTGGTAGCACAGAGAGGTGAGGTTAAAAATATTCATGATATGGCTGATGCCACTGATGCCAATGGGTTTGGTATTTGATATTAAAATACCTGATGCTACTTATCTGAATTTTTCCTTGGTATACTTAGCTTCTTCCTAGAAATATGAAAACTTAGGATTTGCCATTGGAGCAGACAAATTCATCCAAGTTTGTAGTTATTTGCAATGATGTTGTAGTTGTGTGGATTCCATGATAAGGCAGAGACAAGATGGGGGAGGTAATATATTTTGGACCAGCTTCTGTTATTGGAAGGTACTCGATGCTTCAAAGATTGCTGAAAATCTCCTATAACGCATCTGTGCAATTTTGTATTGCAGCACTTGAGGGCTACGTAAGAAGTTCCTTCTATTCTGATTTGGCCAGGAATTTCTTGCTCTGTGAAGCACAGGTTGTGAGGGAATTAGATTTTGCTTGCAGTAGCTACATGTATTATTTGTGGTCATACTATTAGCCACCCTTTTCCAAAGCCCTTACCAGACTGTATCACTGTGGGAGCAACCACCACTGGCATCATGCTTGTTACTAATTCTTTCCACAGCAGCTTGTAAATATTATGGCTTTGTTCATCTTTCACTTACACCATCTGAAATATAGAGGGGCATCAATACTGTTACACAGCTCTAAACCGAGAGTAAGAGGAGAATCAGGCTCATGTATTCACAAATGATAAATTAAGGTTTTTAGTGTGTTAGCAGTTTCTTTGGAGGAATAGTTTACCCTATTTTTTTGCTGTTTCTCCCTTCACCTGGGCTTTAGAACAATCAAAAATGGCATGAATAGATGCAGAAAGATACTGAAAAGAAGGGGTCATGAGTTCACTGGGAAGGTGCTGAAGGGAAAAGAGTGAATAGGTTAGGGATAGAGTTATGCTCCAAGAGGAGGTGGGTGAGGGAACGAAATTTCATTTGAAACATTTAAACCAGCTGTAGTTTGGAGGAGTTTGTGTGGGAGCTGGAAAAGACTTGTCCAGAACAGAGAGAAGGGGAAAATAAAGGGATAGAGTGAGAGTAGGAATCAGATGTCCAAAAGAAAAGAACGAACTGGATGAAATAAGTGATGAGGTGGCATCAAAAGAAGAGTGAATAAAGAATAGGTTATTGTGAGAGATTATTAGGTTCTCATAAATCACTGCTTAGTCTCACTAGTCAATCATTAGCTAATTTTACTGCATTTCCATACCATGTGTTATAACACTTTGGTACTTTTTTAGATTATCTTATATTGCACGAAGATGTCTCTTCACCAAGACCAGCAGCAATGCAAGCAAGGCATCACCCTGCCACCAGCACTGTGTAAACCAACACCAAAACCGTGCCCAGAAGTTGTGCCATGTCCAGAGCCAGTGAAGTGCCCTGAGCCAATACCATGTTCTCCAGAGAAGCCGCCATGCAAGGAACCACCAGTCCCACTTCCTCTTCCTTGCCCTGAGCCTCTTCCCTGTCCTCAACAGAAGCAGCAATGCAAGTTGCCACCAGTCCCTATTCCTGATCCTTGCCCTGAGCCAATTCCATGTCCTCAGCAAAAGTCACCATGCAAGGAACCTCCAATTAAAATTCCTGATCTATGCCCTGAGCCAATTCCATGTCCTCAGCAAGAGCCACCATGCAAGGAACCTCCAATTAAAATTCCTGATCCATGCCCTGAGCCGCTACCATGCCCTCAACAGAAGCAGCAGTGCAAGTTGCCACCGGTACAAATTCCTGAGCCATGCCCGGAGCCAACTCCATGTCCTCCAAAGAAGTCACCATGCAAAGAGCCACCAGTTCATATTCCCACCCCACTCCCTGAGCCTCTACCATGTTCTCCAGAGAAGCCGCCATGCAAGGAACCACCAGTCTCAGTTCCAATTCCGTGCCCTGAGCCTCTACCCTGTCCTCAGCAGAAGCAGCAGTGCAAGTTGCCACCAGTCCCAGTTCCTGAGCCATGCCCTAAGCCAACTCCATGTCCTCCACCATGCAAGGAACCACCAGTCACAGTTCCTCTTCCATGCCCCAAGCCATCTCCATGTCCTCCAGAGGAGCCACCATGCAAGGAGCCACCAATTCATATTCCAAGTCCATTCCCTGAACCAGTGAAGTGCCCTCCTGCTGTGCCAACGTGTCCACCCATTGAACAACAACAGTGCAAGCAGCCATGCAAGTTGCCACCCAACTGGAAGTAACCTGCAAATAACAAGGAAAGCCTGGGAATGAAAAGCAGAATGCAAGCCAATAGCAAGAATTCCTGTGGCTTCTCATCAGTCATTTTACCTCATCCTCTCATTTCTTTAAGTGTATTCTGTTCAGATGCATAGCTTCCCAC
Organism: Podocnemis expansa; assembly: GCA_007922195.1. Lineage (NCBI taxonomy): Eukaryota > Metazoa > Chordata > Testudines > Podocnemididae > Podocnemis > Podocnemis expansa. Next base: position 168,477 of record ML682185.1, on the reverse strand, counting down.
TGATGCGTTAATTTTATAGTTCAATATGGTGTGTCATATAGTAACAGAATGATCATGGTGTTTCTGGGTTTTTTTTGATCAGCTGCTAGGAAAAGAGATTTCAGATAGAAATTGTGTATTTTGTTTTAATAGATGCAACCATCTTTCTACCCTTCTGTTGCTTTTGAACCTCATTGAGCTAAAGTGGGTGGTGCTGAGGGAGGTCACAATCAGAAATGCCTATGCTGATATTCAAACTTAACTTGACAATAGTTAGACAGAAGGTGAGCCGTGTCCACTGTTCATCACAATGACTGGTGAAGTCTCATTGTTTCCTTCTGCTCCCCCATCTGTCTGTCTGTGTCCATGTGCTGTTTCTTGTCACATACTTAGCTTGTAAGTTCCTTGGGACAGAAACAGTCTTTGAGGTCCATGTCTGTACAATGCCTAGCACCCTGAGTACTGATTCATGATTATGGACAGGCAATACAAGAAAATAATGATTAATAATACTAATAATGTAGTTGACTAGAACACAGGATTTTCCAGACATCACAAATTCTTCATACAAATTTCTCATCTAATGGAAATTACATCAGAATAAGTAAAGCAGAAAGACCCCTATAATGATTTGTAGTCCTTGTAAAAACCTATTTTACTGAACTGATGGACCTCTCCATTAAAAAAAAAAATGTTCCACAAATTTAGCAAGGCATTCATCAATACAGTGATTATACCAGCTTTCCCAGGAAGCCAAAATGACAACTCAGCCTGTGTCAGGAAGGAAAAGACTTAGCCCAGCTCACATTCAGTATAGAAGAAATCAGCCTTAGTACAGGGTTTCCTTTTATTCACCGTGCAGAATAACAAATGATGTCTCTGCACTGTACAGGAGAAGTTAAAATTTTGGTTGTATTTTACCATGCACTGTAACAATGACACTGCTGATGTACTTATCTGTAATTATCCTGTGTGTGTTGCTGGTAATTTATCCATGAATCCTTTCACTGTGAATTTCAAAAATAAAAAAATAAAATAAAATAATAGAAAAAATAGTTGACTATGGACAGGCCCTTTGTTAAAATAATTCTACCTACAAAACTTATAACTACATAGAAATAGAACAAACAAGGAGTCCTGTGACACTTAAAAACTAACTAATTTATTTGTCGTATGAGCTTTTGTGGGAGAAAATCCCACTTTGTCAAATACTTTGAAGATGGAGGAACTTACAGAATGGGAGGAAAATAAATAGAGGGAAGCGTAAGCCATGGGATCATACTGTAACTGCAAATCAAAACCGTTGTTAAGATTCCAACATTGGAAAACTGATCCCATGACTTACACTTCCTTGCATTTTTTTCTTTCCATTCTGTAAGTTCCCCCATCTTTAAAGCGTCTGACAAAGTGGGATTTTCTCCCACAAAAGCTCATGCACCAAATAAATTGGTTAGTCTTTAAGTGCCATAGGACTCCTTGTTCATTTTGCTGAACTAGACTAATACAGCTACCCCTTTGGAACATAAAAATAGAAGTTAATCTTGAATTACTGTTTGATTTTTAAGTGAGAAAAGACTGCCAGGATGCATAGATTTTAAAGCCGTAAGGGACAGTTCTGATCATGTCATCTGGCCTATAGCATAGCACAAGGCTAGAGAATTTCCTTGTGATGGCAGCAGGGGGCCCTGTAACCTGTGACTGAACTGAAGCATAAGCATATGCTCCCTTTACCTGCTGAATTAATGAAAGCATCGTAAGCAGGCCAAAAAGCAGGTTAATTTTATAAGGAGCTGGTAAGTCTGATCCTCCGGCATCTCATACAGTCCCTTACAGCAGGGCAAAAGGGCAAAGCAACAATGCCAAACAAGACTGGTCACTTGATTATACTCTGCAGTGGCAAGAATGACTGTATAACTGGGGCGTTGCTGGTGCTGGGATTACAGGGCTCGAACCTCAAGTCCCAGCGCCCGAGTTCCAGGTCTTTTCCTGGGCCAGGGACACCCTTGCTGTACAATACACAGGTCAACCATATGGGGTATCAGCTTGAAAGATTTCCCTCTTGGGGACTGATCAATGTCAATTACTCACCACAAGTAGGACATCACCAGGATTATTCCTTAGGTGGCCCATGGCAACTTTCAACTTCGCCCTTCTCTCTCCCCAGATTCTCTACCTAAAAGTTGATGCTGCTAGCACTGAGGAGGTATAAGTCAATGTACACAGACAATGGCAGGCCTATTAACCCTACCAAAAAAAACTGGACATTTCTGCAAACGTCTGAGTCCTCTTCCCATCTAGAAAAAGACTTCAGAGCTTCAAAAACCAGCCTGATCTCTTTTATCATTAACCATCCATATATATTCATTAGCCCTATACTTAGCATTTATGTGTAGGTGTGACTGCAAAAGGCTTGCAACAGGCTGCTCCAATAACTAGGTCACAGGATGGGAAGTCAGGAGACCTGGATCTGTTTCTGACGCCATCATGTGGTCTTGAGCCAGATTCTCTGCCTCACTTTCCCTGTCTGTAAAAAAAGAGATGAATGATTCTAACTTTCCTCTGTGCTTTGAGATCTATAGGTGAAAACTGCCATACATTTACACAGGTATTTCAGTGACATCATCTAGAGAGCCTCTCTGAGATCTGGGCCCTATTGTAGTTGTGGTTGTACATACTGTTAGCCAATCCTTTTACCATAATTGTGGTATACAGTACATTAATATCACATACATTACGTACATAGCACTAATATAATATACAAGTATTGGGAAGTTACTTTAACTGCATGTATTATGCCCCTTCTTCAATTCAGTTAACCCATGTCAAGTGTCCCATAACTTGGGCATTAGGATATAGGAAACTTGTCCAAACAAAGGTTCCAGTAGCATACCAAGAGTCTCCAGCAACCAGTGGCCGAGCCTACATTTGGGCCCTCCCCCACCAGCTGCACAGGGTATGGCGTGTCTTGGCACCACCCCCCAGCTGCCCCAGGCATGGGCGGGTTGTAGCTGTGGAGTTGGAGGAGGACCCAAAGGCTTGTGGGTGCAAACAGAGGCTTGGTTTCACTTACTTCCTGCTCTCCCCACTGTATGGTACTCACACTGAGTACTCACTGCTCATGCAGATGAGCTTCGCAGGTCCAGCTTGGTTCTATATTTTTCCATGGGAGGCAATGTTAATATTGATAGTTCCTACTGGTAAATAAGTGCTTGTCCTGCTTTTATTTGTTTATTTTCTTAAGATGCAATGTCAATTTGAGGAGTCAGGAAATGCTTTTCCCCTCTCTTCTCTACTGGGCAGCAGTGGCCATTCCCACTGCATGCCACAATTGAAGGGATGGGGGGGTAGTCAGGGGTTAAAATAAGCCGGAACATGGCAGAACGCCGTTCTGGGGCCCACTATTTTTAGGAGCTCAGCGTTCTGGCCTGCCATTTAAAAATAGCAGGCCCCAGAACACAGTGTTCTGGCTGCATTTTAAATTTTTAGGGGCCTGAACACTGTGCCCCTAAAAATAGCAGGCCCCGGAACGGCGTTCTGCTGCGTTCCACTAGGCAGGGGGCAGGGGCATTGCTGGGTAGAGACCCACCACAGCTCAAGCCCTGCCCCAAACCCCCTGCCCTTCCAGGCTCCACCCCAACCTGGGGCCTGCCCCCACTCCTCCCCCCAGCCACTCTTAGGCCGTGCTGCCACCGCAACTAGCGGCCTGATGCCTCCTCCCCAGCTGCACTGCCATCCCAACCCAAGGCCTACTGCTCCCACCTCCCCAGCTGCACTGCCACCAGTAAGTACTGGGGCAGCCCAGCTTGTGCTCGGGGGGATATTGGGGCCAGGTATTGGGGGCAAGGGGTGGATATTGAGGATGGGTATTGGCGGCTGGAGGTGGATTTTGGGGATAGGTATTGGGGGCAGGGTGTGGATTTTGGAGGTGGGTATTGGAGGCTGGGTGTGGATTTGAGGGGAGGATATTGCGTGGATTTTCGGGACAGGGGAGTGGGTATGGGAGGATGGGGTGGATTTTGGGGGTAGGTATTGGGGGCTGGGGATGGGTATTAGGGGTGGATTTTGGGGACAGGGGAGTGGGTATTGGGATCTGGGGGTGGATTTTGGGGGTAGGTATTTGGGGCTGGGGGTGGATCTTGGGGTGGGCATTGGGGGCTGGGGGTGGATATTGGGTCTGGGGTGGATTTGGGGGGCAGGGGAATGGATATTGGGAGCAGCAGCTGAAGTGCTTGAAGGGGGCCCTGACGTGCAAGGGGGGGGCCCACCCATGCGGGACGGAGGCTGCCCAATTAGGAGAATTCCAGGGCCCACCAAATGTCACTTTAACCCCTGGGTATAGTGCCCCCAGTCCTGCTTCTCCTCCCTGGCTTCTTCAGGGCTGGAGGCAGCTTTTACAGCCTGAAACCTTGCAGCAGGAGACTTAGGGGAAACCCCTTCTTTTCCTCAGCAGGTTCAATCCAGTCCTTAGTTGCCCAACCCCAGCTCCACGAGTCCCCCTGGCTCCCACCCTGCTTTACCATATTGCAATGGTGAGGAAACCCTCCTATCCTAGCCAGGTAGGTCAGGAAGCCCTGCCTGCAGTAACTGGGCTGAGGTCCCCTATGTGCAGTTCTAGGGAGCTGGGGGGGAGGGGGAGGACTCCTGCAGGACTGGAGGCCGTTTTTCAAGCCTCAGTCTCTTCAATGGAAAGCCTGGGGAGCATCCCCACCCACTCTCAGGGCTGAATCGAGGTCAGCCTTTGTCTCCTGGCAATATCACACTCAGCTGAGCTGTGAGTGATTGTCAGGAAGCAGCAGCCCACTGCAGCAGGGTTGTTGAAGGCCAGCCCGATGCCCCCTCCCCAGACAGTGGACTATCAAAAATGAGATTTGGAAAAGTAGGGAGAGCTACCATCATAGACCAGTCCCTGCAATGATGGGATCCAAAATAAAGATAAGAAAGGCACAGAGCAAGTTAAGGAACTGCGGCAAACCACTGGGTTATTTGGCCTTATCAGAGCCAACTCAAGGGGCTGTGGTGCCCTAAGCTGGCTTTTGCTTTTGTGCCCCCCAGCAGCTGGGGGGGGGGGGAACCTGGCCTTAGCTCTGGGCAAGTTTACCCCTTCCTCAGGGCATGGCACAGCCAGCTCAGGGGCGGAGCAGGTCAGTCCAGAGGCTGGGCTCCACTCTCCCGCCCCTTTTCTGGACCAGCTTTTCCGCCCTAGGGGCAAGGAGGGCCAGCCCAAAGGCAGGGTGACAGAGTGGAGTCTGCCCCACGGGCTGGAGTCTGCCCCCTGGGGGCAGAGTGGCTGACTTGTGGAGGGGCAGGCGCACAGGGTCCGGCTTCTGGGCCGGCCCACCTCACAGCCCCTAAGCTGTGGCACCCCAAGCCAGTGCCTCATTGGCTCATGCGTAGAGCCTGCCTTGGGCCTTATGAACGTTTTCGAGAATCTGTACGTGTAGTCAAACATTTGGCTACACCTTTTAATCTATAATACACATAATGGGAAATAGCTCACAATGCAAGGAAGAAATATTATTCATATGAGACTTCTTTTTAAAAACTTATATGGAAATCAGTCATCTCAAATCCCAGCTATTAATCAATAACAAAAATAATCCAGATTTCTAGTCACTAAAATCCTCCCCCCCCATGACACTTTCCTTCTCATTGCAGTTATACACCCATTCAAGAATGATCAGAGAGGAAGAGCTAAAAATAAGTAAGTATCTCATCTATGTTCTGAATATCTCCATGCCCTACACCATTCCCTTTGTACTTTCACTTATATATACCACCCATAGAACTAATAATAGAGAATCATCAGAATCCACTCCTTAAATATAAAATGTGAGCTAGCAAAGCACTTAATTTCCAAGAATTTACATCTCCTACAAGTCTTATCCTGTGGCAATAATACTTAGATGTTTATTTACAATTTGGGAAAACACTTTCTTCAGTTCATTTGGACACACTCAATCTCTTCTGAAAGCCCTGCCAGGAACAACAATCAAAGCTTGTTTTAGAAGGTCAAGCCATGCTGGCCCTCTAATGCTAACCCTTCCCATTGACCCATTCCCCAGTGCAAGAGCTAGATATGTAAGAGGATGCATCTTTGGCCACGTATAGAGTGTGCTGTGCTCCAGCAATCTCTGACTAATCTCAGAGACCAAAGAAGCCTTTAGAAGCTGGATGGCAGGATTTTGATTTTTTTTCTAAAACCTTGGATTATTCACAAAATAAATTCTCAGTGGATGCTTTTGATGAAAACATATTTTTTATGCCTTTGGCTGTTCTAGAGTTCTGTTTGTGGTTTTGTATTGATTATTTAAATTGATTGTCTTCATTAAGTATATTTTTCTTCAAAACAAACAAGAAATTGCCCAAAAATACACTGTTAAAATGACAAAAACTATATTAAAAATTAAATGGATCATTTGGAAAACAAATACACTCCATCTTATTTAAAAAAGAAAAAAGTCAGTGAAATCAGAAAACTTGTGAAATTTTTGAAATTCCCAGAAACATATTTCTTTTCTAGAAGTATATTGGCAAGTTCATTGCTTTGTCCAAAAATGGATGACAGTCAAATAAAAAAACAATTTGGTATAATAGCCTGCTCACTTTCTTTTCAACAGAACTGTACTGAGAAGCCTGAAAATCAAAGTGATTACAGAAATATTTTTTAGTATTAGCCTAATTTACAATTATTTGTGCTATCCATAAAAAAGTCACTCATTATCCAGTAGATTTAAAGTTATAACCTTCAACTTCTTTTTTTTTTCTTTTTGTGCACATTGTTGATAAAAGAACCAAATGTTCAGTATCATGATCTCTTTCTTAAGGTATTCAACCTAGCTTGGCCTTAATAATTAGCTATTTTCAGGAGAAACAAGCTTCAGGATTTAAGCCAGTCTCAAAGTATTAGAGTTCAGGATGAGACCAGTGGTGGAGGATGGGGGTAAATTACACCACACCTGCCCACTGTGAGGTTCATAGGCCTTCTGAATCAATTGCTTCTGTCCACAGTTGAAGACTGGCTACTGAACTAGATGGATTGAGGGTCTCATCTAGTCTGTCAATTCCTATTCACTTGTGTCAAACTGGATCTTAGAAAAGTAGAGAGAATGGAGAACAGAGAAAAATATAAAGAGACATCAGGAAACAGATAATGACATTAACTGAATTTTTATTGTTGCACATCCACAATTTACAATTGGATGGAAAAAGAGATAATGACTTTTCTCCAATACTGGATGCCCAATGCAGTAAAAATGAGTAGTATCTCTTTCCAGGTTGTAACCTCTACCTCATGCCTCCATAATCAGCTCTTTGGGAATCTCTAGATGCTAATGATAAATTTAACAAAACATGGCAGAGTTCTGAAAGGAATGCTTTTAACAGGCGACTTAATAAGAATACAAGCTAAGTGAGTCATGAAAGAAGAGATTAATCAGTGGTCTGTGCTTGATTCTTGCTTTTCTTTCCATGCCGGCAGGCTCGATAGATGTTAGCACTGCTTCCAATCTTGTTGTTGCTGCACAGGAGGGCATTTTTCAGGACATTTTGGTAGACAGGGCTCCACACATTTTGGAGGGCATTTTTCAGGGCATTTTGGTGGACAGGGCTCCACACATTTTGGAGGGCATTTCTCCTGGCATTGTGGAGGAGGCTGGCATGTCTGTTTACACTGTTGTTGATAGGAAGACATTTTTCAGTGATCTAAGTAAACCTGAAAGAAAAATGAGTTGCCTTTTCAGTAGTTATAAGCACATCACAATGCTCCTTCTCCTGCTTTCACAGATTCATTCATTCTGTCATCAATTTTCAGATGCTAAGCAGATTTTTAAACTATGGGTTCATGTTAGCAATTGGGATGAAAGAAAATTATGAAATTACCTGTAGATCAAACCATTGTCTTTCAAGAAATAAAAAAATGAACAGAAAACCCCAGCCTTGAATGCAAATTCATTAGACTGCCTTCATTAAGAAAAGGAGGGCTTCTTTCTTTCTTTCTTTCTTTCTTTCTTTCTTTCTTTCTTTCTTTC